>CP139505.1:251056069-251374226 GCA_021014915.2 Artemisia tridentata subsp. tridentata
TGAACATCCATTTCTTAAGCTTCTTCTTCTAAATCAACTATATCAGCCTTGCTTTGATACCACTTGTTAGGATTCGACACACGGTTAAGGTGGTTAAACCTTTTTGTAATTTGTGTATATGATATATTGTAATACCTGAAATTCTGATAACGCGTAAAATGACCAAACTACCCCTGATAACATAAACCTAATTAAATAACTTATAACATTCCGAAACAATTCCAAAACTTCTGAAATCGAACTATATCTGAAACAAACAAATTTCTGGGACAATGTTACATCATTTTAAATGTTCAAAAATTAACATACACATTTATATAAAAATTCCGAATATATACAATTTAACTAAATACAATGTTTAATTCTTTTAATTAAATAAAATGTAAAAAAAAATTAAGGAAAGATTTTACAAAATCAAGCCCAATAATTTCTGGATTCTATATACCAAAAATCTAATCCTTCCCCCCCCCCCCCCCCCCCAAATTCGGTTTCCACAAGATTAAATCAAATCTTTTATTTTCCTATCAAAAACCAAATCGCAAAACCTAAAAATAAACCCTAGCGATCAAGAAAATTCAACCAAGGCTAGCACACGATTTCAGGACGTGTACAAGGATTTTTCTGGGGTTCTTGGAGGTGCAAGGAAGCTAGGAAAATTAAGGGTTGCTGCGTGTTTTCATTGATTCGTTCTTGTTCCATTTTTCTTGTCGAATTGATCTAACGCAAGGTAATAATTCATACGACCTAATCACACGTTTTAAAATTAATATGGCAATTTTCCTGTGATCTTTAGATGTTATATAACTCATATAAATTATATTAATCGAAGCATGCATGCTAATTTATGCGTATGAAAATATAATGATCAAAGAACACGTAAATCACAAAAATATGTAATCCGAATTTCTGGACATGATAGCTATTTTATTTAGACCTCATATGATGTAATAGACCTGGGAAAAATGATAGATCGAATTATAGTAACCTAAATCATGTCGTGTTAATTTTAAGGTCTAAAACGTACGTAAAAATGCAATACATGTTAAACGATTTTTCTGGGCATGCTAATTATTTTTCGTGGGTTCCTTATAAGTTATATGATCTGGGAAAAATATGGGTTTGATTTTTAGAAGCCTATATTTAACGTGGTGAATTATTGTTATAACCGGATTTTGTGAAATTAAAGAAAACAAATAAATTGAAAATCGTGGCTACTAGGGTTTGGTTTCTTGGGCATGATTCTGATCATTAATGATGTTTTAAGGATGAATTAATGATGGTTCAATGATTGGTGAATAGTAGGGTTTGAAATTGTTTTTAAAAAGTCTTGCCGAATTGAAATAAAAAGTAAAAGGACCTGTTTTGCCAACTTTGAAACTTCTGGGATATTTTTGTAAGATCATATACATTTGTAAGAATGTGGTAAAAATATAACTTTGGGGTCCTAAGTGTGAATATTGCGTTATAATGAATTAATGGCCGATTAGGGTTACGATTGGAAATTAAATAAAAGTGAGGGACCAAAAGTGTAAATCTGAAATTCTGAAGTTTTTTTGAGTTAATACTGATATAAAAAGGTTTTTGTGTAATTTTGATGATTTATGGGCTAATTATGTAATTGTTATGAATTATGACTTAATATATATGTTTTGTAAACTTAAAGGACTAAATATGTGAATTCTGAATTCTGAGGGGTCAAATACGTAATGCAGTAAATTCTGATGGTATATTCTGTAATTATGAAATATAATATGCTTGGTTGGTAATTATGGATATTGTCGGGTTTAATTTGTAAAATATGTAATTATAAGGTTGGTTTTGTAAATTATGTAACTAAAGGGGTGTAATCTATAAATTGTGAAACTTAAGGGAATAAAAGGTAATTCTGAATAAAATGAGAGTATAATTCTGTAACTTGAAGTATTTTCACAAATGACCATTGAATTAATGAAGTTACATTTAAAACCCTAAACTTTGTATAATTGTCATAGTTAACCCTAAACTTCTGTAACTTGATAAAATGTACTGTATTCCATAATAATCTCTGAATAAGGGTTAAACCTAAGCTGAAATGATAATATCTGATAAATCTGGAAACCTGCTAATTATGGGAACTTACTAAATCTTGAAAGTTACTAAAAATAGAAAGTACATAAAATGAAGAGATAAACTAAAAGGAATAATCTGAATAAGAAACTTTAGTAATTCTGTCTTCCTCTTCCTTAGGTGTGAAGAAGGAGAAGTCCTGATCATTTGTTCTGTGTTTGTTTGTTATCTGCTGTGCTAATAAGGTACAGATATTCTGCCCTTTTTCAGTAAGGGTTTTTCATTCCCTTTTCTTTCAGTTTTACATTTTCCTTATTAGGATCTCCGATACCACTGCTATGTTCCCTTCTGTTGTGAATCTTTGTTGTGATCTGTTTGTCTTGAACCTTTTTGTTTGAACCTCTGCTATGATTCTTTTATTCTGAACCTTAACCTGATATATCTGTTGTAAACTTTGATTTGATTTTGGTATAAACCTTAACCTGTTAAATCCTTATCTGAACCTAATTGATTTTGAACCTTTATTAAAAGCTATTTTAAAAAGAAGCTATACCACTTGAAATGGAAGTTACTAAAAGTTTTGGAAGACCATTTTTATGAAAACTATTTTGAAAGATCATTTCAATGAAAACCATTATTAAAGGATTGATTTAAATGAACTCTTGACAGGAACTTCTGAAATGGATTATTGCTATAAACTTGTAATTATTTACCTTTGATATACTCTTTTGGACTATTGGAAATAAATCTTTTAATCTGAACTTAAGCTTTGATATTAAACTTAATCTGATAAACTCTGATTTAAACCTTATTATCTTATTCTGAATTGTTGACATGACCCTTCTGCCATGAACCCTTAGATATGACTCTGTTTATTATATGACATCTGACCTTGACCACAGTCTGATATCCGAGCCAATCACTAGGCATGAGGGTTTCATGTCCATGTCATTGATGCACCGATGGCATGACTCTAGGGCAGGAGAGTGATGACCTGTCCCGTCCCTGATTTATTTTATCTGGTGTGTTCTGAGGAGTTTCTGGCCACAGGGGGCGCATGGATGCATCCTAGTTCTGACTCTGTTATCTGTTATCTGTTATCTGTTTATGTTATATGTTTATTATTATATCTGGTGACTGATGGTGTGTGCGATACACGTCTTTCACATATATCTGGGAGCTGATCACTCCGATTGGATACATGAGGTCACCCCTCATATTATCTGTTACTTGAGAGGTATCCCATCTGGATTATTATATGATTAGTCTGTTATGATATTATCTGTTACCTCTGGGCTCGTGATGAATTTCTGTATTCCCCTAAACTTGGTTTGTACATTATCCCTTTCTCATTTCTTTTCTTTTACCTTTATTCCTTTCCTATTCTTTCACTTTAATTCAGTATCTGTATAATCTGTATTTCGGATTTGTTTCTGTATTGTTATCTGTTATTGTTTCTGTCATCTATATATCTGTTCACTGAGCTCTCGTAGCTCAGCCGCATTTCTTTTCCTGCGGCAGGTTTTAGTAGGAAGCTGGGAATGAGTGAGAGTGTACCTCTGGACTTAGAAGGCTTGGTAGCTATTCTGGACTAGAATTGGATAGAAGATATTATGTTTTAGAATTAGCTTGAAAGTTTCCATTGTAACCTTGTAGATTCGGTATTTCATTTGTAATCCTTTGAGATTTTTGTATTACTGTAGATGTATGCTCTGTTTTGATCTGATATGAATCCATTATTGTGATATCTTTACCCTTGTCGGGTCGGGGTGTTACAATTTATGGTATCAGAGCCTCACAGGCTGCGACTCGTAATACATTTACCCTTGACCTGTGAAGTATGGACCACTAAGTTTCCACTGTAGGCGCTCGTAGGATAACCTTTGAGATTTTGCTTTAGGACTTCCCTATAGGAACTTAAATTCTGACCAGTGAGGAATGGGTAGACTATAAGTCATTTGCTTAAGTATCTTGCTTCCGCACCACTCTGATTCGTGTCTTGCTTTTGGTTAAAATCACATTTGAAAATTTGGAGCTTATGCCTTGCACCACCTAAGAGTGAAACCTAAATAAAATCTGAAGCATTGGAAATTGCGTAGTAATTGTCTGACATTATTTGATCCTTGCCTTCCGATCTCCACTCTGACCTCTGAACCTTCTGTAAATCATTCTGATGCCTCTTTGGGTAATCTGAGAATCCTCATGATGATGATACACTTGATACATTCTGTTATTTGTTTCTTGCTTCTGATAATCACCTATGAATCTTTTGATTCCGTCTTAACCATCTCTGTTTCCATGAGAAGTTTTGTGGCGTTTGACCACGAGGATAAAAATGCTTTCCCTCTCTTTCCGAACGATAAGATTTATCTTTATTGACCCGTCTTTCTTTGATAGTAACCTTGACTTTATCCTTATAAGGATTGACTGATTTGATCATTTAATATTGATGACTATCCTCCTATGTCTCACCTTTGGCGTTTGAAATAATTTTGGAACCCCTACCATGATTACCGATTGTTAAACTTTTGCTGCCACTACTCAATTTTGACCTTCATTTCTGATCTGTTGGATAAACAGTCTGATATCTTTCCGACCATCCCGAAGACCATTTAACCTTAAAGTGTTTGACACATTCTATAAATTCATGACCCATGCTGGATATAAATGTACCCACTGAAACTATTTTGTCCTGAATGATGAATCTTATTTGCTCCCTTGAATGATGAATCTTATTTGCCAATCAGTTTTCTTTGGAAGGATTTGATGCAAATACTATCTCTGTAAGGAATTGTTACTCAACCATGATGATGCTGATAACCGATGTTCCATATGCCTCACTTTGACAGTATACGATGTCCGTATTACCAATGATGTACACCCTACCTGTCACTTATGCTAAAAGCTAAACCAAAAAAAAACTCCAACACCTAGAACTATTCGCGTACCTATCCCCACACTATACTGAACCATGTACTTGACTCTGACATATGAACTATCCGTCTGGGTTAATGACCATATTCGTTCTGCGGATCTGTTTACTATTGATATACTTGATTTTGGAGATCTTTTGATTATTGACTGACTGGCTCTTCGTAAAGCTATCATAGGCTACCGCATCTGAAATATAACAATCTGCTCCACCCTATTTTGTTATAATAACCTTGAACCGCTTAAATCTGTTAAGCTTATCACTGTTATGGAAATATTTACCCTGATCTCATTTGATTGTCAAATTCTCCTGACACCTATTAGTATCCACCCCTAGAAAGTTTTGTTGTACAAATTTTCTGGCATTTTCTGATGAAACTCCTGGGTTTTCCTCCCGTTTGAGAAGTAGAATTGATTCTGAACCGATCTCGGTTGACGAGCCATGATGCTATAGAAGTTGAGAGATTGAAGAAACCGATGAGATATGATTTTGTTTCACCTCAGTGTTCCCTTTAAATACTTAACCGTAATCTCACTGTAATCACTTTTCATTTTCGAGTATAAATGATTAAATTATTCTATCCTTGTGAACTCTGTATCAGACAACCTCATTAAATGTTTGAAGGACTGATGAAGCAACCACAAGAACTCCTAAGATGGGAGATGACTAACTGAGAGAAGCTTCCGTAAAGTATTTCAGTTTTATATGAAGTTATCCCTGAAAAGATTCATGAAAACTGTTTTCGTACTCATTGTGACCATTATGAGTCTTAAATAATGCCAATAGTATTGGCTAATAAGAATCATGTTTTCACGAGTATCTGGACAACTGTCATAGTATGACATCATGTTTGTGCCCTGAGACGAACGAGAGAACATGTAGACCATCTTCGTATTAAATGGAATGACCTTTGTTCTGGAAGAAAAGATGTGATTAGCGTTTAGAGATTGTAGCAGACACCACCACCAAACATCCGATGACGACAGCAATCTGAGTTGGCGAATTCCGAACTGTGCTAGCAGACTTGTCCAAGACTCGTAGTCTTGCTTCTCTATTCATTTTAGTTGTACTAAGATGAATTGGGAGCAGAAGCAGACTTGAGAATGGAAATTGAGATCATGATTTTGAATGGAAGAAAATTCTGAAGCGAACGTTTGGTTTGGAAGAATGAATTCTGTGATGGATGAAGCTATGGATGACGTAATTGATTTCCTCTTGACCTATCTAAATTTCTGTTACCTAATGATAAAATCCTTTGAATGATTTAGGTTCTTTATCAGTAATTCTGCTCTGTGTTCATTCTGCGTATGTTGGATGATGGTTTTGTTATCTGAAATTTGACGAATGATGGATGATCTGATGTACCAAATTCTGATAGAAATTCTGGGACTTCCGTTAACTTTTCGAGTGATTCGTTTTCCTCTTAGTTAGGGTATTGGATTCTGATGACCTCTGAGATCGTAGGAAGACTAGGTGGAGTAGGATAAGTTTGTTCTGTTCACAACTTGAGATAAAGTATGACCATCATGAGGGCATATTTATATGATGCCAGTATTATGACGTCTGGCCAACGTGATAATACTTACATCATATAACGTGCACTTGTTGTGGGCATAGGATATTTTGAGAAGTGCCTTAGAGCTTTAGAAATTCTGATAACTGTTTGAGATCGTCTGCGTTAGTGAGACCTTAAGTTCATTCTACCTATACACGTAATCTGCTTTCACCGTTATGCGAATTGATACGTCTGGATTCTCGTCACGCGTTTTGCTAACCTCTGTACTTCTGATAACTATCTTAGGTTACATTGTAGAACTCTATGCCAATTGATGCTATCAATAATCTATTTCCTGCACGTTCTAATCTAAATTGTCTAATCAATTTCGGTGAACGGCATATCCGTCAAAACCCTATGTATTTCTTTGTCTCTTCCGAGAGAATCTGATTTTCATCTACTACGTTTGGTATGCTATTCTTCTGATCTGGATTCAGTATGTTATGTCTGTTCTGAGGATCTGAAACAATTTTGGAATCTACAAGTTCGAGTCATGAGAAACAAATCTTTCATATGTCTGTTCACCGTCAGTTGTGTTTCTGTTTCGTTTCACCTCAATTCTCGTCTTAGTCTGTTATGTCTTTGTTTTGTTTTCTGCTCTCTTTTCGTTCTGCTTTCTGCAAATTTCGAGGACGAAATTTTTTGTTAGTGGGGAAGAAGTTGTAATACCTGAAATTCAGATAACGCGTAAAATGACCAAATTACCCCTGATAACATAAAACCTAATTAAATAACTTATAAAATTCTGAAACAATTCCAAAACTTCTGAAATCGAACTATATCTGAAACAAACAAATTTCTGGGACAATGTTACATCTATTTTAAATGTTCAAAAATTATCATACTCATTATTTACTAAAATTCCGAATTTACATAATTTAACAAAATATAATGTTTAATTCTTTTTAATTAGATAATATGGAAAATAAAGTAAGGAAATGTTAAACAAAATCAACCCAAATAATTTCTTGATCCTTATACCGAATATACTGATTTTCTGCCCCCCCTTAGTCGGTTTCTACAAGATAAAAACAAATCTCTTATTTTATATCAAAAACCTAATCGCTAGAACTAAACAAAAACCCTAGCGCATAACAAAAATTCGACCAAGGCTATCACACAAATTCTGGACGTGTACAAGGATTTTTCTGGGGTTCTTGGAGGTGCAAGGAAGCTATCAAAAATAAGGGTTGCTGCGTGTTTTCATTGGTTCGTTCTTGTTCCATTTTTTCTTGTCGAATTGCTCAAACGCAAGGTAATAATTCATACGACTAAACCACAAGTTCTAAAATTAATATAACAATTTTCCTGTGATCTTTACATGTTATATAACTCATATAAATTATATGAATCGAAGCATGCATGTTAATCTATGCGTATGAAAATATAATGAACAAAGAACACATAAATCACAATAATATGTAATCCGAATTTCTGGACATGATAGCTATTTTATTTAGACCTCATATGATGTAATAGACCTGGTAAAAATGATAGATCAAATTATAGTAGCCTAAATCATGTCGTGTTAATTTTGATGTCTAAAACGTACGTAAATATCAAATATATGTTAAACGATTTTTCTGGGCATGCTATGTATTTTTCGTGGGTTCTTTATAAGTCATATGATCTGGGAAAAATATAAGTTTGATTTTTAGAAGCCTAGATTTAACGTGGTGAATTATTGTTAAAACCGGATTTTGGGAAAACAAAGAAAACAAATAAAAGGAAAATCGTGGCTACTAGGGTTTGGTTTCTTGGGCATGATTCTGATCATTAATGATGTTTTAAGGATGAATTAATGATGGTTCAATGATTGGTGAATAGTAGGGTTTGAAATTGTTTTTAAAAAGTCTTGCCGATTTGAAATAAAAAGTAAAAGGACCTGTTTTGCCAACTTTGAAACTTCTGGGATATTTTTGTAAGATCATATACATCTGTAAGAATGTGGGAAAAATATAACTTTGGGGTCCTAAGTGTGAATATTGCGTTATAATGAATTAATGGCCTATTAGGGTTACGATTGGAAATTAAATAAAAGTGAGGGACCAAAAGTGTAAATCTGAAATTCTGAAGTTGTTTTGAGTTAATACTGATATAAAAAGGTTGTTGTGTAATTTTGAGGATTTATGGGCTAATTATGTAATTGTTATGAATTATGACTTAATATATATGTTTTGTAAACTTAAAGGACTAAATATGTAAATTCTGAATTCTGAGGGGTCAAATATGTAATGCACTAAATTCTGATGGTATATTCTGTAATTATGAAATATAATATGCTTGGTTGGTAATTATGGATATTGTAGGGTTTAATTTGTAAAATATGTAATTATAAGGTTGGTTTTGTAAATTATGTAACTAAAGGGGTGTAATCTGTAAATTGTGAAACTTAAGGGAATAAAATGTAATTCTGAATAAAATGAGTGTATAATTCTGTAACTTGAAGTATTTTCACAAATGACCTTGGAAATTAATGAAGTTACATTTAAAACCCTAAACTTCTGTAACTTGATAAAATATACTGTTATCCCATAATAATCTTCGAATAAGGGTTAAACCTAATCTGAAATGATAATATCTGTTAATTCTGGAAACCTGCTAATTATGGGAACTTACTAAATCTGGAAAGAAAGTACATAAAATGAAGAGATAAACTAAAAGGAATAATCTGAATAAGAAACTTTAGTAATTCTGTCTTCCTCTTCCTTAGGTGTGAAGAAGGAGAAGTCTTGAACTTCTTTCTGTGGTTGTCTGTTTATCTGCTGTGCTAATAAGGTACAGATATTCTGCCCTATTTCAGTAAGGGTGTTTCTTTTCCTTTTCTCTCAGTAATTCTTTTTCCTTATTAGGATTCCCTATACCATTGCTATGTTCCCTTCTGTTGTGGATCTTTGTTGTGATCTGTTTGTCTTAAACCTTTTGTTTGAACCTCTGCTATGATTCTTGTATTCTGAACCTTTTTCCTGAACTCTGATTGATCTCTTGTTCTGAACCCTGAATTTGTGAGTCTTAATTGAATCTGATCTGTGAACCTTGTTCTGAACCTTAACCTGATATATCTGTTGTAAATTTTGATTTGATTTTGGTAAACCTTCACCTGTTAAATCCTTATCTGAACCTAATTGATTTTGAACCTTTATTAAACTACATATGAAACTGTTTAAGAAAAGCTATTTTAAAAAGAAGCGATACCACTTGGAAATGGAAGTTACTAAACGTTTTGGAAGACTATTTTTATGAAAAATATTTCATAAGATCATTTCAATGAAAACCATTATTAAAGGATTGATTTAAATGAACTCTTGACAGGAACTTCTGAAATGGATTATTGCTATAAACTTGTAATTATTAACCTTTGATATACTCTTCTGGACTATTGGAAATAAACCTTTTAATCTGAACTTAAGCTTTGATATTAAACTTAATCTGATAAACTCTGATTTAAACCTTATTATCTTAATCTGAATTATTGACATGACCCTTCTGCCATGAACCCTTAGATGTGACTCTGTTTATTATATGACATTTGACCTTGACCACAGTCTGATATCCGAGCCAATCACTAGGAATGAGGTTTTCATGTCCATGTCATTGATGCACCGATGGCATGACTCTAGGGCAGGAGAGTGATGACCTGTCCCGTCCCTGATTTTATCTGTTATGTAGGAGAAGAATCTGGCCTACTGGGGCGCATGGATGCATCCTAGTTCTGATCTGATTTCTGTTATCTGTTACTGTTTACTGTTATATATGTATATCTGGTGACTGATGGTGTGTGCGATACACGTCTTTCACATTATCTGGGAGCTGATCACTCCAATTGATACATGAGGTCACCCATCATATTATCTGTTACTTGAGAGGCATCCCCTCTGGATTATTATATGATTACTCTGTTATGATATTATCTGTTACCTCTGGGCTCGTGATGGATTTCTGTATTTCCCTAAACCTGGTTTGTACATTATCTCTTTCTCATTTCTTTTCTTTTACCCTTTTTCCTTTCCTATTCTTTCACTTTAATTCAGTATCTGTATAATCTGTATTTCGGATTTGTTTCTGTATTGTTATCTGTTATTGTTTCTGTCATCTATATATCTGTTCACTGAGCTCTCGTAGCTCAGCCGCATTTCTTTTCCTGCGGCAGGTTTTAGTAGGAAGCTGGGAATGAGTGAGAGTGTACCTCTGGACTTAGAAGGCTTGGTAGCTATTCTGGATTAGAATTGGATAGAAGACATTATGTTTAGAATTAGTTTTGAAAGTTTTCATTGTAACCTTGTAGATTTAGTATTTCAATTGTAATCCTTTGAGATTTTTGTATTACTGTAGATGTATGCTCTGTTTTGATCTGATATGAATCCAGCATTGTGATATCTTTACCCTTGTCGGGTTGGGGTGTTACATAAACACATAATAAAAATCAATTCTTGATTTGAATACACATGTTAAGTCGATTTTTTTAGGGTTTGTGTTAAACATGCAATAAAAATCGAATAAGAATTTAGGTTTAGGGTTTCGACCCTCTTTTAACTAATAATTAGTTTTGTAACCCTAAATTAGAACATGTTGTGTTTATGTGTTTATTTGAGTAATAAGGGTTACGTTCCTGGATAATCCATGATTATTTGAATATACATGTTAAGTCGATTTTTTTAGGGTTTGTGTTAAACATGCAATAAAAATCGAATAAGAATTTAGGGTTAGGGTTTCGACCCTCTTTTAACTAATAATTAGTTTTGTAACCCTAAATTAGAACATGTTGTGTTTATGTGTTTATTTGAGTAATAAGGGTTACGTTCCTGGATAATCCATGATTATTTGAGTAATAAGGGTTACGTTCCTGGATAATCCATGATTCTTCATGCAAGGAATCATGGATTAATGTATGTTTTTGTGCTACATGTTTTAGATAAATCTAAAATTACGGAAGACCTAATTAATTATATTAATGAATCGGTTATGTGCAACGTGGTATATAATTATTAAAACTTACGCGGCCAATTAATTGATGTCTGTGGTCCATTGGGTACAATGAGCTCGAAAACCAATGGAGTTTTAGTAATTATATACATAAATATTCATATAGAGATTATTAATAGGATTTATCAAAAGGTTTGCATGTGGCTATATGATCATATATGTGTTATGATGTGGTTGTTTATTTATTTTTAAAATAATTATCTTGAATTGTAAGCAAAAAGAGGGTAATTTTTGGTATAAAATTTAAATGAACCTAATAATTATGAAACATTTTGTGGTAAATTATTTATTGCCAAGTCTTATGTGCCGACAGTGGTTCGCTTCGCACGGTAATTTGCTCCCAGGCGAGACTAGCAATTTAATAATTTACAACATAAATTTTTAACCTTTAAAAATCTTAAACTTTTAATTGATTGATGCGACTGTACATATTGGTTGAAAGGCGGACCTAATGTTGACAAACTATAAAGTGGGTATAAGGTTGGTTTCGCATTAAATTGTGGCCTTAAAGAGACTCCATTCTGTCTGTCCGCTCGCCTGTGCGTCAAATTAGACTTACCAAGTACAACCATTATACATGTACGAAGCATCTTAAGGCAAAGTTGTAAGTTTCTCAACGCCATCAATTAAAACTTTGTTGATTTAAGCTTACGAAAGAGTAAAAGTTTTTTTTACATGAAACATATGATACAAGATGAATGCATGACATCTTTGTACATATTTTTTTGATTTCACACATCAAAAATTTAATACCCTTAAATTTAAGTTATATGTCATCCAATGAAACGGAAACACCTGAGATTACATGCCTTCGTCACTAGCAGCCTCAGCTGATGTGATGATCAAAGGATGGGAATCAAAGGGTAAATTGAGTACTTTCATTACTAGCAGCCTCAGCTGATGTGATGAAACTATGTCAATTTGCAGTTTCTTAAATTGGTTAACTTAATTGAGTACCTTCATTACTAGCAGCCTCAGCTGATGTAATGAAGCTATGTCAAGGCATAAGGATTGGGATAAAACATGCTTACATTTGCAACTAAGGTTGGCAAAATATGTAAATCCCATGACTCTAGGAATTGCAATTTGATATTGGCAATTGAGTTCGACTCGTACCTTATTGAGTACTTTCATTACTAGCAGCCTCAGCTGATGTGATGAAACTATGTCAATTTGGATCCTAGTTTTTAATGAAAATTAACTGGTTAAATGTTATTTACCATGGGTGTTTAATTTTCTTGAAAAAATAATTATCGAAAGTACTAACTTTTGAACTTATTTCTGTAGAAATGGCCCAACACGACAACACTAACATGAACAAAATGAGCTCTGCTTTCAAGCAAATGATTGAAAGAGAAAATTTGACTGGGACAAAGAATTTCAATGATTGGTACCGTTCTTTGAGGATTGTTCTTAGAATGGCCAAAAGATTTGAATATCTTAGTAAGCCTCTTCCTACAGCTCCTGCTGGTACTGCATCTAATGCAGAACATGAAGAGTATAACATTGATTATGAGAAGCACAATGATGTGGCTTGTCTTATGTTATCTGGGATGGACACTCAATTGCAAAAGCAATTTGAGAACTATGGTCCCATGGACATGATCAATGAGCTCAAACGTATGTTTGAGAAACCACCTATGGCAGAGTTATATGACTTGCTTGATTCTCTGCATAAGTGTAAGCAGGATGCTAGTAAACCCGTGAGTACCCACGTATTGGAAATGAAAGGTTATTTTGACCAATTGGATGCACTCGAATGTGGTTACGTGCAAGATGTGCAAGTTGGCCTCATCAATCGATCCCTTAATGAGGAGTTGTTTGGTGACTTTGTGCGCAACTTCAATATGCATTGCACGGGGAAGACAATAAGTGATTTACATGCAATGCTTATTGACTTTGAGAAAGGATTGTCAAAGAAGGCACCTACACCTGCTGTAATGGCAATTCAAGGTGGTAGGATTACTAAGCCCAACAAACCGCAACACGCGAACAAGAAGGGGAAAGGTAAAGCTGACAAGGGCAAACAGGTTGTGACCTATCAGCAAGAGCCTAAGAAGCAAAATCCTCCTAAGAAGAAGGATCAAACCAAGAAAGGTTTACCTGCTTGTCACCACTGCAACACTCCTGGACATTGGAAGAGGAATTGTCCATTGCTGCTAGAGGAGTGTCGTGCGAATAAAAATAAGAAGGCTGTGAATGTCGCGAGCACTTCAGGTATTTTTATGATTGAATTATTTTCTTTTCCTCGTAAGCATAATGCCTGGGTATATGATACAGGATGTGGTACTCACATCTGTAATACATCGTAGGGGCTTAGAGGAGCAAAGAAGCTGGGCTATGGAGAAAGCTACTTGTACCGTTGTACGTGGGCAATGGCATACGTGCAGCAGTTGAAGCCATAGGGACATTCGATTTAGTCCCTTACCTTCGGGTTTAATACTAGTTTTGAATAATTGTCATTATGCACCGTCTATTATTAGAGGTGTTGTTTCAGTTTCTTTGTTAAAGGATAATGGTTTCGTTCACACATTTACTGATAATGGAATTTTGGTTTCTTTAAACAATGTTTTTTACTTTAATGCAATTCCAATAAATGGTGTGTTTGAAATTGACATGGAGAACCATGTGTCCAATGAAAATAATTCTATGTATGGCATTAGCAATAAGAGAATCAAGTTAGACTTGGATTCATCTTATCTTTGGCACTGTCGTCTTGCTCATATTGGCAAGAAACGCATGGAAAAGCTGCAACATGATGGGCTTTTGCAAAATATCAATGATGATTCATTTGATAAATACGAATCTTGCATATCTGGGAAGATGACGAGGAAACCTTTTTCACATCAAATGGAAAGGGCTACAGATCTACTTGGATTAATACACACTGATGTGTGCAGTCCACTTAGACATGTGTCAAAACGCGGTGCTACTTACTTCTTAACCTTTACGGATGACTATAGTCGTTATGGTTGTGTTTATTTACTTAAACATAAACATGAAGTCTTTGAGACATTCAAGGTTTTTAAAAGTGAAGTAGAATTACAACTCGGTAAGAAGATTAAAGCTCTTCGATCCGATAGAGGTGGTGAATATTTAAGCCAAGAGTTTAAAGATTATCTAGCTGAGTGTGGAATTGTCCAGCAGCTCACATCTCCTTATACTCCACAGCAAAATGGTGTATCTGAAAAGAGAAATCGTACATTGCTAGATATGGTACGATCTATGTTTAACTTGACAACTCTTCCCTTATCCTTTTGGGACTATGCACTTGAAAGTGCTGTTTGCATATTGAATATGGTTCCAACAAAGAAGGTTGATAAGACTCCATATGAATTATGGACTGGAAAAGCTCCCAACTTGTCTTACTTAAAGGTCTGGGGTTGTGAGGCGTTTGTTAAACGTGACTCACCGGATAAACTCCAACAAAGATTTGTTAAGTGTATCTTCGTAGGATACCCTAAGGAAACAAGGGGTTACTACTTTTACTTTCCACCAGAGAATAAAGTCATTGTGGCTAGGTATGGAGAATTCCTTGAGGAGAATCTCATATCTCAAGAATTCAGTGGGAGAGTTTATGATCTTGAAAGTGATCAAGAAGATACGTCACCTTCTGAAAACACTAGCGCACTTCCTGTGGAACCTGAAAGTTTAGGTCCTCCACCTAAAGTGGAAGTGGTACCCATTCGCAGATCTGCAAGAACTGTGAAAGCACTTGAGCGTCTATGTCTGAACGTAGAATGCGAGGAAACTATACTAGGGGATCTTGATGAACCTACTAGTTATAGAGCTGCCATTAATAGTCCTGAAAAGGATAAATGGCAGGTTGCTATAAATGGGGAAATGCAATCCATGAGAGACAATGAAGTCTGGATTGAAGTAGACCTTCCTCCCAATGCTAAGGTTTTTGGGAGTAAGTGGCTCTTCAAGAAGAAAATGGACATGGATGGCAATGTACACACCTATAAAGGTCGTTTGGTGGCTAAAGGCTTTACCCAAACATATGGTGTTGACTATGAGGAGACCTTTTCTCTTGTAGCTGACATTAGAGCTATTAGGATTCTCATAGCCATAGCTGTACACTATGATTATGAGATTTGGCAGATGGATGTCAAAACCGCCTTCCTGAATGGTCGCATGGATGAAGACATCTATATGGCGCAGCCTGAGGGGTTTGTGAATCCAGAATTTCCTAACCGTGTATGCAAGCTTCAAAGATCCATTTATGGATTAAAGCAGGCATCACGTCAATGGAATAAAAGATTTGATGAGGAAATCAAAAGGTTTAGATTTACTCAAAATCTAGATGAGCCATGTGTATACCACAAAGCTAGTGGGAGTGATGTTGTTTTCCTAGTTCTATATGTTGATGACATATTAATCATGGGTAAAAACATTCCAAGTTTGCATGAGGTGAAAGCCTATCTTGGGAAGTGTTTTTCCATGAAAGATCTAGGAGAAGCAGCATACATTCTAGGAATCAAGATCTATAGGGATAGATCGAGGTGGTTGATTGGTTTAAGTCAAAGTGCTTACATTGACAAGATATTGAAGAGATTCAATATGCAAAATTCCAAGAAGGGATTTTTGCCAATGCAAGTAGAACATGGCTTGAGTAGCAAAGCTTGTGCTTCAACACCTGAAGAGGTGGAACGCATGAAGAGAATCCCTTATGCTTCGGCTGTGGGATCGATTATGTATGCGGTGCGATGTACAAGGCCCGATGTGGCATTTGCTCAAAACATTACCAGTCATTATCAGCAGAACCCAGGTGAACTCCACTGGACTGCTGTGAAACATATTCTCAAGTATTTAAGATCTACGAGAGAAATGTTTTTAGTGTACGGGAGAAATCCAGAAGCAGAACTGTGTGTTACAGGTTACTGCGATGCATCCTGGAAGTGTGATAAAGATGATACGAAGTCTCAGACGGGTTATGTCTTTGTCATCAATGGAGGTGCTGTGGATTGGAAGAGCAAGAAGCAGAGTACTATAGCGATGTCTGCAACAGAAAGTGAGTATATTGCTGCCTCAGAAGCCGCAATGGAAGCAGTCTGGATTAGGAAGTTCGTTTCAGGGCTTGGAGTTATGCCCTCAATCGAAAGACCTATAAAATTGTATTGTGACAACTCAGCCGCAATAATATTTGCTAATGAGCCTGGAATCATGAAGGGCACCAGACATTTCCTGATCCGATATCACTATGTTAGAGAACAAGTGGAGATAGGCGAGATCGAATTACTCAAAGTTCACACAGATGACAACTTAGCAGATCCATTAACGAAAGCTCTACCCGATGGAAAGCTTAACCAACTTTCTAAAGGCATAGGACTTCGTTTCGCTAATAGTTTCATGCATATCTGTGATTAGTATTTGGATAATGGGATGTTGTAAAACAGTTCTTATTTTAATGAAATAAAATAAAGTGTTATGTTTATTTATCATTTTCTTAATAATATATCCTATATTTGCATGTTTACATCCGTGAATATATTTATATTCTAAACTGTCCGTTGTCGGTTAATGATATGGGAATATCATTAAATGAAGACAAATGTGAGTATTGGTAGAATATACTTGAAAGTATATTGATGCGTAGTCATATCAATTTCACATGATCTTCAATGATTTGAATATAGGACTTATCCCGACCTCATGAGTTTACTTTATGGATCTTGTCATTAAGTAAATCATGTGTATATAGTTATCCTCAGACTTGAGATACCAGATAAGTGTCATGCATATAGTGCATTTCTGTAATTTAATTTATCGTTATACGTAACTGGTAGCTATACGGATTGTTTTCGGAAGTGTTGCAAAGTGTATGAGTTATGCTCGTAGTCAAGATAGAATTTGTTCCTTCAAATTTATTTGGAGTTTAATACTGTTGGGCCCCTCGTAGGATTAATAAGATGTTTGTGTGGCCGCACCCAAAGTCTCCCCTGAATGATTCAGAAGATTTGGTAATCTTATTTAATCATAAACAACAAGAAACAGAATTATTAATAAAGAATGACTTAGATCCATATCTTTATTAATGTGGTATTAGAAATAAAAGGATAAGTATGATGAGTTATCATCGAATGGTTTTTCCAGGAGACCAACACCCGAGTTGTACTAGGGGCATTGGCGTGTTGCTAAACGCTAACCAATGTCATTACACTTTTAATAGATTTCCAAGTGGGAGCTGTTAGAGTTAATGGAAAAATATTAATCGTGTATGTCTAGATTCGAACACGGGACCAAGGGATTGCACACTTTACGTATGAATGATCAAGTAAATAATTAATATGTATCATTATTGTATATATTAATTATTTGGAGACGAAAAAAAACCCCATAACGGAATTGACTAACGACCGTTAGGGAATAAAGGAAGGACCATTAGTGAAATTTGGGGATTAGAAGGATCTAGAATTCCCATAATTGGGACCTAGGCCGATCGGCACAAAGGGTTTATAACCCTAAATCGCCTAGCTTTTCCTCCAAGTTACCATTCACTATAAATACAAATTGAAGGGTTATTGTTTCTTTACCTTGTGCAATACTATAACCCTCTTGGGAGGTTCGATCCTTAGTTTTTTGTGAAACAAAAATTGTTTTGGTTTTACGTGTTCATTCACTAGCATCAATACTTGATTGGTTATAGTACGTGTGTACAAGAGTTCGGTAATTACTTACTATAGTAATTCATCTTGGATTGTGAAACAAAAAGGTAAGGGGTTTCACGGTAATCCTATTTATTGATCAAGTGAAGTGAAGAGAAGATCGATCCTTGTTCTTGCTAGGATCTTGAGGTATGTAACTATTTATTATTCGGTAATTCTTTATACGTGTTAAATAAAGATCTTGCTTCCGCTATACGTGCTTTGATGTGTTTATTTATTTAGATGATTGTCATGCTATTTAAATTCCAACAGTTTGTTATGAAAGGACTGGAATAAGGCACTGAAAGCTGATCCAATGACGAAACCACCTCCATTGAAGTAGATTAAAACAACGAGTTTTTGTTTTTGGGAAGTGATTGTTCTGGGAGTGTAAAGCCTGGCCCGAAGCCCGGTTTCGGGTGAGATTAGGACATCTTTGGATTGAACTCCAGTGTCTTGATCAGTGCCAGGAGAACTGAGCTCTTCACCAACTAGCCGTTCAATTCGACCATTTTTGTGAATCAATATAAAGGGTGAGTGATCGTGGAGTATCTCATCAGGGTGGGATAAAGGCAGTGGAGCAAAAGAAAAAGCCATGTCTACTACTAGGAGTATATAAGAAGAAGAGAAGAAGTTTATTAAATTTGGTCAGGGATACACATGTATTTATAATCAGTAATTATTTATTACAATGCCAAATAACAAAAAAATATCTATAGAAGACGTACGATACCACACAAATTTTATGATGAAAGTAACGTTACAACTGCTTCTCAATTAAAAAAACCACGTGATATTTGATTTGTGCAAAAGGATTCCCATATTTTATCAGAACGAGCAGTGCGACGAACCGCGCGTTGCGGCGGGACGACTATTCTGTAACAAATTTCCGCAGATGATAACCGTAACATGTTATAGCTGAAAAAAACCCGTGGTTGGGCTAAAAAGAGGGCAAGTGGGCTGGAGAAAAAAGGCGGGAGACAAATATTTATACTGTAGCAAAAAGTTAACGCTGGTATAATCTGGGAGCGAGGTCAAAATATATACTCTTGCCAAATGAATAGTTGTTGGCGAGTTTCTATTCCCAATACATGGAACATAAAATGTACCTCTTACATGTCATTTAAGAGTTAAATTCACATTGATAACTACTTGTAGACGAATTATCTTGCGGGTACGTGACACGGCAATAAGAATCAGAAACACCGACGGCGCCTGAAAAAACACCACAAAAAAAATTTTATCAGCGCGTATGAAATAAAACCGCTGCAGAAATTCAGACTGTATGTGTTGCATTATCAGCGGCCTTGCTATGAATCATTGCAAAAGAGGCTAAAATGGTGTTGGGAAATTTGGAGTGCATTTTTTTGTTCGTTTCATCGGTTAATTCTTTTTAAAGTGTAAAAAAACATCATTTGAGGCGGATGAAAATAGCCCAAAAATTTTGGCGGGGAAAGCCTCTAGAGTAGTTAACTAAACCATGTCTTACCTGTAGAGTGTGCAGCAGATGAACCTTGATTCAGGAAATTCGCTCATGATCAAGTCACAACTTAAGATCTATGACAATATTATGTTAACTGTTTGGACACTGTTCGGACACGGCTGTTGGTCTGCGGATGTCCGTCTTTTTTGCCATCTTGTGTTCTTGTTTCAGTAGCCTCTGAACCAACTGCTGCTGCAGAAAGAAAAAAAAACATCAATGGTTAATTTAGCAATCTACCGTCTCCAGTCCACTTGATTAATAAACGAAACTGCCACACAAATCATACATATGATTCCTCATTTATGTGTTATCTGGAAATCTTACAAAAGTGGTAAGACCCTGGTGAGTATTGCATTGTTCGCACCCTGGAAATCAACTTGTAGTTTCTCAACATCGGTATACAAAAATAACGATAAAAAACTCCCAATTTTAACTGATTACTTAATATTTATGGTTTGTTTCTATTTTAGTTGGCCTATTTTCCAAACACTCTTTTAACTACGTTTTAAGGATTATGAATTATCACCTGTAATTTGAGGTTGTATGTGGCTCATGCTTTCGGCTGCAAACTGACGTTACTTGCTGCATAGAAAATACATTTTGACCCAAACCCGCTCTAACCTGTTACACCAGCAGACAATTTTGACACCCCTAGTAGGGAGGGGTGCAACAGGTTTTGAAACATGAATACTATATACTCAAATCTTCTAAACATGTTAAATAACGAAAATAAACAACTATAACGATAGCAGACGACGATACCTTATGAAAAGTAATATTCCCAACGCAATCTGGCCTAGCAGCTTTGGAAACCACTAATTGACATTGTATCTGCAAAATGAGTGGTACGATGTCAGCCGTGTGAACAACCTCTCTGCATCCTATCAACTTCCCTTTTTTAAAGTGAACCTGCAAGAGTGACAAAACGTCAGTAAATTGACTGTCGAAAAAAACACTAACTGTTCAATTTTAGATTAACGAATGACGTTGCGGCACTATCAGATTTTTGAACACTAAAATAAGTTTCCTAGAATATCCGAATTTCAATTTTTACTTGATATTGGATTGTGCACAATAATTAACTTTGTACCATCGGGAAAGGTCATCTGAAAACAACTAACTGCAACGAAAACCATATATTTCAAAACCCGCAAAAGTTAACACAATAAAACCCAAACATACTGAACATAATATAATAAATAGTCGGATATACTCACATCAAAGCCGTCGGTGTTTGAAACATCGGTTTGGACTGTAACAATAAAGGCAAAACACAGATTAGTAGTTTGTACGAATAATGGTATTTGAAACACGAAAAATAAGAAAAAGAAAAAAAGTGAAACATATGTGGAACTGATAAGAATAAAAAATAATGATTCACCATAAACCGCTTCAGTACGCATCGGTGTTGCATTCTTGGTTACACAAACCTGAATCACAAAGATAAAAGTTTGATGCTATAAAACCTCGTCCGTGATATATTTAGCCTAAAGACATAAAATTCAAGAAGGTAAGGAATCAGACATTTGTCTTTGTTGTACTATGGCATCTTATTTTGTGGCGTTCAATAAATGTTACTAAAA
The DNA here is from genome assembly GCA_021014915.2 of Artemisia tridentata subsp. tridentata. NCBI lineage: Eukaryota > Viridiplantae > Streptophyta > Magnoliopsida > Asterales > Asteraceae > Artemisia > Artemisia tridentata. The sequence continues at coordinate 251,077,299 of CP139505.1, forward strand.
ATTAAGTATCGACTCACCTCAAGTAACTGAACGTGTACGACAATCATTTTCATGAAAAGTAGTTGAGACTGCTCCTCTTTGTGTAGGTGTACCTAAAAAATCAACGACAATCAGATAATTAGTATATGGTATTCCGGAATTTGAATAAACGGGAATTGACGCAGACAATCAGATTACCTTGGCTGACCAACCGCTCCTGTCTATTATTTTCATGTAATGTACTGTGCTCTGGTTCCACGTGCGACATTGAGTCTAAAATGACAACAATTTCCAATTAATAAACAGTAACAGGACAAATACAGCTGCATATCGATGACACATTAATTAATTGAATAGTTAGTGAAGTTGGAGGTTCACTTACCTACGGCCAAAGGCAATGCACTACGATTATGGGGCGCGAATTTCAGGGCCCGCGCGAAACCAATGACCCGAGAAAACGTACATAAAAAAAAAAAACGGTTCTTAAATGATGTTTTTCCCCTTTCCGACTCCGGGCTATCCAAAAGAGTAGCCATGGGTCGCAATGTGTGGTCGGAAATCAGGTATCCCAAAAAAGAAATTAGGATGTTGTTGACTTGATTTTATATTACCTCTGTTTCTCCCATGCTGCACACACAGTATAGTGTCGATGCTTCTGCACATCTCCTCTACTACTCCTATATATATACTCGTGATACTCCGCTGCATATTCTGTTGTCCTAAAAACAAAAAAGTAAATGAACCTAATTTTATATCATGATCAAGTGACAATAAGCCGAACTTGGTGCACACCAATCAAATGAACATGAACTGAAGTGACAATTTGACGCATTAGCTTACAAATGGGTTATTTGAAATGAGTTTTGGATTAGTTAATTTGTAATGCATGCTACCATTTAAATTATCTTACTCAAAGATTTAAATTAATATATAACAAACCAAAGTCAGAGAATTGAGACCTTTTTACTCCTTTTCCTTCAACTCGTATCCACATAACCGTTTGATACTTGCTGAGAAAAAAAGGAAATTTCGAATGTCAGCCACACATATGTTTCTATCATACACACATTTTTAGGAATCTAAAACAATGACCTTACAGTAAGTTCATTTAGTTTCCGAATGGGTTACAAACAGCATATGCAGCTGATGTCAAGGTGCAACTCGTGCTAGCTGTGCTGAAACCTGAGACTGGAGATCAGCAAGAGCTTTTTCAATGTTGGGGACACGACAAACACATTGGAATCAGCTGCTGGGGATCGATAACCTACAACGAAAAGTGACAGTATGTTAGAATGATCACTCTATGAAGAAATAAATATCAGTCATTTTAAAAAGTTAGATAGAAGATCAGAGGATTAATGATGTTCTACTGACCAATATGTCTATGTTTATAAGTCTAACTGCTTCATAATATCTTTGGTATAATACAATGACGACATGCTGATAACAACAAAGAGATGTACAAAACACGTAGATATAAAAGTACCCGCAACAACTCTTACTTTTTACCATCTGAAATACAGCAAAGCATATCGTTTCCAACAACTGTGTCTAAACATACTTCAAGAACTAACACTTCAACATGTAATATGTTGACAGCTATTCGTCTTCAACAGCAGAGGATGGCACATAAAAGCTTAAACAAACACCTTACCATCTACTTATCATAAACAGATAATATAAACAACCCCAAACACCCTTAATAGGTAACTAACTTTCAGTAAATAAAGCACCAAATTAACGTCCGAAACACCCCTAATTCCTAAATTCATCTAACATAAAAACGATTCAACCTTACAGTTAATTAGATTATATACTATTTTCTTTTTAAAACAAAAAGAAGGAAACTTACTCTGTAGCTGTTTGTCCATGTACCTGGATAAAAAAAAGTATAAAAATTAGGAATTGAATCATATATTTTTCGAAGATATTACTCAAATCACCCATTTTGACCGAATCCCCTTTTTGACATTTTACCCAACCGGCACAACCCACTAATTTTACCACTTCCCCAAGTAAAGTATTTGCGCAAGTGAAAGTAACAGGTCTTTGTACTTACCTTTCTGCCAAAGCTTTCTTGTCACATAATCTGCTACATATTCATCGGCCATAGAATACAGTACCATAGAATGCAATAAGTTTAATAAAATCCCCAAGTCTTGTAACTTGCTTTTTAAGTATAAGTTGGAGAATAAACTGACCTTCTTGATTTTGTGTGTAGACACCATGCTTTTTTGAACACTCCTGAAATTGGTAATAATAGTAACAGTTATTATTTAAGGCACTATGGAAAACACTTTCACATGTACACATAAGTCACTTCCAGTACATGCTACAAACAATTCGTCACACACAGTCACCTGTTGTCTTCAAAAGGAGCTGGTATTGGGTCGACGTGGCCTATAGACGCACCAATCTCAGCCCTACATATATGCAATATCAATAATCAAACACAAATCATATCAATAGGCCTAATGAATAAGCAAGTGTGCAAAAACCCAGAAATCAAATAGTTTCATCTTTTTCTTTTCAGAAATCATCAAAATCCCACAAATTATACCAATAATCAAACACAAAAGAAAGTCTAAAAAGTCCAACATTTAAAAGAAACACAAACCTATAACCGCGCACTGAGATTTGTCAAAATCCTTTCCTCAACCCATATGAATATAACGACAAACCTGCAAACTGAAAATACGAAAACTGAGGCCGAAAGCAATAACCTTATCGCAAAAGAGAGGAAAAAAATGAAACAGTAAGCTAACTACAATGAAAACGGCCCTGCAAGCCTTGCCGGAAAACGATTTTGGCGCCGGAGTAATATTCCGGCACCAAATACATAAAAAAGTCAAAACCCTATGTTTTTTTTCCGTCGATAAATTAATCTCAAAGCACACAAAACACCCGTAAGAATCAAGGCCTATGTATGGCTTTGATGACATCGGAGAGTATAACAGCCATATTTTCACAGCAAATATACGAATCACAGATTCAATAAAGTTCGAGAGAGAGAGAGAGAGAGAGAGAGAGAGAGAGAGAGAGAGGCGGTTTGATTATCTGGGAGGATGAAGAATCTTCCCGAAATATGTATAACAACTACTCCGTATTAATCTAAACAAACGGACCAAGAAACGGGCGGAGAAAAGCGGGAGCCCAAAACGCAACAGTAGGCCCGATACTGTTATGACAACTGTAGCTTTTAGCTCGACGCTCCATTATATACTTAGTTTATCGAATATTATGGAAAATCACAAACTATAGACGAAAAAACATTGAATAATAGGTAATGATGTCCTATTCCACTTTAATAATAGAATAACAGTCCACTACAGTTGAATTAATGCACTAAAACTATTGCAAGCAAGCCCGTCAAGGCTTCCGTGAGGAGTTAACCTCACGCGTGAGGTTACGCTGAGGTTGGGTGCCGCGTGACGAAGGAGAAATAATGCAACAAACGGTGAGTAGTTTACTGCTTATGAAATTGTGCAATGTTGGCCCCCAAAATTTTATATCCATTGCATATTAAAAAAACAAAATTTCACTACCCAATTTTTTACTTATAATACCTTTTTGTTTTAACATTTTTAAAGACAACTTATTATTTATATACTTTTTACTTTATACTCTCTACTTTAATTCTTTGCACAACTTCAAACTTAAGGGCTGTTTTTTTTTATTTCCTTTTTGCATACACTATCTTGCTTGGAATTGTCAAGCTTGTCTAGAATAAGTACACAGTGAAAAGATGATGTTTCTTTTTCTTTTTTTCATTTCCCTAAATGAATGAGTAATGACTACTTTACCCTTAAATTTGAAATCAGCATCTCCATGAACATGATAACGAACTGTTTTTGCAAATTATTTTTTTAGTGTAGATCTTAAAAAATGGTATAAATTTATCCTAAAATAAAACCTACAACATTAAAACCCCACCTCAAAAAAAAAAAAAAAAAAAAAAAAAAAAAAAAAAAAAAAAAAAAAAGCTAAAAAATTACAATCTTACAAACATCAGTATAAAATTACATCAACTTACAAAAATGTGCTTGTATAAATGAAAACGACATTTGTAATTGGAAAAGAAGTTCAAGGATTACCAGAGGACTTTTTTGTTGTTTTATTTGAAATGAAACCAATAAGAAAACATAGATCTCCTGAATTCAAGGTCACTCGTAACGGTGGCATAATGGAGGTACGGACGAGCGGGGGTGGTGTGGACAAGTGGGAGTGGTTGCCGGCGATGTGATCCTAGGAGACCTAGGTATAGTTTAAAAGACAATGAAGAAGAAAAAGGGTATAATTGTAAATGGTGGGGTAATGGTGTGTCCTGGATAAAGAAACCCACCTTTTTACCCCCTTCTACATTTAGGATTTATCTTTACAATAAGTACAAAAGAAACATCCAACTTTTTTATTTGCATCCAGTTTTTTTTACCATCCAGACCAAAAAGTCATAAATAAACACCCCCTAAGGTGTAGCTATACAAAAGTAGTTGGCCTAACCTTCGGTTCCCGTAACCAAGTTTTTCTTTCTCATTCCTTATGTGCTTTTTCTTACTTCATCCATACTTTTTGACTTTTTTTGAAGTGTGGGGCAAACGGCGCCCTCTACTTCTACTTCTAACTAAAGGCGAAGAGCCGGCATTGAAGTGTTAACTATTCTTCTTGATACTATTGTTTAGATTCCGTATAAACCTTAGTAATTCAACACAATAGTTAGTGCTGCCAGGCTTAATGTTAATGCTGCTAGTTCAGAGTTTCAACTGCTGCAAGATTACTACTGCTAGAGTTAGAATTAAAAATGCTAGAGTATTTAGTTAATAGTGCTGATAAGATAAACTTGTATTGTCGGTTAGATAATTATAGAAAAGATCCTTTAAAGATTTATCTTGTATAGAAAGTTATTGTAAGCCGACTAGGACTCCTTAGAATATAAAAGGAGGTTCTAGGGCATAGAGTTTGATATACATTATTCATAACTTCAAGGTTGTAAACACTAATACTTAAAGAGTATTTGTATTAATAATATTGAAGTTGTTGATTTGTTTACAATTATGTTAACTGTTCTTCTTAATACTATTGTTTAGATTCCGCATAAACCTTAGTAATTCAACACAGTTTCTATATCACAAGCTCTTATACCACTTGTTGATCCCAGCTATACACTTGATCGACTCGTTTAGCTTGTAAAGGTTTAGTTATGATAGATGAATTTACACAACTAGGTATAGAAATTGTGTTGAATTACTAAGGTTTATACGGAATCTAAACAATAGTATCAAGAAGAATAGTTAACACAATTGTAAACAAATCAACAACTTCAATATTATTAATACGAATACTCTTTTTACAACCTTGAAGTCATGAATAATGTATATCGAACTCTATGCCCTAGGACCTCCTATTATAGGCTAAGGAGTCCTAGTCGGCTTACAATAACTTTCTATACAAGATAATTCTTTAAAGAATCTTTTCTATAATTATCTAACCAACTATACAAGTTTATCTTATCAGCAGTATTAACTAAATACTCCAGCAGTCTTAATTCTAACTCTAGCAGTACTAATCTTGCAGTAGTTGAAACTCTGAAGTAGCAGCATTAACATTAAGACTGGCAACACTAACTACTTAGTGTATATTTTCTTGAAGTTCTCAGTAGTTATAATATACACTAGAAGTCATAACCTTCATTAGCAATAGTAACTTTATAACTAGCAGTAGAAACATACTAAGAGCAATTTCCTTTTAATCACCTGAGCAGTTTGTAATCTCATGAGCAACTTTATCCATCTTGAGTAGTATTAACATATTGGAAGCTTTAATTTCCAACAGCAGTCTTAATTCATAACTTCTGGTAATGAAGGTTAAGACTGCTAGTGTATATTATAACTGCTGAGAACTTCAAGCAAATATACACTAAGTAGTTAGTGGTGCCAGGCTTAATGTTAATGCTGCTAGTTCAGAGTTTCAACTGCTGGATGATTACTACTGCTAGAGTTAGAATTAAGACTGCTAGAGTATTGTAGCAACCCGTAATTTTTCACGTCAACATTTATTTTCAAACTCCAATTTACGACTTTAAAATTTTACAAGAACACTTTTTTACGTACAACTATTTGGTTAAATAAACATAAACTAGGAACAACTCTCTTGAACACTATGAATTTAGACTGTATTTAATCCACAACACTTCAGTACCTTGCTTTTACTCCGGTTCACAATTTTTAAACCCTAAAACAAATCCCTTTTATTTATTTACGATTGTTACTTTAAACAAACGCATTTCGCGATTTAAAAGGACAACGCACCCGACACTCCTAAAAATTATTTTTCATGCTTTTTCATACTCCTTAAATTATTTCAAAAGTGCCAAAAATTACTTTTCAAACATTTTTCAATTCTTTTACAAACATTACTTAAATATACGTATTTACCGTTAACTACCAAATTAATACCCAATACCTATTTCTAATACCCAGTACATACAATTTATACACTTTGGTACAAAATTGAAAAATCAACTTTTACCATTTTCTTGCATATGCCGCCCCCCTCCCCCCCCCCTTCATTTGGTACAAAATTGAAAAATAGACAACTTTTACCATTATAATTAATACTAGACAAGTTTGAGGGAAACATGGAAGTTGCCCACATTTGGGTGGCTTGACCACCATATTGTCCCCCTAGCCCCCCCTCCTAGCCGGCCTACCCCAAGGACCATTGACCAAGACCATTGACCAAACATAGAATTACCAAAATACCCTTTTAAGTAAATTACCAAATCGCCCCTCCTTGCACTATAAATAGAGATGAGATCTAGCTCATTTCTTTTGGCAAATTTTCACCTAGAAAACTTCTCTTGATCTCTTTGTGGTTCGGCCAAATTCTAAAAGAAAAGGGAGATCTGGTTTCTGATTATTTCAAGTAATTAACGATCATTCACGATCCTTGCATTAACTATAAATCGATTTGGAGTAACCATTGGGGTTCTATTGTTCTTGTTCACATCTCATTTTCATTCTCTTCAAGTAAGCCAAAAACTATTTTCACCCTCTTTATATCATGAGATCTAGTATCAAGTTACCTATACTTATTTATCAATTTGTACATGTTGATAAAGATTTACAATGATCCTTTAACAAAGATTATGGTTTTAACAAGTTTTGGGTTACAAGAAAACTAGTTAGAAAAACTCTTCATAAAAAGGTGGTAATAAACCTTATAAACATATGTATTAGTAAACTTTTATATTTAGGCATTCTTGATCATTATTACATGGACCTTGAAATATTATGGAGTTTATGGTTAGATCATTACCATTATGTTGAGAAGTTGATGGAGAAAGTAGGACTAGAAATGAAGTTGTGGTCAAGTGGCTAAAAGGACTAGAAGATTAGAAATATAGTTTTGACACCTTTAATAAACTATCTGTCATGTTTTGATAATTCCAGATAAATCAGTAGCTTAGGGGTATTATTAGGCTAGAAATATAGAAAATAGACTTAATAAAGAAAATGTAGCCGCTTGAATGAGTTAAAACGGGCTTATAACGAAAAAGATACGCTACTTTCAATTTAGACAACGAAAAACTAACTTTTCAGAAAAATATGAAAATATACATTCTGTCCAGAATTTTTAGAAGTAAAAACTGAGGTTAAAGGATGTTTAGACTAGCCGAGACCTTGAAAAGCCTATAGTATACTTAAATACCTTCGCGGGGATAGGTCAAACTTAAGAAACGAATTTACGACACAAAAGCTATGGCCAAAAGAATGTTTACGTCAACATATACGTTGACAGCCTATTATTTCCTCTATTAGAAAGCTGTTAGATTTAATAGAGTTGGATTTTGGACCTTTTTTAGTACATTTTGGTTAAAATGAAGTAAATGGAAATGGTGGAACATTATATAGACTTTTTAGGCGCGTTAGAGATATTTGAAATACCTATTAATATGACGACAAAAATTTAATCAGGAGACATACAAGATACGTTTTCTAAAAAGGAGTAATTTTCTAAATAAATGATCAAATTAACGCAACTACATTTTTGACAATAAATATTACAAAAAACATGTACAAGTGATAAAGTAGTGTATGAATTTGCGTGCATGACCCTGTTTTCGAACCTAAGACATATGAATCATTTAGGTTGCGGTTAGAGCGTCCGTACCTCGATTTTCGTGCGCTTTCCTTTGTTATCATATCGATTGTTCCAGGTGAGTTCATGGCCCCTATTTTACTTTTTTTGAAATACTTTTGGGGGAGAATACGTGCTCGTTTTTATCTAAATGCAATACTTGTTTTACTTGAATATGCTACTTGTTTACTCAAACCATTACTTGCTTTACTTATGAATTTGTTGTTTACTCGAATGCGTTGATTATTCATATGACCGAATGAACTGGTCACTTGACCGAATGAATTGGTCACATATCCGAATGTACTGGTCACATAACCGAATGTACTGGTAACATGACCGAATGGATTGGTCACTTGACCGAATGAATTGGTCACATAACCGAATGTACTGGTAAAACCAACTTTAAATCTTGTGGTCCATATATTACTTTTGTTTACCTAAACCTAATCTTATTTGGCAGTGGGTTGTAAACACACAGGTTGCAAGTCTTGTATGGGCGGGACTTAGGACTGAGTGGATTTACAATGCCTTTGCTGGGAAATCTTTATTCAAATGCTTTACATTTTAAACTAAATTTTATGAACTCACCAACCTCGTGTTGACCCCTTTTAGCATGTATTTTCAGGCTCTCAAAGTGTTAGCTCACTTATGGCGGCTTTTGGCATGGCATGGCATGGTTATAGGATCAAGATACTCTGATAAACATTTAGAACCGCTTAACTTACTTATAGGCCTATTTCCGCACTACTTTTTAATAATGTAAATTTAACACTTGTGTTAATGAATTTTATTCTAAATGATTGAGGTAAAAACTGTTCTTTGTACTTATGTTGTGATACCAATTGAGTAGCACCCCAGCGACATGTATGCTTCCGTTGGACCCGATTTTGGGGGTGTTACAAGTATTTAGTTAATACTGCTGATAAGATGAACTTGTATAGTCGGTTAGATAATTATAGAAAAGATTCTTTAAAGATTTATCTTGTATAGAAAGTTATTGTAAGCCGACTTGGACTCCTTAGCCTATAAAAGGAGGTCCTAGGGCATAGAGTTTGATATACATTATTAATAACTTCAAGGTTGTAAACCCTAATACTTAAAGAGTATTCGTATTAATAATATTGAAGTTGTTGATTTGTTTACAATTATGTTAACTGTTCTTCTTAATACTATCGTTTAGATTCCGCATAAACAGTAATTCAACACAGTTTCTATATCACAAGCTCTTATACCACTTGTTGATCCCAGCTATACACTTGATCGACTCCCTTAACTTGTAAAGATTTAGTTATGCTAGATGAATTTACACAACTAGGTATAGAAACTGTGTTGAATAACTAAGGTTTATGCGGAATCTAAACAATAGTATTAAGAAGAACAGTTAACACAATTGTAAACAAATCAACAAACTTCAATATTATTAATACAAATACTCTTTAAGTATTAGGGTTTACAACCTTGAAGTTATGAATAATGTTTATTGAACTCTATGCCCTAGGACCTCCTTTTATAGGCTAAGGAGTCCTAGTCAGCTTACAATAACTTTCTATACAAGATAAATCTTTAAAGAATCTTTTCTATAATTATCTAACCGACTATACAAGTTTATCTTATCAGCAGTATTAACTAAATACTCTAGTAGTCTTAATTCTAACTCTAGCAATAGTAATCTTGCAGCAGTTGAAACTCTGAACTAGCAACATTAACATCAAGCCTGGCAGCACTAACTACTTAGTGTATATTTTCTTGAAGTTCTCAGCAGTTATAATATACACTAGCAGTCTTAACCTTCATTAGCAGCAGTAACTTTATAACCAGCAGTAGAAACATACTTAGAGCATTTTCCTTTTAATCACCTGAGCAACTGTAATCTCATGAGCAGCTTTATCCTTCTTGAGCAGTATTAACATCTTCGAAGCTTTAATTCCCAACAGCAGTCTTAATTCATAACTGCTGCTAATGAAGGTTAATACTGCTAGTGTATATTATAACTGCTGAGAACTTCAAGGAAATATGTACTAAGTAGTTAGTGCTGCCAGGCTTAATGTTAATGCTGCTAGTTCAGAGTTTGAACTACTGCAAGATTACTACTTCTAGAGTTACAATTAAGACTGCTAGAGTATTTAGTTAATACTGCTGATAAGATAAACTTGTATAGTCGGTTAGATAATTATAAAAAAGATTCTTTAAAGATTTATCTTGTATAGAAAGTTATTATAAGCCGACTAGGACTCCTTAGCCTATAAAAGGAGGTCCTAGGGCATAGAGTTCGATATACATTATTCATAACTTCAAGGTTGTAAACGCTAATACTTAAAGAGTATTCGTATTAATAATATTGAAGTTTGTTGATTTGTTTACAATTGTGTTAATTGTTCTTCTTAATACTATTGTTTAGATTCCGCATAAACCTTAGTTATTCAACACAGTTTCTATACCTAGTTGTGTAAATTCATCTAGCATAACTAAACCTTTACAAGCTAAGGGAGTCGATCAAGTGTATAGCTGGGATCAACATAAACCTTATACAAGCTTAAGAAATTCGATCAAGTGTTCAACTGGGATCAACAAGTGGTATCAAGTGGGATCAAGTGTCCCCTATACTTGATATTTTCTCCCATTATCATCAAGTTTCTTCCTTCAAAGCTTTATAATCATCAGGAGGATGCTTCTAAACACTTTACTTCTTCATTTTATGCTGTATGATGAACCAAAGAAGCTCATTTTCCATTTCACTATTATGCTCAATTGCAAGCTTCTCATTCAACATCATTGTTATTATAGGTACTGATAGCGGATACTTTTTCTCAACCAACATGTAAATCAGAAATTCTGCCATTGCCAAAGTATAACTTCCAAAACATTACTTTATTTCCATACTGAGCTCTCCATACTTCATCTTCACAATGTGGTTCAGACATTACTTTCAAATCACCCCATAAAACTCTGTCATAAGCATCAGTTGGCATTGTTGATCCGTATTTATCCTTCACCAACTTCCACAGAGTTTCTAAATCCTCTCTATCAAAACTTTTTAGCACATGACCAAAGGTGAGAAACATCTGGGATTTTCCATCGGCTCTCACTATCTCCCAATATGCTTTCTTTCCTTGTTTGTGAATTCTACAATTAACAATGCTTGGGGGCTTTGTAGCAAAAGGTACAACATCTATAGGTACTTCTTCATCATCTGAAACAACTACCATGTACTGTTTGAGATCAGTTGTATCTTTGTCACCACTATCATCTATTTTCTGCCCTTCATCCACCTTCTGCTTTTTACTGCTCTCTTGCTCTAACTCTGTGCCTACCCTCTTTGCACTGCTTCCCACCACCTCTGTGTCCATATCAATGAATGTGTTTACTCTTTTGAAGACTTTGTCAAACACTTCTTGAATATTTTCAAAGCTTATATTCTTGAATTGACTAGGCTTCCATCCATCCATGTTCCTAAGATAGGTACACATTATTTGCCTTTGTTGAGCCTTGGTGGGTGGCTTGTTTCTCTTTGCTTCTGCCCTCTTTTGTACAAAGAACCTTCTATGTTTCTCTAAGAGTTCCATTAACAATTTAGCTTTTTCTTCCATGGATAACTCTTCTTGCTCTTCTTGCAACATCCTCTGAGCCAACAGATGATAAGCCTCACATTTAGCTTCAATATCATCCCATGTGTTTATGAGCTTAATGCTGGCTTCTTCTTGAGCAGCTGCAAGTCTAGCTTCTTCATCATATTCTGCTTGCAGTAATCTAGCAGCTTCTTCATCAGCTAAGAGTTGTTCTTTCCTTGACAGAGGTTCTACCATCTTTTCCTGTTCTACCATCTTTTCCTTCCCTTTTCCCTGTGGTTGTGAAGATTGTGTTGTTGTTGTTATAGATTGAATTGGCTCTTGAATTACCACCCCTTTTACCTTGGGTCTTGTACTTTTCAATTCAGTAAGGGCTTGAGCCAAAGTAACCTCATCAGAACTAATAGATTTTGTAGCAGCACTAGCAGCACTAACTTTAAGCCCAACAGCAGTAACTTGATCACCACCAGTACTAACTTCAACAGCATTAATGACTTCATCTACCTTTTCAACAATTGTTTCAACAACATTTTCATAATTCTCTGCATCTTCAACAACAAAAGTATTTCCTTCATCCATCATCTGAGTATCCTCCCCTGCACCCATGCTAGTATTCCTCCCCTATTTGGAGGCATCCTCCCCCAAACTTTCTTCAGTAGAGGATTCTATCCTTGCAGTTGAACCAATCTTAAACAATCTTTTAAGCTTGTGAGTTCTTGACCTTTTTCCCTGTTCCAGTTGCTTTACTGTAGGATCGGGTTTTAATGTTGATTATTGTGATTCGGGAGGTCGGGTATGATGGAAGTATAACATATCCATAGTTAGAGAGAGAGAGTAGAGAGAGAAAGGAAAGAGTGTGTTTTATTGATAAAGATGAAAGTGAAATACACACACACGTCTCACCCCTCCATGTAAGTATAGAGGGGTATATATAGCCTCACAGATGCTACACTATTACAATATTACATATCCAATCCATGTGTTTTGGATTAATAGGATAACTAACGTAATCCCGTAAATGTCATTCCATTTACGTGTTAGCAGCTTTCCCAACAATCTTCCTCCAATGGGACGACATAAGGGATTACTTACAACATTTCCTACAAGTACAAAAATAAGTAAAATAAAGTCTTCATAAGCTCTTCTAGTGCTGAGGATGACTGCACCTTACACTCTTTGTCTTTATCTTGTACCTCGTCTTGAGAACTTTTCTTCACTTGTAGGCAAATGATGTAATATGCATGAACTGGATTAACTTCCCCCCAATTCATGTTGCATGTCTTTAGCGGCTTCTTCGTACACTTATTTTTGGCGAAGTTTATGAATCAGCTTCCCCCCAAACTGACAACTGTCTTCAGCAGATTCAAAACTTTGATGTAGTTAACATGTCTTTTAACTTTTGAAGTTTTAAGTACGCAGTGGAATTTGTAGATAACACCGTAAACTACACCAAGCAAATCTGAGTAGTCACTTAATCACAATTATACTCAATGCGGAAACTCCGTTCGGGGGTAACATGCAAGAAATCAGCAAGATTTTCTCACATATGTAGGCTACTTCACACTTCACAACCCGCGAAAGTTGAAACGATTACACCAAAATCACAAAACTGAACAAATGATCATCTCTGCGGACGTCTCTCCGGTAGTCATAACATTGTAAGCTCGATCACGTGAACCTGTTATGCGTCCCCGATATGCACATTTTTTCACCCTGATTGCAGATACTCATGGAGAAAGAGTGTTTTCGCAAAGAAGTCAAGAAAAGTACAAAGAACATCCACTCTCTTCCCCCCGATGTCTTCGCGGAATCGGAAGCATACACACTATGTTTACGATAGAAAACGGAGGCAGTGTAGCCCCATATGTCCAATTAATCGAACAAGTGTGAAGTACCATAAATCTCTGTTAAGCTTAAAATATCCCGTGAGAATCAACTGCTGTTAACATCTCTACTCTTTGATACTCCTCTCAGCTAACTCTTTACCGACCCCATTATCATTCTGACGGCTCTTTGTAATGACTACTGATGGAGAAAACCCAATATGACAAACTTGATACTGAAGTAAAATAACCCGAACTTGTGACTTAAACTTGCAATATTGTCTGACTAAGAACCAATACTGAGAATTTCAATAAAGGTAGATTCATATACCCATCCAACCATCCTTAACTGTATATGAACTTCTCATGAATTATCCACAGCTTTTTGTGACACTTGAGCACTACAACGTAACTCCTTTAAAGTGATAGCTATAAACTGTGAGCACAACAACGTAACTCCTTACATCAGGTATAACTAGACAAATCAAGTCTTAATCATTCTTGCGGTTAAAAGCTCGAACAAGGATCTCGAAGAATCATGCATCCAACCAACAACGATATCTTCAGATACTAAGTACACGCACCCGTGAAATTCCACTTCAACCTCAAATAAAAAATAGTGAATAAACTCTATAGTCATCTCTTGCGGTTAAATGCCCAAATCTTAGCCTTTTGACGGTTTAAGTGAACTTTGATAATGGTTTTCCCGATCTTGTAAAAAATGTATCCTCATGAAAATTTGTATAACCAAAATACCACTCTTTCCCAAATATTATACCAAAAATGCATTATCAAAAAAATGAATTGGCTCTTGAATTACCACCCCTTTTACCTTGGGTCTTGTACTTTTCAATTCAGTAAGGGCTTGAGCCAAAGTAACCTCATCAGAACTAATAGATTTTGTAGCAGCACTAACTATTTCTGCAGCACTAGCAGTACTAACTTTAATCCCAACAGCAGTAACTTGATCACCACCAGTACTAACTTCAACAGCATTAATGACTTCATCTACCTTTTCAACAATTGTTTCAACAACATTTTCATAATTCTCTGCATCTTCAACAACAAAAGTATTTCCTTCATCCATCATCTGAGTATCCTCCCTTGCACCCATGCCAGTATTCCTCCCCTATTTGGAGGCATCCTCCCCTAAACTTTCTTCAGTAGAGGATTCTACCCTTGCAGGTGAACCAATCTTAAACAATCTTTTAAGCTTGTGAGTTCTTGACCTTTTTCCTTGTTCCAGTTGCTTTATTGTAGGATCGTGTTTTAATGTTGATTATTGTGATTCGGGAGGTCGGGTATGATGGAAGTATAACATATCCATAGTTAGAGAGAGAGAGAGTAGAGAGAGAAAGTAAAGAGTGTGTTTTATTGATAAAGATGAAAGTGAAATACACACACACGTCCTACCCCTCCATGTAAGTATAGAGGGGTATATATAGCCTCACAGATGCTACACTATTACAACATTACATATCCAATCCATGTGTTTCGGATTAATAGGATAACTAATGTAATCCCGTAAATGTCGTTCCATTTACGTGTTAGCAGCATTCCCAACAATCTTCCCCCAATGGGACGACATGAGGGATTACTTACAACATTTCCTACAAGTACAAAAATAAGTAAAATAAAGTCTTCATAAGCTCTTCTAGTGCTGAGGATGACTGCACTTTACGCTCTTTGTCTTCATCTTGTACCTCGTCTTGAGAACTTTTCTTCACTTGTAGGTAAATGATGTAATATGCATGAACTGGATTAACTTCCCCCCAATTCATGCTGCATGTCTTTAGCGGCTTCTTCGTACACTTATTTTTGGCGAAGTTTATGAATCAGCTTCCCCCCAAACTGACAATTGTCTTCAGCAGATTCGAAACTTTGATGTAGTTAACATGTCTTTTAACTTTTGAAGTTTTAATTACATAGTGGAATTTGTAGATAACACCGTAAACTACACCAAGCAAATCTGACGAGTCACTTAATCACAATTATACTAAATGCGGAAACTCCGTTCGGGGGTAACATGCAAGAAATCAGCAAGATTTTCTCACATATGTAGGCTACTTCACACTTCACAACCCGCGAAAGTTGAAACGATTACACCAAAATCACAAAACTGAAAAAATGATCATCTCTGCGGACGTCTCTCCGGTAGTCATAACATTGTAAGCTCGATCACGTGAACCTGTTATGCGTCCCCGATATGCACATTTTTTCACCCTGATTGCAGATACTCATGGAGAAAGAGTGTTTTCGCAAAGAAGTCAAAAAAAGTACAAAGAACATCCACTCTCTTCCCCCACGATGTCTTCGCGGAATCGGAAGCATACACACTATGTTTACGATAGAAAACGGAGGCAGCGTAACCCCATATGTCCAATTAATCGAACAAGTGTGAAGTACCATAAATCTCTGTTAAGCTTAAAATATCCCGTGAGAATCAACTGCTGTTAACATCTCTACTCTTTGATACTCCTCTCAGCTAACTCTTTACCGACCCCATTATCATTCTGACGGCTCTTTGTAATGACTACTGATGGAGAAAACCCAATATGACGAACTTGATACTGAAGTAAAATAACCCGAACTTGTGACTTAAACTTGCAATATTGTCTGACTAAGAACCAATACTGAGAATTTCAATAAAGGTAGAGTCATATACCCATCCAACCATCCTTAACTGTATATGAACTTCTCATGAATTATCCACAACTTTTTGTGACACTTGAGCCCTACAACGTAACTCCTTTAAAGTGATAGCTATAAACTGTAAGCACAACAACGTAACTCCTTACATCAGGTATAACTAGACAAATCAAGTCTTAATCATTCTTGCGGTTAAAAGCTCGAACAAGGATCTCGAAAAATCATGCATCCAACCAACACCGATATCTTCAGATACTAAGTACACGCACCCGTAAAATTCCACTTCAACCTCAAATAAATAATAGTGAATAAACTCTGTAGTCATCTCTTGCGGTTAAATGCCCAAATCTTAGCCTTTTGACGGTTTAAGTGAACTTTGATAATGGTTTTCCCGATCTTGTAAAAAATGTATCCTCATGAAAATTTGTATACCAAAATATCCACTCTTTCACCAAATATTATACCAAAAAATGCATTATCAAAAAAATGAATTGCTCTTGAATACCACCCCTTTTACCCTTTGGGTCTTGTAACTTTTCAATTCAGTAAGGTCTTGAGCCAAAGACCTCATCAGAACTAATAGATTTGTAGCAGCACTAACTATTTCATGCAGCACTAGCAGTTACTAACTTTAATCCACAGCAGTAACTTGATCACCACCAGTAATAACTTCAACAGCATTAATGACTTCATCTACCTTTTCAACATTGTTTCAACAACATTTTCATCATTCTGCATCTTCAACAACAAAGTATTTCCTTCATCATCATCTGAGTATCCTCCCTTGCATCATGCCAGTATTCCTCCCCTATTTGGAGGCATCCTCCCTAAACTTTCTTCAGTAGAGGATTCTACCCTGCAGTTGAACCAATTTATCAATCTTTAAGCTTGTGAGTTCTTGACTTTTTCCTTGTTCCAGTTGCTTTATTGTAGGATCGTGTTTTAATGTTGATTATTGTGATTCGGGAGGTCGGGTATGATGGAAGTATAACATATCCATAGTTAGAGAGAGAGAGAGTAGAGAGAGAAAGGAAAGAGTGTGTTTTATTGATAAAGATGAAAGTGAAATACACACACACGTCTCACCCCTCCATGTAAGTATAGAGGGGTATATATAGCCTCACAGATGCTACACTATTACAATATTACATATCCAATCCATGTGTTTCGGATTAATAGGATAACTAATGTAATCCCGTAAATGTCGTTCCATTTACGTGTTAGCAGCATTCCCAACAATCTTCCCCCAATGGGACGACATAAGGGATTACTTACAACATTTCCTACAAGTACAAAAATAAGTAAAATAAAGTCTTCATAAGCTCTTCTAGTGCTGAAGATGACTGCACTTTACGCTCTTTGTCTTCACCTTGTACCTCGTCTTGAGAACTTTTCTTCACTTGTAGGCAAATGATGTAATATGCATGAACTGGATTAACTTCCCCCCAATTCATGCTGCATGTCTTTAGCGGCTTCTTCGTACACTTATTTTTGGCGAAGTTTATGAATCAGCTTCCCCCCAAACTGACAATTGGTCTTCAGCATATTCGAAATTTTGATGTAGTTAACATGTCTTTTAACTTTTGAAGTTTTAAGTACGCAGTGGAATTTGTAGATAACACCGTAAACTACACCAAGCAAATCTGACGAGTCACTTAATCACAATTATACTCAATGCGGAAACTCCGTTCAGGGTAACATGCAAGAAATCAGCAATATTTTCTCACATATGTAGGCTACTTCACACTTCACAACCCGCGAAAGTTGAAACGATTAAACCAAAATCACAAAACTGAAAAAATGATCATCTCTGCGGACGTCTCTCCGGTAGTCATAACATTGTAAGCTCGATCACGTGAACCTGTTATGCGTCCCCGATATGCACATTTTTTCACCCTGATTGCAGATACTCATGGAGAAAGAGTGTTTTCGCAAAGAAGTCAAAAAAAGTACAAAGAACATCCACTCTCTTCCCCCACGATGTCTTCGCGGAATCGGAAGCATACACACTATGTTTACGATAGAAAACGGAGGCAGCGTAACCCCATATGTCCAATTAATCGAACAAGTGTGAAGTACCATAAATCTCTGTTAAGCTTAAAATATCCCGTGAGAATCAACTGCTGTTAACATCTCTACTCTTTGATACTCCTCTCAGCTAACTCTTTACCGACCCCATTATCATTCTGACGGCTCTTTGTAATGACTACTGATGGAGAAAACCCAATATGACGAACTTGATACTGAAGTAAAATAACCCGAACTTGTGACTTAAACTTGCAATATTGTCTGACTAAGAACCAATACTGAGAATTTCAATAAAGGTAGAGTCATATACCCATCCAACCATCCTTAACTGTATATGAACTTCTCATGAATTATCCACAGCTTTTTGTGACACTTGAGCACTACAACGTAACTCCTTTAAAGTGATAGCTATAAACTGTGAGCACAACAACGTAACTCGTTACATCAGGTATAACTAGACAAATCAAGTCTTAATCATTCTTGTGGTTAAAAGCTTGAACAAGGATCTCGAAGAATCATGCATCCAACCAACACCGATATCTTTAGTTACTAAGTACACGCACCCGTGAAATTCCACTTCAACCTCAAATAAATAATAGTGAATAAACTCTGTAGTCATCTCTTGCGGTCAAATGCCCAAATCTTAGCCTTTTGACGGTTTAAGTGAACTTTGATAATGGTTTTCCCGATCTTGTAAAAAATGTATCCTCATGAAAATTTGTATAACCAAAATACCACTCTTTCCCAAATATTATACCAAAAATGCATTATCAAAAAAATGAATTGGCTCTTGAATTACCACCCCTTTTACCTTGGGTCTTGTACTTTTCAATTCAGTAAGGTCTTGAGCCAAAGTAACCTCATCAGAACTAATAGATTTTGTTGCAGCACTAACTATTTTTGCAGCACTAGCAGTACTAACTTTAAGCCCAACAGCAGTAACTTGATCACCACCAGTACTAACTTCAACAACATTAATGACTTCATCTACCTTTTCAACAATTGTTTCAACAACATTTTCATCATTCTCTGCATCTTCAACAACAAAAGTATTTCCTTCATCCATCATCTGAGTATCCTCCCTTGCACCCATGCCAGTATTCCTCCCCTATTTGGAGGCATCCTCCCCCAAACTTTCTTCAGTAGAGGATTCTATCCTTGCAGTTGAACCAATCTTATACAATCTTTTAAGCTTGTGAGTTCTTGACCTTTTTCCTTGTTCCAGTTGCTTTATTGTAGGATCGTGTTTTAATGTTGATTATTGTGATTCGGGAGGTCGGGTATGATGGAAGTATAACATATCCATAGTTAGAGAGAGAGAGAGTAGAGAGAGAAAGGAAATAGTGTGTTTTATTGATACAGATGAAAGTGAAATACACACACACGTCTTACCCCTCCATGTAAGTATAGAGGGGTATATATAGCCTCACAGATGCTACACTATTACAATATTACATATCCAATCCATGTGTTTCGGATTAATAGGATAACTAATGTAATCCCGTAAATGTCGTTCCATTTACGTGTTAGCAGCATACCCAACAATCTTCCCCCAATGGGACGACATAAGGGATTACTTACAACATTTCCTACAAGTACAAAAATAAGTAAAATAAAGTCTTCATAAGCTCTTCTAGTGCAGAGGATGACTGCACTTTACGCTCTTCGTCTTCATCTTGTACCACGTCTTGAGAACTTTTCTTCACTTGTAGGTAAATGATGTAATATGCATGAACTGGATTAACTTCCCCCCAATTCATGATGCATGTCTTTAGCGGCTTCTTCGTACACTTATTTTTGGCAAAGTTTATGAATCAGCTTCCCCCCAAACTGACAACTGTCTTCAGCAGATTCAAAACTTTGATGTACTTAACATGTCTTTTAACTTTTGAAGTTTTAAGTACGCAGTGGAATTTGTAGATAACACCGTAAACTACACCAAGCAAATCTGACGAGTCACTTAATCATAATTATACTCAATGCGGAAACTCCGTTCGGGGGTAACATGCAAGAAATCAGCAAGATTTTTTCACATATGTAGGCTACTTCACACTTCACAACCCGCGAAAGTTGAAACGATTACACCAAAATCACAAAACTGAAAAAATGATCATCTCTGCGGACGTCTGTCCCGTAGTCATAACATTGTAAGCTCGATCACGTGAACCTGTTATGCGTCCCTGATATGCACATTTTTTCACCCTGATTGCAGATACTCATGGAGAAAGAGTGTTTTCACAAAGAAGTCAAAAAAAAGTATAAAGAACATCCACTCTCTTCCCCCACGATGTCTTCGCGGAATCGGAAGCATACACACTATGTTTACGATAGAAAACGGAGGCAGCGTAACCCCATATGTCCAATTAATCGAACAAGTGTGAAGTACCATAAATCTCTGTTAAGCTTAAAATATCCCGTGAGAATCAACTGCTGTTAACATCTCTACTCTTTGATACTCCTCTCAGCTAACTCTTTACCGACCCCATTATCATTCTGACGGCTCTATATTCTGACGGCTCTTTTTAATGACTACTTATGGAGAAAACCCAATATGACGAACTTGATACTGAAGTAAAATAACCCGAACTTGTGACTTAAACTTGCAATATTGTCTGACTAAGAACCAATACTGAGAATTTCAATAAAGGTAGAGTCATATACCCATCCAACCATCCTTAACTGTATATGAACTTCTCATGAATTATCCACAGCTTTTTGTGACACTTGAGCACTACAACGTAACTCCTTTAAAGTGATAGCTATAAACTGTTAGCACAACAACGTAACTCCTGACATCAGGTATAACTAGACAAATCAAGTCTTAATCATTCTTGCGGTTAAAAGCTCGAACAAAGATCTCGAAGAATCATGCATCCAACCAACACTGATATCTTCATATACTAAGTACACGCACCCGTGAAATTCCACTTCAACCTCAAATAAATAATAGTGAATAAACTTTGTAGTCATCTCTTGCAGTTAAATGCCCAAATCTTAGCCTTTTGACGTTTAAGTGAACTTTGATAATGGTTTTCTCGATCTTGTAAAAAATGTATCATGAAAATTTGTATAACCAAAATACCACTCTTTGCCAAATATTATACCAAAAATGCATTATCAAAAAAATGAATTGGCTCTTGAATTACCACCCCTTTTACCGTGGGTCTTGTACTTTTCAATTCAGTAAGGGCTTGAGCCAAAGTAACCTCATCAGAACTAATAGATTTTGTAGCAGCACTAACTATTTCTGCAGCACTAGCAGTACTAACTTTAATCCCAACAGCAGTAACTTGATCACCACCAGTACTAACTTCAACAGCATTAATGACTTCATCTACCTTTTCAACAATTGTTTCAACAAAATTTTCATCATTCTCTGCATCTTCAACAACAAAAGTATTTCCTTCATCCATCATCTGAGTATCCTCCCTTGCACCCATGCCAGTATTCCTCCCCTATTTGGAGGCACCCTCCCCTAAACTTTCTTCAGTAGAGGATTCTACCCTTACAGTTGAACCAATCTTATACAATCTTTTAAGCTTGTTAGTTCTTGACCTTTTTCCTTGTTCCAGTTGCTTTACTGTAGGATCGTGTTTTAATGTTGATTATTGTGATTCGGGAGGTCGGGTATGATGGAAGTATAACATATCCATAGTTAGAGAGATAGAGTAGAGAGAGAAAGGAAAGAGTGTGTTTTATTGATAAAGATGAAAGTGAAATACACACACACGTCTTACCCCTCCATGTAAGTATAGAGGGGTATATATAGCCTCACAGATGCTACACTATTACAATATTACATATCCAATCCATGTGTTTCGGATTAATAGGATAACTAATGTAATCCCGTAAATGTCGTTCCATTTACGTGTTAGCAGCATACCCAACAATCTTCCCCCAATGGGACGACATAAGGGATTACTTACAACATTTCCTACAAGTACAAAAATAAGTAAAATAAAGTCTTCATAAGCTCTTCTAGTGCTGAGGATGACTGCACTTTACGCTCTTTGTCTTCATCTTGTGCCTCGTCTTGAGAACTTTTCTTCACTTGTAGGCAAATGATGTAATATGCATGAACTGGATTAACTTCCCCCCAATTCATGCTGCATGTCTTTAGCGGCTTCTTCGTACACTTATTTTTGGCGAAGTTTATGAATCAGCTTCCCCCCAAACTGACAACTTTCTTCAGCAGATTCGAAACTTTGATGTAGTTAACATGTCTTTTAACTTTTGAAGTTTTAAGTACGCAGTGGAATTTGTAGATAACACCATAAACTACACCAAGCAAATCTGACGAGTCACTTAATCACAATTATACTCAATGCGGAAACTCCGTTCGGGGGTAATATGCAAGAAATCAGCAAGATTTTCTCACATATGTAGGCTACTTCACACTTCACAACCCGCGAAAGTTGAAACGATTACACCAAAATCACAAAACTGAAAAAATGATCATCTCTGCGGACGTCTCTCCGGTAGTCATAACATTGTAAGCTCGATCACGTGAACCTGTTATGCGTCCCCGATATGCACATTTTTTCACCCTGATTGCAGATACTCATGGAGAAAGAGTGTTTTCGCAAAGAAGTTAAAAAAAGTACAAAGAACATCCACTCTCTTCCCCCACGATGTCTTCGCGGAATCGGAAGCATACACACTATGTTTACGATAGAAAACGGAGGCAGCATAACCCCATATGTCCAATTAATCGAACAAGTGTGAAGTACCATAAATCTCTGTTAAGCTTAAAATATCCCGTGAGAATCAACTGCTGTTAACATCTCTACTCTTTGATACTCCTCTCAGCTAACTCTTTACCGACCCCATTATCATTCTGACGGCTCTTTGTAATGACTACTGATGGAGAAAACCCAATATGACGAACTTGATACTGAAGTAAAATAACCCGAACTTGTGACTTAAACTTGCAATATTGTCTGACTAAGAACCAATACTGAGAATTTCAATAAAGGTAGAGTCATATACCCATCCAACCATCCTTAACTGTATATGAACTTCTCATGAATTATCCACAGCTTTTTGTGACACTTGAGCACTACAACGTAACTCCTTTAAAATGATAGCTATAAACTGTGAGCACAACAACGTAACTCCTTACATCAGGTATAACTAGACAAATCAAGTCTTAATCATTCTTGCGGTTAAAAACTCGAACAAGGATCTCGAAGAATCATGCATCCAACCAACACCGATATCTTCAGATACTAAGTACACACACCCGTGAAATTCCACTTCAACCTCAAATAAATAATAGTGAATAAACTCTGTAGTCATCTCTTGCGGTTAAATGCCCAAATCTTATCCTTTTGACGGTTTAAGTGAACTTTGATGATGGTTTTCCCGATCTTGTCAAAAATGTATCCTCATGAAAATTTGTATAGCCAAAATACCACTCTTTGCCAAATATTATACCAAAAATGCATTATCAATTTTTCACTAAAAAATACGCAAGTTATGCAAAATTTTCGGACTAGTAATAACCACAACCCAAAATGAAACACCAATTCAGGCCATATATTTCAAACCCAATAACCAACTCCCTAAACTCCTTAATCCCGTCCAATACATGTTATGCTCGGCCCAAGTTGATAATCCAAGCCCAAAAATCGGATAAGACCTAAAAATTAGGGATATAAGATGCCACAAACCCTAACTTTATTCATTTGATAGCCCTAATTAACTTAGTCATCCGCCCCCATCTCTCCATCTATCTCCCTCTCGGTTTCCAGCTCAAACTCCACGAACACAACTACATCTCAGCTCATCTACAATCCAAAACATTCTTATCCAAACAGTCCTTAATTCGATCCACGTTTTCTTCTTTTCTTTTATGTGAACCACGAAAAACAACAATCTGGAGAGCTCGTGAAGTCATCTTCAAGATATTTAAAAGGTTACGGGTATGTATCTTTTGTTGTATTTTTACGTTTTTGCACATAACCGAACAAAGAGGAAGGATGAACCAGCCTTGGTTTTGTTCTTTCCTTAAGGTATTCGGATATTTAATTGAAGGTTTCCTTCAAAAAATAGATCGATGATGGTTTATTCTTTTCGTGAAATTGACCTTTAAGGTCTGATATTTCTAATAAAGACACGAAATAAAAACTAAGATCTTGATGGTTGTTGTTTGTTTTTTTTTTTTTTTTTTTTTTTTTTTTTTTTTTTTTTTTATCGTTTCAGTTTGAACCGATCGAAAGAAACATGTGTAACACAAGTGTTATATGTCGTTCTTTATTTGTTTTGATATTGAGAAAGAAGTTAAGCCTTTACAAGGATATATGATGTTTTATTGTTCACTCACAAAAAATTATAACGATTAGAAACAATGAGTGAACACACTGAGATCTTGGGTTTGTTGATTGTTGTTACGATGTTGAGGTTGTGAGGCGATGGTTTAGATTAAGTTGTATTGTAGTTTTGTTGGGATTCAAAGACCAGTTACTCCTGTTGATGATTACTGCTGCCAATGTGATTAAGACTGCTCAGGTACTCAAATGAAAATCTTCTAAATATGTTTCTACTGCTGGTATAAATATTAAGACTGGTGGTGTATTTTACTACTGCTGGTAATGCTGAAGAACTTCAAGGAAATACACTATGTAATTAATGCTGCTAGAAGAAAAGTTAGTGCTGCTAGTACTAACCTACTACTGCTGAAGAATTAATGCTGCTAGAGTTAAAGATTAGTGCTGCTGGTTATTTATTAGTGCTGCTAAAGAGTTTAAGTAGGTTTATGTGTAAGATAAGTATACAGTAAAACCTCTATAAATTAATACTCGATAAATTAATAACCTCGATAAAATTAATAATTTGTCTAGTCCCAACTTGGGACTAGTACAAATTTGAACCCCAATCGATAAAATAATAAGATAATAATTTTTTTGAAACCTTAGTGTATATATATTGGTACCAACGAAACTATAAATTACTAATTACTAAAATATTTAATATATATATAAAGGCCATACGTAATTTGAACTTGTACAAATTCAGTTAATTCAATTAATGTCATACGTAATTGAAACTTGTCCCAAGGAAACTAACTTTTTACTTATTCAAAAACAATGAACATGACAAATTCAATTAATTTGTGAATGTTAATTCATAAAATGTTAATTGGAACTTGTTTTTCTAATTTATTTTTCATCTCGAACTAGTATACATTGTTACTAGTATATTGGACTTGAAAATTTAAAGGCAATACGTAAAACATCTCTAAATTAATAAATTATTAATTTATCGATATAATAATATTTCGTTAAATTAATAAAATATCTCGGTCCCAACATCATTAATTTATAGAGGTTTTACTGTAGTAATACCGTGTAACATGTTTAGATAAATATAGAAAAGATTTATCTTGTATAGAAAGTCATTGTAAGCCGACTAGGACTCCTTAGTCTATAAAAGGAGGTCCTAGGGCATTGAGATAGATACGTGTTTTTATATAGCTTCAAGGTTGTAAACTCTAATACTAGGAGAGTATTCATATTATTCATCAATAACATTGAGATAGATACGTGTTTTTATATAGCTTCAAGTGGTATCAGAGCTTGTGGTTCTAGAAGCTGTGATCAACTCAAAGAAGAATCTGTTTAAACACACAAGATTTTGCTGAAAAAGATGGATCAAGACTCTGCACATATGGTTACTGCATCAAAAGTTCCAATGCTCAAGGCTAATGAGTATGAGATCTGGAGAATGCGAATTGAGCAGTACATTCGGATGATTGATTTCCAACTCTGGGTAATCATTAAGAATGGAAACGAAAAACCAAAAACAATAAAATCTGCAGAAGGTGTTACTACAATTGTACCTCTTACAACTGCTGAGGAAAAAGCTCAAAGAAGACTTGAAGTTAAGGTAAGAAGTATGTTGATGATGGCCATTCCTAATGAACATCAGTTGAAGTTCAACTCCATTAAAGATGTCAAGTCTCTAATGGAAGCTATTGAAAAGAGGTTTGGAGGTAATGCTGCTACAAAGAAGAAAAAGAAGAATCTTTTGAAACAACAGTATGTAAACTTCTCTGCTCAAGGTTCTGAGATGCTGGATCAAACCTTTGATCGACTTCAAAAACTTATAAGTCAACTAGAGATCTTGGGAGAGCAGACCTCTCAGGAAGATATGAATCGAAAGTTTTTAAGAAGCTTGTCCTCTGAATGGAACAAACATGTTGTTGTGTAGAGAAACAAACCTGATCTTGACACAATGAGCCTGGATTATCTTTACAACAACCTCAAATTTTATGAACCAGAGGTCAAAGGATCATCTAGCTCCAGTACAAATACACAAAACATGACTTTTGTGTCCTCCTCAAACAACACTAGCTGTACCAATGAAGCAATTACTAATGCTCATGGAGTTACTACTGCTAGCATTCAAGTTACTGTTGCTAATTCAATAAATATTGACAACTTAAGTGATGTTGTGGTTTTTGCTTTCTTGGCTAGTCAACCCAACAGTGCAAGAAAACTGGAAGAAAGATGACAGTCAATGGGAATGATAACATTGGATTTAAGATGGCAGATGGCTATATTGACAATGAGAGCTAGGAGATTCTTGAAGAAAACTAGAAGAAAGCTGAAAGTCAATGGGAATGATAATATTGGCTTTCATAAGTCCAAGGTGGAATGCTACAATTGTCACAGGAAGGGTCATTTTGCTACAGAATGCAGGGCACCAAGGACCCCAGATCACAAGAATTGAGAAAGCTCAAGGAGAACTGTGCCTGTGGAAACAAGTAATTCCACAGCTTTGGTATCTTGTGATGGTTTGGGTGGCTATGATTGGAGTGACCAGGTTGCAGAAGGACCCAACTATGCATTGATGGCTTATTCATCTTCAAGCTCAAGTTCTGACTCTGAGGTATCTAATGATTCTGGTTGTTCATATAAATCTTGTTTAGATAACGTTGAGTCACTTAAAGCTCAAAATAATAAACTGATAGAAGCTTTAAGAAAGTCTGAGTTAATGTGTTTAGGTTATAAATTAGGACAAGTGTCAGTGGAGAAAAGACTTGAATTCTTTAAAACAAATGAGTCTAAGTTAGTTGAAAAGATTAGTGTTTTAAGGAGTGAAATTTTTGTAAGAGATGAACTTATTGAAGAGCTTAGAAGAAGAATTGAAGTGGCTAAAAAGGAAAAAGATGTAGTTCAGAAGGAAAAAGAATGTATTCAGCTTACAGTTAATAAGTATGAACATGCATCTGAAAATGTGAACAAGATTATAGATTGTCAAAATTTTGACAAATGTAGGAAAGGTAGTGGTCTAGGCTATAATAATGTCCCCCCTCCAATTACAGGAAAGTTTTTGCCTCCAACAAAGGATTTGTCTTTTAATGGTCTAGAAGATTTTAAGGAACCTGTAGTTAAGATGACTAAGGTAGAAGAGTCTAAGAAAGTTAGAAATTCTGATGCTCCAATTATTGAAGATTAGGAGTCAGATGATGAGAATGAGGAAGTGTCTCAACCTAAAGTTGAAAGAAAAGTAGTTAAACCTAGTGTTGAAAAGATAAATTTTGTTAAACCTAATTCACAAGATCAAAATGCTAGAAAAACTGCAAACCAAGTTGAGCAACCTAGGGTGCACACTCACAGTCCTAGTGGGAATAAGTGAAACTGGAATAATTTGATGTCACACAGGCTAGGAAGTAATTATCAGATGTTTAATAAAGCTTGTTATGTGTGTGGTAGTTTTGAACACTTGCAGGTTAATTGTCAGCACCATCAAAATAAATTTCAAAATTCAAAGATGGTTAATCCTGTTAAACCTGTTTGGAACTATTTTCAGAGGGTGAATCATACCAATTTTGCTAAAAATACTCACCCCAATGCTAAAAGGAATATGGTTCCAGGGGCAGTTCTAATGAGATCTGATCTAGTATCACTTAATACTGCTAGACAAAACTTTTCAAAATCAGTAGTATCTGTTAATACTGCCAGACAAGTTAATACAGCTCACACCAAAACAACAGTGAATGGTGCAAGGTTAATGTCTTATTTTTTAAAAACAACACATTCACATGTTCAGAGGCCCATTCAAAATAAAATAGCACTTAATACTGCTAAGCCAAAAGCAGTAGTTTCTACTGCTGAGGCAAAAACAGTTGTCAATACTGTTAAGGGAAACTATATTCATGCTGTTAAGGCCTGAACTTGTTGGGTTTGGAAACCAAAAATTAAAGTTTTAGACCATGTTTCCAAACATGATAGTGCATCAATCTTGAAAATATTTGATTATGTTGATGCACAAGGCAGATCCAAGTCAGTAATGGCTTGGGTCCCCAAGAGAAACTGATTTTCTTACTTTATGTGCAGGGCAATCCACAAGTTGAATTACAAGATCAAGAAGTTATTGACAGTGGATGCTCAAGGAACATGAAAGGAAACATGTCCTATCTTACAGATTTTGAAGCTATTGATGGAGGATATGTTGCCTTTGGAGGTAACTCTAAAGGAGGGAAAATCACAGGCAAAGGTACTATAAGAAATGGTAAACTTGATTTTGAGAATGTGTATTTTGTCAAAGAGCTAAAATTCAATCTCTTTAGTGTCTCACAAATGTGTGACAAAAAGAATAGTGGTAACACCCCCAAATCAGAATGCAGCGGAAAAGATATCGGGGTGCTACTTATTGGGATCACAACACAAGTAATAGAGAACGGATAATTTAATCCGTTTTAAAAGTTACATTAATTAAAACATGAGTTTTACGAAATTATGAAATGCGGAATACAAGGCCCATAATAGTTTTAAGTTGTCTCATATTACAAAACATTGGTCATGAGTGTTATGTGTACACCCCAAAAGTGTGCATATGCCCTTGCCAAGCGCTGCCTTGCATCATCTTACATCAAACAATTAAACACCTGAGAAAAACATGCTAAAAAGTCAGCAAAAAGCTGGTGAGTTAATAGGTTTACATAAAGCAGTAAGGTTGGACCAATAAGTTTACAAGTTAACATTATAATGAGCATAATGTTATACAAAAGTCTACTACGCTGCGATAAGTTCCATGTTACTGAAGCTACGACAGTGTGCATGAAATGAGTTCATGTAATAATAATAAGGCCCGACAAGTGTTCTATCCCGTGACACTTGTAACCCTCAATAGATCTATTTATATCACTCGTGCTTCCCAACGGGAACTAACGGTACATGAGTATGGGCATATGAATTTGGGATACAGTACTTAGGCTAACACGTAATAGTTTTTCAAACAAAAGCATTGTATAAATGGTCCATTAAAACAAGCATGTTTCTCACCCCAAGTTTGCAAAGCAAATACGAGTTAAAAGTGGGGCTACGAACTCACCTCAGCAAAGTATCACAAATAGTAATATAGTGCACGTAGATCGAGGTCCGGTAGCTCTAACCGCAACCTAAATAAGTATCATGTCTTAGGTTCGGAAATAAGGTCGTGCATGCAAGTTCATATGCTATTATATCACTCGTACATGTTTGTTGCAACATTTAACGTCAAAAATATAGTTATGACAACTCGTTAGATTATTAAGTATAAAATACCTTAGTTATAATGCGCAATTAGTTTGTCTCGTACTTTAGGTATGGTTATCTTGCTAATAAGTATTTTAGATAAATCACCGACACGCTTTAACAACATTCTATGATAGTGGTCTAAGTGATTTTCGAGAAAAATAAAGTTTTAAGTCAAAAATATACTTTATTAAATTTC
This sequence comes from Artemisia tridentata subsp. tridentata, assembly GCA_021014915.2. Lineage (NCBI taxonomy): Eukaryota > Viridiplantae > Streptophyta > Magnoliopsida > Asterales > Asteraceae > Artemisia > Artemisia tridentata. Next base: position 251,107,204 of record CP139505.1, read on the forward strand.
TGAAAATGACCAAGTGGCCTAGTAAAGCTACTCTTAAAACAGTGGTTATTAAGTGCTAACAATCCGACTTAGTGGATTTAGGAAGTATGTAGCAATGTCTACAAAAGTCTACACCGAACCTCACTCCATTCGAACCCGATTCCACATTTATATGGCCTTAAAGTTGGGTGATCAGGCCGTTTTTAGTGTTTCTGGATAGTTCTCGGGCAAGTCTACAAGGTCATAAATCCTTTGTTATAAATCAGTCTGACGCGTGGTTGGACTTTTTAGAAAATAGGCCATGTCTACTTCATTTTGGTTACTGATATCATTTTTCCATAAAGGACTTCATCTATGAGTAAAACGGGCTTAAATATAGTCACTTGCAAAACCTGCTCCTGACACTTAGAAAAATATTGACACTTAGAGCTGGTAAAATAGTTATCGTAGTCGAAATTTTAAATCAACATATCTTGGTCGTTTTAGCTCCGTTTCTTAAGTTCTTTATATCCCCGGTTTCGTATTTAAGTGTACTAACTGATTTTTAGTGCCTCGGAATATCTAGTTAGATTCTAGTGTCTGTTTCTACCCTTTGAATAACTCTTAACTGCATACAAGTTTTCAGAAAGTTAATTTTAGACACCTAATCTTGAAAATAGCGTAGTTTCTTCGTTATTTATCCGTTTTAACCAATTTAAGCGACCACGTTCTCATAATAGGGTCTATTTTCTATTTTTTTTACTCAAATCTTACATCCAACTTACTGATTTTTCCAGAATTTTTGAAATGGGACAGCCTTATATGAAAATGTTTCAAAAGTGTATTTTCTAGTTTCCAAATTATACCAAACCACTTTCAATCACTATAAAACCATTCTAACTCTACCACATACTTGTCAAGAGTTTCATGTAGTTTAAGTATTCATAAAAATGAGAGTTTATAACATAATAGCTAGTTTTCACTTAATATGTTTAAGAAAATCACAAACATATACCAAAGTGATTCAACACATATGTAACCATGCAAATGTCATACTAGGAAATGAAATAATTCATAAGTAGTGTAAAGTTGAAAATTTTACTTGGTAACTTACTTGAAATGAGTAGTAAAGTGGAAGGATGAAACTCTAGTTTTTACCCAAGAATCAAATCTCTTAAACCCTTAATACTTGATTATAAACTCAAGTGAACACAAAAGGATACTTGAACTTAGAAAACCAAATTTTCTTGCTTCCTTTTTTCTCCTAGGTCGATTGGGGTGGGTGTATGTGATGGTTTATATATATATATATATATATATATATATATATATATATATATATATATATATATATATATATATATATATATATATTTGTAAGTAAAGGTGTAGATGTTAGTTTGTTATACTTTATGTTACATATATATATTTAAGAAAGTGGTCAAAGATATTTCTTCTCTTGGTCGAATATTAGGGGAAGGTAGGAGACAAAAATTCTAGTCAAGCCTCCAAAACACATTTCCATGTTTCAAGGGTTAATTCCATGTAGTACTTAGTCAAATGCATTGATGTATATGTTAGAAAAAAAATATAAGGGCGGCACTTATAAAATTTATAAAGTGAAATGTTAAATTTTATGTAAAAATGTATTTCAAGTATGTATTGGGTGTTATAAATATGTATTGGGTATTGGTTTAGTAGTTAACATTAAATACGTATATTTAAGTGGGCTTAATAAAAGAATTACAAAAGTGTAAGAAAATAATTTTTGGCACTTTTGTATTAATTTAGAGAGTGTGAGAAGGTATTAAAAATAAGGGATAATTACTAATATGCCCCAGTTGCCCAATGCGTTTGCTTATCCGACCCGATCTTACAAAATTCTGATATTAGACCAGTGTTTTGGGCAACTGCCAAGCGTCACTTTTCTGCAAGTGACAAGTGTCACTTTCTGACTATTTTTTGGGCACCTTGTGTATTTTTTGGGTAACTTTTGTATTTTTTGGGCAACCGGAGGACACTTGTCATCGTATGGGTCGAGATGCCCAGTTGCCTGGTCTAATATCAAAATTTTGTGAGATCGGGGTGGATAAGCAAACGCATTGGGCAACTGGGGCATTGTACTAATTATCCATAAAAATAATTGTTAGGAGTGTCGGGTACATTGTTCATTTAAATCTCGAAAAGCATTTATTAACTTAATAAACGTAAGTAAATAAAATTGTCTTAAAGATTAAAGTTTTTGAACTAGAGTAGGAGCAAGGTATTGTGATGTTGTAGACTAAATATAGTCTAAAGTCATAGTGCACAAGAGGGTTGTTCCTAGTTTTACGTTTATTTATACGTAAATTGTATTATAGTGAATTTAAAATAATAAATATGAGTTTTAATCATCAGTAATTGTCAGAAAATATATAATTTGCAATTTCTGATAAAATAAATATTTTTACTATTAAAATAATAGTACGGAAAATTACCATTTCTCACAATAGTGTTCTCTTTAATGACACTGAATACATTGTCTTGTCTCCTAACTTTAAGTTAACTGATGAAAGTCATGTTTTGCTTAAAGTTTCTAGAGAACATGGTTCCCAATGGAGGTTTAACTTGTCTCTTTGCAAAAGCCACATCTGATGAATCAAAACTTTGGCATAGAAGGCTTGGGCACTTGAATTTCAAAACAATGAATAAACTAGTTTAGGGAAATCTTGTGAGAGGATTACCTTCAAAAGTTTTTGAAAATGATGAAACATGTGTTGCTTGTCAGAAGGGAAAGCAACATAAAGCCTCTTGTAAGACCAAGACTATGAACTCTATAAGTCAGCCTTTACATATGTTGCACATGGATTTATTTGGACCAACATTTGTGAAAAGTTTAATGATAATGATGTATTGCCTAGTTGTCACCGATGATTTTAGCAGGTTTAGTTGGGTTTTCTTTTTAGCTACTAAGGATGAAACTAGTGGAATCCTTAGGTATTTCATAACCAGGATAGAAAACCTAGTTAATCATAAGGTTAAGGTGATAAGATGTGAAAATGGAACTGAATTCAAGAATAAGGATCTGAATCAGTTTTGTGAGGTGAAGGGTATTATGAGACAGTATAGTGTAGCTAGAAGTCCTCAACAAAATGGTGTTGCTGACAGGAGAAATAGGACACTAATTGAGGCTGCTAGAACAATTTTAGCTGATTCTAAGTTACCAACTATTTTTTGGGCTGAAGCAGTTAATACTGCTTGTTATGTGAAAAATAGAAGTATAGTAGTTAAGCCTCATAACAATACCCCTTATGAACTTTTACATAGTAGAACTCCAATGTTAAGCTTTCTAAGACCATTTGGGTGTCCTGTTACTATCCTTAATACCATAGATCACATAGGCAAGTTTGATGGCAAGGCTGATGAACGTTTCTTTGTTGGATACTCAATGAATAGTAAAGCCTTTAAAGAATTCAATAGTAGAACCAGGATGGTTGAAGAGAACTTACATGTTAGGTTTAGTGAGAGTACACCTAATGCTGTAGGTAGTGGACCAGACTGCTGTTTGATATTGATGCACTAACAAAGACAATGAATTATGAGCCAGTTGTTGCAAGTACAAAGTCTAACAATTTTGTAGGTACAAAAGAAAGTAATGATGCAGGTCAAGCTAGAAAGGAGACAGGACCTGACAAAGATTGCATTTTTCTACCACTATGGACTGTTGATCCACTATTCTCTCAAAGTCCAAAGAGTTCTCAAAATGAAGAACCAAAGATCCTATATCAAGAGCCCCCAGGCTCAGATGAAGTTAAGTCTTCATGTGATAATGAACAGCAGGATGATGAAGAGCCAAGAAAAGGATCAGAATTTGTTGAACAAAAGAAGGATTATAATGTTAGCAGTTCTAATGATGTTAATGCTGCTAGTGATGGTAACAACACTAATAAAGATAAAACTGTTAGTATTGTTAACAAGGAAGGCATTGCTGTTAATAAGGATTAATATCCATTTAATCCAAACATGACTCCTTTGGAAAATATATATATTGATACTAATGATGAAGAAGTTGGTGCAGAGGCTGACATAAACAACATGGATGAAACTATCCCTGTCAGTCCTATTCCAACTACTAGAATTCACAAAGATCATCCTCAAGAATAAATCATTGGAGATGTGAAGTTTGCTGTTCAAACAAGAAGAATAACAAAGGATTTGAAGGACCAAGGTTTCTTTGCTAGTCCCTTAAACAAAGGAACAGTCACAAAGACCTTCAAAATTGTTTGTTTGCTTGTTTCTTATCACAAGTAGAACCTAAGAAGACAATTCAAGCACTAAATGATCCAAGTTGGGTAGAAGCTATGCAGGAAGAGATTTTACAATTCAAGCTACAAGAAGTTTGGACTTTGGTGGATTTGCCTAATGGAAAAAGGGCTATTGGTACTAAATGGGTTTTCAGATGTAAAAAAAATGAAAGAGGTATTGTGGTAAGGAATAAAGCAAGATTAGTTGCTCAGGGATACACACAAGAAGAAGGGATTGATTATGATGAAGTTTTTGCTCCTATTGCAAGAATTGAAGCTATAAGACTGTTTCTAGCTTATGCTTCATATAAAGACTTTGTGGTGTATCAGATGGATGTGAAGAGTGCTTTTCTGTATGAGACAATTGAAGAAGAAGTGTTTGTTTGTCAACCACTAGGGTTTGAAGATCCTAACTTTCCTGACAAAGTATACAAGATGGAAAAAGCACTTTATGGTTTACATCAAGCTCCCAGAGCTTGGTGTAAAACATTGTCAACATACCTGTTGGATAATGGATTTCACAGAGGCAAGATTGATAAGACTTTGTTCATTAGAAGACACAAAGATGATATCTTGCTAGTCCAAGTTTATGTGGATGATATTATTTTTGGTTCAACAAAGAAGGAATTATGCATTGAGTTTGAGAAATTGATGCATGAAAGGTTTCAAATTAGTTCTATGGGAGAACTTACATTCTTCTTAGGATTACAAGTCAAACAAAAGGAGGATGGCATATTTATCAGTCAAGATAAATATGTTGTTGAGATTTTGAAGAAATTTGGGTATACAGATGTTAAGTCTGCAAGCACAACAATGGAAGTTGGCAACCCTTTGCTCAAGGATGAAGATGGTGAAGAAGTGGATGTTCATTTTTATAGATCAATGATTGGTTCATTGATGTACCTTACTTCTTCAAGACCGGACATCATGTTTGCAGTGTGTGCTTGTGCTAGATACCAAGTCAGGCCTACAGTTTCACATCTTCATGCTGTGAAGAGAATTTTTAGGTACTTAAAAGGTCAACCTATATTGGGCCTTTGGTATCCAAAAGATTCACCTTTTGATTTGGTAGCATACACTGATAGCGATTATGCTGGAGCAAGCTTGGATAGAAAATCTACAACAGGTGGATGTCAATTTCTTAGGTGTAGATTGATCTCATGACAGTGCAGGAAACAAACTATGGTTGGAAACTCCACAACAGAAGCTGAATATGTAGCTGCTTGAAGTTGCTGTGGACAAGTTGTTAGGATCTTTGGGAAATAAGAGTTTCTCAGTGATGGAAGGATTGTTGAGATATGAGAAATAAGGAATTTCTCATTGCTGCCGATAGTGAAACTGGTTCCTGCCGATAGTGTTGCATTGCTGCTGCGGTTGGTTCCTGCCGATAGTATTGTTTTGTTTCTACCGATAGGGTTGATTGCTGCGGATAGTTATTGTTTGTTATCCGTATGTTTAGTATGGTTGTTAGATTTATTTTTAGAAGAGATTGATCTTTATCTCTTCACACGTTTTCTTGTAAGACGGGTTAGGGTTAGGGTTTCTTATTGTTATAAAAGAAACATCCCGTCCTTATGTTTGACGCACCTTTAACGATTTCAATATTCAATAACACTTTTCTTAGTTCATAATCTAATCCATAGAGGATCATTGTCCTTTATAGCTTTCTTCTTTATTATACTTGTTGTTTAGTTTCCGCATAAACACTTGTATTCCATACAGAGGTTCTTGTTTAAACAAATACCACCATATGTTCCACAAGCAGCAGGAATGAACTTTTATAGGGCTCCCTTTCCTGCTGATAGACCTGTTCCTGCTGGTTCCTCTGTTTCTGCTGATATTCAGGGAACCATTCCTGCTGGTACCTCTTCATATTTTCAGAGGGATTTCAGGCATGCCTATTCTAATCAAATCTTTGGAGGGGGGATGGCTTACTCTCCATGGTATCCTTGGTAACTGTCCTGTTTGGTTAATCATGTTGTTGTAATTGTGTTTGCTGGTTTTAAAGGGTGTCATTAGCCTAAGGGGAGGCTAATGCTTGTATTTTTGTCTTGTTTTTCATTCATGATTATGCTTGTGTTTCTCTAATTTTGTTTTGCAGTGTCTTTTGTTAGTTAATTTTGTTTTGCAGCTCTCCATATCTTATTGCTTGGAATTTTAACTAAAGACAGTGATTTTCATTCATCATGAGAAAGATAAGAACATTCAGTTACAGGGTTCAAAAGCTACTTATCAACATCAGTCAAAACATCATACCAACCTTCAAACATCAATCTACCTAAATTCTACCACCTATTCCATCTTCCCTTTACCCTTACCCATATTATCAGGCATGAACCTCCTTCCTCTCTGGCGACAGATCTCTTCATAAACATGGAGGACTGGAAGGGCTAATACCACTGGAAGTGGCTGTCTTGGTTCAGGGGCTGGAGTTGAAGTGCTTGAAGTAGTTTGCCTTTGATGTGTTCTGGTGCGTGTCCTTGCAGTTGGATGACTTGGTTGTGGAGTAGGGTTACTTGATTGTGGAGCTGGCTGGCTTGGCTTAGGAGTTGATCTGATGGGATTCTTTCTTTGTCTTGGATCTTGGCCTTCACGTTGTCGACTGTCTCGACTTCGAGGGTTAGGTTTCACACGGCTAGAGCCTTCTTGAAGATTAGCCTTGCCTTTTGGTACCGGTACTTTATAGAAAGCTGCAGTTGTCCTTTCCATCTCTTCAGTTAGCAGAGCCTCAGTTGCCTTCATCTGTTCCCTTAGCTCATCTATAATGGGAAAATTGGGAGGGAAAGTCTCCCATTCACCCTGAAAATAAACCAAGGACTTCAACTCTGATGAATCTTCATCATCAGAGCTAAAGTACTCAAATGAAGAAGGGGTAGAAGGAAGAGGATCAGATGAATCCTCCTTAACCTTGGCCTTACCTCTGTTTTGAGAGGATGATGCTGTTTTGGGAAAGTAGTTTTTCCATCCTGAGTCACTGGAGGAGGAAGAATCTGATGAGATTTCAATCACTGGATTTTTAGATGAACTCATGATTTTGAAGATTTTTTTTTGGTTTGATTTGTGATAATGAAGTAATGTGATTTGAGGATTATATAATGATATAGAGATTAGTGCAAATAAATTGGTGGTTGGTATTGAAATTTAATACGGATGAGTTATTCTTAATGACTAAGTTCGGCAGGTTGACTTTGGTCAAACCACCTCATTCCTGCCGAATGGTCAAACCTCTTATTGCTGCTCATTGACCAAGTGTTGCTGCCGATTGGTCAAACCTCCTTAAGTCGATTGGTCAATGTTACGTGCGCAGAATTGCAGCAATTTAAAGTGATATATTTAGAAACCCAACCTAAAATTGCACTTCTCTCCTATCAATTTCTCAAAATCCTATCAAACCCTAATTTTCTTAGAAGAACCCTAGATCATTCATCCAACCCAATGTCAACTCTTCGCTACAAGGATGATCATAACAAGGTTGCATACTTGGAATCGTCTTCAAAAAGTGTTGGTTATGATGAGGTGCTAGCGTTTCTTCGTGGGTCAACTATTTGCTTTGCACTCACTCATTGTCCAGTGAAGGTGTATGATTCGTTGGTTAAGCAGTTTTGGGAAACAGCTAAGGTCAGACACATTGTGGGAAGGGAGGACAACATCGTTTCCACAATTGATGAGAATGAGGTCATCATTACGGAGGAGTTGATTCGTGTTCAGCTTCAATTTCCTGCCGAGCATGGAGAATATGATCTTTCAAGACAAGATATTACTAATGGTATGGCTGCTATAGGTTATCCTGTCACTGGTAGTTGTACTTTCTTGAAAAATAAGTTGTCTCCTCAATGGAGATTTCTGATTCATACTTTACTACAGTGCATGAGTGTTAAGACAGGTGGTTGGGATCAATGTCCAAGTCCTATTGCGTCTGGTCTTGTGTGTCTATCTCAGGGTAGGATATTTAATTGGGCAAAATATATCTTTGAGGGTATGATTGAGAATATCACTAATGATAAAAACAGATTTTTGATGTACCCTAGGTTTCTTCAGATGATCTTAGGTGTTCAGACCATTAACACATCCCTAAGATAGTTAATCGATTGACTCCTAAAATGTTTGCCCTGATGAAGATGAATTTTGTAGGCCAACATTTGCCTTTATTACCTGCCATGTTACAAAATGCCAATCCTGCTGACAACCCTGATCCTGCTGATCCTGTCAGTATTCCACCCTCACCCAATACAGCTGATGCAAATGCATCCAATGCTGCTGGTGAAGGGACTTCAGTTGCTGCTGATGCATCTGCATCAGTTGCTGCTGATGACCCATTACCACCATCACCTAGACCAGTGACACCTACACCTGAATCTAATGATCCTGATGAGCCCAATGAACAGACCAACACAGTTGAAACACCCATTGTTCAGCCAACAGCTTCTGTGGACTTACCTTCTTCTTCAAGGCTTTCATCTCCTAGTCCTACTAGGCAGCCGTTTAGTTATGACACCAATGCAGGGGAAGGATTTAATGTTTCTCCACCCAGATCCAATGAAGCTCCTAATACCTCAGGTATTCCTGCTAGTGGAGCTGAGGATGCTGTTGATCTCACCTCTATGTCCCAGTTACTTGACAGATCTGTGAAGAAAATTGAGGCATTGGAGTCAGAACTTAAAGAGACAAAAAGGGTTTTTAGTGAGAAAGTGGAGAATTTGGAAAAGGAGCTCAAGGATTCTAATGAAGCTTTTAGTAGAACTTTTCAAGAACTAAATTAAAGGATCAGCACATTGGAGGCTAGTCATTTGCAAAAGAAAAGAAGGGTTATACTTTCCGAGTCTGAGGAAGAACAGGATGATATGATATTTGATGGGCTTAATGTGCTAGCAGCTGTTTCTCTTGATGGTGCAAATACTGAAGTACCTACCACTTCTGAGCACACTATCACTACTCAAGCTCAGGTCTCCACTAGAACAAGGACCATTGCTGCTGATGTCTCTGGTGTTCCTGCTGAAGTTGATAGTATTTCTTCTGAGTCTAAGGTTCCTGATAATACTGCTGAGAGTCCACTCATTGCTGCTGAAAGTAACACCATTCCTTCTGAAGTTACTCAAAATGATGATGAGATAGCTAGACAGATCCAAGCACAAGACATTGCTGCTGAACAAGCTAGGCTAGCTCAGGTTGCTCAAGATGAGGAACTTGCAAGGAAATTGTCTGTTGATGAAAGGAACATTGCTGGAATTATGAATAACCCAAGTTCAGAAGATCCCACTTCAGAAGAGTTCAGTGAGCAAGTTGAATACTTATTGGCTACTGACATGATTATTAGAGCTCATGGGTTTATGGTTCTTCAAATGTCAGAGTTGGATTCGGATGAAAGATCAGATCTGCTCAAGGCATTCATCTTAAAGAAACATTGTGCATCCACTTGGAATGACTTGATGCAAAGGATCAGTGCAAGACAAAAGTCAGGATTTAAGATGCCTACAAACAGAGATAATGTCAATTTTATGAAGGTGTATATGAAGAATGAAGCTAACTACAAGCTAAGTGACTTCAAAGGTTGGACTGATGCTGCAATCCAAAAGTTGTTCCTTGATACCTATGCAAGGATAAATTCTTCAGTTCTGACAGATATTTTACAAAGGAAGAAAAGAGAGCCTTCATTTTTAGAATCTGATGTTGCAAAGAAAATGAAGTCTGGAGAGACATTATCTGATGCATCCTTCTTTGTTCCTGCTGAAGGTTCTCAGACAGCCACATTCATTTCACCAAGTCATAATGTAGATGCATCTGAGGTACCACAAGAAGGTCTTGTTTCTGCTGATATTCCTGCTGTTAATGTTTCTATTCCTGCTGAACCATCTTCCTCTGTTCCTATCCTTCAATATGGTCTAAGGACAAGGCAGAAGAGTCATTCTCACTACTCTTCTTCTGTGGATATTTCTGAAGTGGATGATCATGATTTGATTAGGGTTGATTCTCAAAGTGATTCAGAGGGTGATTCCATTCATTCTTGGGGTCATATTGCTCATTGGGAGCTTAGATCTACTTCTGAAGGTGAAGTCAATGTTTGGTTTTCTCTTGATGGGACAGTCAAATTCTTTACATTTCTGAGGGAGATCTTGAATAAGGTTGAAAGAAAAGATTTGGAGCATCTTTATAAGATAGTGGATAATCATTATCAATCTCATACTCCTACTGGGATTGGCCTACTGCTTTGGGGAGATTTACAAGTCTTGATGAATACATTGGATGGAGACAAGGCTAAATTGGTGTGGGGAAATCAATCTACCTGGAGAGTATTTTCTTGGAGGTTATATCCATCTTCCAATGTTCATGTTGTAGAGCTCATCTCTGGCAAGTTCCTGACTATGTTTGTGGATGTCATTTATCCATTATCTGAGGGACTTTTGAAGAGAATGCTGACACAGAAGGTTAGAGTTCCCAAGCATACAATTGGCAATGATTTAACTACAGCTGAACAATTGGTTAAATTCATCAAAGATCAACTAGCAGCTAAAGGATCATCAGCTTAAGGGGAGGATTGAAGATTAATGGTACAGTGTTGGTGTTTACACCTTCACAATAAATGGTGCTCAACTCACCATGTCTTGCAGACAAGAAAGAGTTGGCTCACCATGAGGGTACGGCTCTGGTGTGATAATCAAATCCGTTGATAGCTGTAATAGCTTGCTCAAAGCTATAGGGTACTTCAACTCACCCATGATTCATTTCTGAGAGTTGAAAATGGTTCTCAATTCACCATGGATGTAACCCTTTATGGGATCCAAAGGATTGGCTAGTCCACAAAAGTATGGTTTGTGGTAAAGACAATTGGTATCCATATTTGGTATTCAATTCACCAAGGTTCAGTTGAAACCAAAGAATTGGCTAGTCCTGAGCAAACGGCTACAGGTAAAGACAAGTCAAATCCGTTTATAGTTGCTGATTTGCTAATAAATCAGATGGTTATCAATGTACCATGGTCTAACACACCTAAACATTGGCTACTCCAGTAGTGATGGCTATTGGTAAAGAGACATCAAATCCATTAATTTTCAATGATTCACCTCTCACAGGAGTTAACACACCTGGATGTGATGAGAATAGTATGAAACTTAAAGTGATTTGATGTACATATTGTCATAGTAGCAGCCAAATTCAAGTGACTGTCATGGTGACCAGTATACATGTTTTGAAGAAGATTTCCTATTCCTGCTGAACTATTGAAGTTGCTGCTGGATGCTATAGAGGTTGGAATCTTGCAAGTTATGGATGTTGCTGCTGGTTACTACTTATTGCTGCTACTAAATCGCAGTCCTCAAGCCTGAGAAGTTAAAGCTCTATCACATTGGAATCTTGCAGGTTAACCTAGTCAACCTCAAGATTAGGGGAGGATTGTTAGGATCTCTGGGAAATAAGAGTTTCTCAGTGATGGAAGGATTGTTGAGATATGAGAAATAAGGAATTTCTCATTGCTGCCGATAGTGAAACTGGTTCCTGCCGATAGTGTTGCATTTCTGCTGCGGTTGGTTCCTGCCGATAGTATTGTTTTGTTTCTGCCGATAGGGTTGATTGCTGCGGATAGTTATTGTTTGTTATCCGTATGTTTAGTATGGTTGTTAGATTTATTTTTAGAAGAGATTGATCTTTATCTCTTCACACGTTTTCTTGTAAGACGGGTTAGGGTTAGGGTTTCTTATTGTTATAAAAGAAACATCCCGTCCATATGTTTGACACACCTTTAACGATTTCAATATTCAATAACACTTTTCTTAGTTCATAATCTGATCCATAGAGGATCATTGTCCTTTATAGCTTTCTTCTTTATTATACTTGTTGTTTAGTTTCCGCATAAACACTTGTATTCCATACAGAGGTTCTTGTTTAACCAAGCTCAATCTAGCTCGAAGTACTCGATCCTACACAAGTGATCTGGATTCAGACTCAATTGTTGGATTATGGGTACAATTTTATGCATACCAAAAATATTTATTGATAATAGTAGTACTATGTGCATAATTAGAAATCCTGTTTATCACTAAAAAAACAAAGCATATAGAGATAAGACACCATTTTATAAGAGATTGTAATGAAAAGAAGTTAATCCAAATGGTTAAAATCCATAATGACAATAATGTTGCAGATTTGCTCACAAAAGCTTTTGATGTGGGTAGATTTCAATTTTTAATTGCCAGTATTGGAATATTAAATCTTTAAACTCTCTTATCTCTTTATGTTTTTGTAGAGTTTTGTAAGGATTAGTACTATTAAGTCATAGAATGCTTCTGCTGCTAAGTATGATTAGTATTGCTAGTTATAATTAGAACTGCTGATTTCTGCTGCTAGTTGTGCTTACAACTGCTAAGTATAGATGATGATGTGATTATTGTGAATTGTGTTATTGTTTGTGTTGTGGTTTTTGGACTAATCTTTTGCAGGATAAGCTAAGACAAGTGTTGGATTGCTGATAAATAAGCAGTTTGGAGTGGAAATTGCATTAATGCTGCTAAGCATAAGTTAATGCTGCCAAGCTTAACTTAATGCTGCTAGGTTTCTGCGGCTGTATTTGAGAGTGCAGGGTACTGTTTTGTAAATTCTTCGATTAAGGGTTTAAATCCCCAATTCAGTTGATTAATCGATTTCACGCACACATAATTCTCTCAAATAAAAACCCTAACACTCTTTTTATCATTCATTTGCAAAAACCCACCATCAATTACAACAAACAAAATCATAACAATGACGAAACTTTCTTTTGCCACTGGTAAAAAAAGTGGTATTGGTCACACCAAAAATGTGTGACGATATGCATATAGTCACACACGTTTTTTTTTGTGTGTGTCACGAAAGGTCGCGCCACCGTAGGTATCATATGGTCACATTGTTTAGTTTGTGGCCGTTTTCATTGAAAAAGTGTGACCAAAACCCGAATATGTGTGACAAATTAGGCACAAGTTTTGTTGGAATAATCAGTTTTGTGTGACCGTAAACACTTTATAGTCACATAAATGTTTTTTGAGAGTAACTATTGTTCGTCCTTTGGCCACATAAATATATAATATATGTGACATTTGAGATGATTTATTCAAGTAAATGTGTATTTTGTGTGACTATTTCCCGTCCTATGGCCACATGAATATATAATAAATGTGACATTTGTGATGATTTAGTCACACAACGTGTGTTATTTTTTTGGAGTTAGTCACATACAATTTAAAAAACAGTGGCCAAAAGTGTGAATAAGTGTGACCATATGCTGTTTAAAGTGAATAAATGTGTATTTTGTGTGACTATTGTTCATCCAATGGCCACTTTAATTTTATGTTTGTGTGGCCTTTTGTAATATTTAGTCAGACAAAACATGTTTGTTTTGGGTATTTAGTCACATACAATTAAGCATAAAGTGGCCAAAAGTGTTAATACGTGTGACCATATGCTGTTTAAAGTGAAGAAATTTGTATTTTGTGTGACTATTGATCATCCAATTGCCACATGAATTTTTTCTTGTGTGGCCTTTTGTAATATTTAGTCACACAACGAATTAAGCAAACAGTGACCAAAAGTGTGACTATATACATCTTTTAGTCACATTTAAAAAATCAATATATATCAAAACAAATTCAAATATATATCAAAACAAATTCAAATACAATAAAATTGGAATGTATATAACTGAACCACTAATACATATCATATAAGCAGTACTAACTATATGAACCAACAGTACTAACTTATAACTAACAGTTGTAATTAATATACTAGCAGTACTAACAGTTGTAACTAATACACTAGCAGTTTCAACGAGGGCTTCATGTTCTTTGTCCAACCTTTTTATCTTTTCTCTGATTCATGAAAGTAACTGAAGTTATTTGCAGAATGGGAAGTAACCATCTTGTTTTTTTTCTTGAAAATTCTGCTCGTGGTGCCCATGCTCGTCTTTGATTCATGAAAATGAATTAAGTTAGAACTGATAAATAATTACAATACACAATCTCATTAAAATCAACCAAAGTTTACAGAGCACGTAAATTTAATACATAATAGCTGTCATCGGCAGTAGCAGAACCGACATTGTCACCACAATATTAAGATTCACTAATAAAATATATCATTTACAAACGCAAACATCATCAAACAAATCGAAAGCACTGCTGCTACTTTATTCAACTTGGCCTAGGTACTTTACTTGACCATGCTAAACCATTTTACCACAGCACAATTCATCCATCCTATGCTAGGTTCATTCTATGCCCATCAGACTTACTAATTAACAGTTGTACATTGGCATTAGTTACTTCTTAAGCCATACCACTAGCTTTATCATATTCACAAATACAAACACATAAATAAACAGGATGAACTTCTACAACTTATTAATTAATCGACTAATTCGGCGTTACATCAACACCACATTAGTATCATAAATTAAATTAAATATCATTGTCTCACTGTCGAGTCACGAAACTACAACTCCTTTTGTCATGGTCTTAGTTCTATGCTTAAAACCATTTACAATCTAGAAAAGAGTAATGTTGCATACAAGAAACATAACCCACTTTGTAAAGATCATAAAAGGGCAGAGAGACGAAAATAGACGTAAAGACATACCAATGGAGGCAGATCGAGTACAGGTGTTGGTCAACATTTTCAATCCAACAAAAGCAGATTTGTTCTCACCATAGAGAACATAATAGTGAGTAGGGCGACCCGTGCCCTGCAAAACACAACCAAATCAGATTAGGCTAAAAAATGAATACTTTTATAGCTAGGAATCATTTATATACAAATAGCAGAATCATATAAGGACAATGGAAAGCTAAAAACGGGTCACCTGAATACCAGCGTGACAAATCTTTGAGTCGATAACAACTAGTAAATCAGATTATATATAACTTGAGGAATTGATGCCACTCCTATCAGTGATAGCTCTGTCTTCATGCCTTAGTGGCTCAGTGGGAAGAAACGAGTAATGGTAACAGGTGGCATTTAGTTTTCCTCCAATGAAATACACACCTATAACATGAGAAATTTCATATTTTAAGAGGAAACAGAATTTTTTTTTAAAGCATTCGGATTATAAATGTAAAAAATTAGGTACCTCATTCGGTAACACCTCATTAAACTAAATGTTGCTAACTCCATCTCTGTTAGATTGCAAACTTTTATTAAAATTTATCATAACCTGTCAGTAAGATAGGATATGAACTGAAATTAATTGCACACCTGTCGACTACGAGAAGGTAAGAACTTGGTGTGATGTTTCTTCTGTGCAATGATCACAAGAAACTTCGGGCACCATTTGTCATCAAGAAACTTGCAGGCCTACACCAGCATTCCAATCAAACATATTACATACCAAAGCTCTTGGTACTAAAACTCAGTCAAAAAACTTAAAAGTTGACCAAACCTTGATTATCTGGTCCAACTCAATGTTGAGAACTTGATTGAACTGTGACTCACTGACACCATCCCTAAGATTTGGCACAAAATAAGTTAATAGAAGCTTTAAAACCTCATTTTTCACCAACATAATATTGGCAAATACAATTCAGGTGGTCAAGTTATTTACCGAAAAATGATGATTTGATCTGGCTTTCATTTAGTTGAGCTCACATAGAAATCCAAAAGTAACTCTCTGCCACAAAGCAAATATCCATATGAGAACCAACTATTGAATCTAAATATTAGTTTGTAAGCATGCTAAATCAAAATAGACATCACACCTCATGATGCCATCATCTTCGGTATCTGAAACCTTCTTGAATAGAGAATCAATCATCTCAACTTTGGGGGACTGAGTTCTCACAGAAGCTCTGTACCGGGAAATCAGAGGATAATGTCTTGAGCTAACCAGCTGATATTAGCAAGAAACATTGCTTCACAGTCAAACCCACCTGCACCAAACCACCAAAAAACATTAATAACCATCATTAAAACTACTCAGACACAATAAACGAATAAAAAAACCAACCCCAGTTACAGAATCAAGGTATCCTTTATTTACAAAAAACTGCGAAACACGAGCATAAATGGGTGACGGCTTGGTGGCCTAAACCTACAAGTCTAACACCTCATTATGGTGCGGCTAAAACAAACCAAACCCACACCCTCTTAGGGTGGGCTGTTAGTGATCGAGCACCAAACCAAACCAAGCGCCCCCAGTTGGGTTGTGTTACGCAAAAGCAAACACACCAATGCTCTGGTAAAATATTTACATGTAATTAGGCACAGGCATGCCAACCAATGCTCTGGTAAAATTCAATGAGAAAAATACCAAAACGGATCAAATTAATTGCACGAAACCATGCATGTTTGTTTTTTGATAAAAACTGTTGGAGTCACCAAACTTTTTAAGTTGTAGTTTGCTTGATGACCCAACAATGAACCATACATGTTTTATCAGTATATGACAGATACCATTAGGGAAGACGAGATCAAAAGAAATGTTAAAAAGGGTCTGAGGTGTGTTAAACACAGATCTCCAGAACCAGATAAAAACATAACATGGATGGAATGAACCATACCTGTTTCTGTGGCTGTCACGCTTCCTATCTCAGCCTCTTTCCCTTGTTGGGCTTTGTTCCCAATAGCGATCCTATTTTCAAAATAGGAATGAATAAATTAGAATATAGAAAGTGACAAAGTCCGATACTAGTGGCTATGCAGAAATATCCAAACCTTTTCATGACCCCCAACATCAGTATCCATGTGTTGGTCATCCTCGTCTTTTTCCTCTTCCTCCTCAAAATCATCTTCAAGTGCGCTTTTCCTAGGTTCTAAAGCACCAATTGCTTCAATGGTAAGCCTGCATAGAATCGAAGACAATATCTTAATTTCCTATTGTTTTATCAAATAACGGTCATGCCATGACATCTATACATAAACATTATCACCATAATCCATCTTTCTGAACAGTGCATAGTATGTTCCTCAAACCCATTTGGGTTTTGCAGCTCTATTTAAAAAAAAAAACTCATCACATTAGTTGATATTTGAGATCAAAGGTACTCTCAACCACAACATAGCATATGAAGTTATGAACCCACTAAAAAACCCCTATTCCAATAGCCAAAAACATGAACACAATTGAAAAGGGCCGCCATGACTATAAGAATTCATTTTCAACATAAAACATTCATTAAGTGACTAAACAACACCCAAATCAGTTTCAACAGAACCTTAAATTCGATGTTACAAGTTTATAATTCGGGTTCACAAAAACCCCTAAATTCGAAAATCAAACGAATAAAAAATTGACCCATGAACACCTTAAATTGCTTTCTAAATTGAACATATAACATATTATATTACCTGATTTCTATATAAATAGCCTTAATACCAGCAGCAATGATGGTGAATGGTGTTGGCTTTTGGTTTGTAAAGACGGGTTCGAGACTTCGAGGACTGGTGCGTGGTGAAACTAGGCAACCACACCATATTCTTTCTATGATTTTGATTTTGGGGGAAAAGGATGAGTGTGACTGAATTATTGAAAGGTTGGAGACTTGGAGGGAACAAAAAGATGGAGGGATCTAAAAAAGTGATTTTGATTTTGGGTGAAAATTGGGGATATAATGAAAATATTTTGGGGGAAGACTAGTTGGAGAGGGAACAAAAACATGGAGGGATCTAAAAAAGTGATTTTGATTTTGGGTGAAAATTGGGGCGGGATATAATGAAAATATTTTGGGGGAAGACTAAATATTTAGTAATTTTTTTTTAAAACTAATTTAAGGCATAAAATGTATGATCACAAAATGTGTGACCATATGTACTGGATTTTGGCTACACTTAAATAATGTGTGACAAAACGTTTAGTGTGACCATATATGCCATTTGGTCATAGTGTTTGGTCACACTATTAAGCGTGTGACATATATTTGTCACTTTTAAATGCATATCGTGGCTAATGCTTCAAACTTACTTTTTAGTTGTCACACATTTCAAATTCATATGTGGCTAAATTTTCAACAAAAACTAGCAGTCACATTTAAATAATGTGTGACAAACTTGAGTATATGATTTAGCCACATACAAAATTACTTCATGTGACCATATATGGATTTTGGTCACACTGTTCAATTGTGTGACAAATATTTGTCACATATGTATATATATAGTGTGACTAATATTTCAAACTTATTTGTATCCGTCACACGTCCCAAATTATAAGTGACTAAATAATCAAAACAAGTTTTACCAGATACCTCTAGTCACGAAAATATTCAAATGTGTGGTTGTAGCCTCAATTGTAATTCCGAAATGGTCACACAAGTCGGATCAAGTATGTCTGTTTATTTTATTATGGTACATTTAGTCACATAAAAAAGTTACTGTGTGGCCGTTCAAAAAACAGCATGTACTAGTGTGCCGACACTCATAATATGATTGCCTTTTTGAAAAAACCGAAAGAAAGTGAAGGATTTACAGAAATTATTGATTTCTTGAATGCAAACCCTATAAGGTATGCATTAACTGTAAATCCTCTTATATATATTTCAAATATTCAACAGTTTTGGTCTAGTGCAAAGGTCAAAACACTGAATAATGAAGTACAAATTCAGGCTATTGTAGATGGCCAAGATATACTCACTACTGAAAAGTCTGTTAGAAGTTCTCTTCAACTAGCAGATGAAAATGGTATTGAGTGTCTCTCAAATTCTGCAGTTTTTGAAAATCTTGCACGAATAGGGTATGTAAGGAAAAATGTTTCTCTAAAATTTTATAAAGGATCCTTCTCCCCTCAGTGGAAATTCTTAATACATACATCTTATAATGTATTAGTCCTAAACAAACT
The DNA here is from genome assembly GCA_021014915.2 of Artemisia tridentata subsp. tridentata. Lineage (NCBI taxonomy): Eukaryota > Viridiplantae > Streptophyta > Magnoliopsida > Asterales > Asteraceae > Artemisia > Artemisia tridentata. The sequence continues at coordinate 251,126,233 of CP139505.1, forward strand.
TCCTGGAATGAGTTTAGCAGCAATGTGGCTTCTGCCATTATCTGCTTGGCAAATAATGAGAAGTTTAATTTTTCAAAAATGATTTTTGATGGTATGATTAAGAACTTGGATAAATCTGCAAATAAATTTTATATGTATCCAAAAATTTTACAAGTTTGCTTGAACAAACAATTTTCAAAGAAATCATTCATCAAAGAGTTTATGAAACACCCTTTCATACTAAAAAGATTTTTGCCAATATGAAAAGGGTGGGAAAAGACTTTTCTAGGAATGTAACACCATTGTTTTCAACAATGTTGGTACAAACTTAAACTCAGGGTGAAGGTTCAGTAATCCCAACTGAAACCCATCACACACCCATAATTTTACCATCATCATCTCAACCCAAAAAGATCTATACCCGTAGGATCACACAGAAAAAGGGCACTCAGCTACCTCAGGCTAGTGTCTGTATGGTTGCAGATGAGGCTGTGCATAAGGAGAGGGGTCATAGATTGGTAAGGGCTGCCACTACTGCTACTAGCTTAGATGCAGAGCAGGCCAGTGGTAACATAAGTAAGACTCGAACCAAGGCAACACTTAATGAGTCAAGTTCCTCTAGAACTAGCTCAGGTAGTGGTCCCAGCCAACTAGAAACTATGGGGGGTATGGATGCTCAAACTAAGTTTGAGGCTATGCCTAACACACCCTATGATTCACCACTAGGGAGAGGTAACACACTCTGAAGTGATGAGGGTAGTATAGAACTTTTAAATGAATTGATGGCAACCTGTACCAAACTGTCCAAGGAAGTTCTTGATCTTAAACAGATTACTTCTTCTCAACAAAGATGAAATCAAATATTTGAAGAAGAATGTAGCTAAGCTTGAAGGGAGGAAAAGGTCAAGGGCCCAAAAACTGAAAAGATTGCATAAGGTGGGTACAACTTTCAGGGTGGAATCCTCTAGTGAAGCTGAACAAAGTTTGGGGGAGGTTGCTCCCAAACAGGGGAGGAATGAAGACAAGGCTTCAGGGGAGGATGATGAAATGGTTGATGCTCAGTTGGTTGATGAAGGTTTGGTTGCTGATGTTGATGAAGAGGTTGTTTATGAAAGATCAGAGTTTGTTGTTGCAGATCAGCATGGCAATGAAGTGGTTATGGATGATGATGCTAAGTCTATTAAGACTGTTGGGCTGAATGTTGATAAACTGGTTGAAGTGGCTAAGTTAATGTAAGAAACTGCTAGTGTTAATGCTGCTGAAGTTAATACTGCCAGTGTATCAATTTCTTCTGCTAATGAAAAACTCAATGCTACTGAGCCAGAAGTTACTGCTGCTACTAGAGAACATGTTACTACTGCTGAAGTAACTGATGAAGATGACTTAACTACTTTGGCTCCAGCTCTCACTGCTTTGTTATAAAGGAGCCAACACCAACAACAACAAAAACAACAATCACTACAACATCAACAACTGATAAAGGCAAAAGTATAATGATAGAAGAACCTCTGGAAAAACCTCTTCCAAAGTCAAAGCAGATGCTCTTAGATGAAGAAATAGCAAGAAAGCAGCAAGAAGAGTATAATGATGAAGATCAAAGAATTAGGGAAGAAAGAGCAAGGGAGGGAGAAGAAGCTGATCTTGCTGAAATAAACTCATGGGATGACATACAAGCCAAATGTGAAGCATATCACATGTTAGCCCAGAAGATGTGGCAAGATGAACAGGAAGAGCTATCTTTAGAAGAAAAATCTAAGCTCTTCATGAAATTCTTAGCTAACCAGAAGAAATTCTTTGCATAAAAGAGGACTGAAGCTAAGAGGAACAAACCACCTACCATAGCATAGCAAAAGCAAATTATGATTATCTACTTGAGAAACATGGATGGATGGAAGCGTGCTTAGTTCAAAGGCATGAGCTATAACAGGATTAAAGAGCAGTTTGATAATGTTTTCAAGAGGGTCAACACTTTTATTGCTATGAATACAGAGGAGGTAGGAGATGCTAAGGAAGCAGAGAAAGAACTGGAAAGGAGTTCAAAGAGAGCTAGTGATGAGATAGAGAATGAGAGCACTAAAAAGTAGAAGATTGATGAGCAGCCAGAGTAAGAGCAGAAGGAAGGTAATGACAAAGGTTCAGAAGAGATTAAACAATACATAGTGATTGTTTCATATGATGAAGAAATTCCAATAGACTGTGAACGTTTGGCTACAAAACTGCCTGATATTGTTGGTTGGAGAATATACAATGAGAGCCTAAGGAAAGTAATTTATGAAACTACAAGAGCTAATGGACAAACTTATGGTAGGATTTGAGGGGTGTACTAGGGGTATCGTGTACTAAAAGTGAGTACATCGCAAAAGGTGTGGGAAAATTATTTGACTTTATTGGTCAAGTAACTTGGCTCAGTTGTCAAGTAATTATAAAACAAGTTTAAAACAAGGGTTATCCTAATGCCTCTTATGATTTAGTAAATCCTAACTACATGAATGTAGTCTCACTAGCGATCTTGAGATGCATCACAAACGCAAGTTCTAGAATCTATATACTACCGGTACACTAATAAGCATTAAAGGTAAATGCTTTTTCCTAAAGATCTAAAGGCGAACCTCACATTTTTTGGGTGGAAATTTTTTGAGTGGAAGGGTTTTTGTGCTAGTTATATAATTCCTATCCATGAGACGCTTATTAAGACTAAAGTTTCACTCCTACATGTTGTAAAAAAATTTAAATTTGGTGCCAAAATTGGCCTAACACGTATTTCTTTTAGTTTTATTACACATTTAATCTAAGACAAAACAAACATCAAGCGAAGTTATAGTTTCTAAGGTATCTCATTTTACCCTCCCTACACTTAAATTGAACATTGTCCTCAATGTTATTGAAAAATATCAAAGTTATGATAACGGGAAAAATAAAATAGAGAAAAGAAACTAATACTCCCCTGATTTGCTCGGCATGGATGATGTGAAAACATGGTTAAATCCTCCTCCAAGAAAATAAATGCAATAAACGCTCATCATACTTCATTTTTATCTTCTTGTCCAATATAACCTGTAATTCACTTAGAAAACAAACACAAAACCTCGCATAAAATCGGCGGTAAACACTATATATATAAAAACTAGTTCCTAGAAAACATAAATGTGCACATATATCTTACTTTGCTTTCTAGGAATTAATAGGATATAATTCTTGCAAAATAATTGTTTACAGATTCTTGGAAATTTAAAATTCTAAAAATTTGCAAAAAGTAAATTCCAGCAGAAAAACAAAATCCTGGAAAATTGTGCTGCTACAGTACCTGACGTCATTAGGTTATAGACCCTGACGCCGTCAGGTATGACCTGACAGTATTTGTGCATTTTTTTCTGGAAAATTTCTGGAAAAATCTTATTATTAAAACCTGGAAAACTGCAGAACATTGATTGTGACTCGATACAAGCATTTGAATCTAACAAACACACAAATATATATGCTAATAAATAATTGTTAACTTTCATGTTCGAATTCGTTCTTTTAAACCAATGTGATCTTCCCTATACTCATCTTTTTGTAAAATACCTTTATATGTAATTAAGACGAGGTTAGAAACAAAATAAAGCTTTTTCACAAATTATTCGAAACATGAAAGATTAATCAATGATGATAAGACATATATATGACACAAATAAAAATAAAAATTAAACAAACAAACAAAAAGATTGGGTTGCCTCCCAAGAAGTGCTTGTTTTTGTTCGAGTCACGAGCCTGACTCTAAACTTATTTAACGGGAAGAAGAGGAGTTCTCCTTACACTTAAGATTAAGTGCGGGTGATAGTAGTGATACACACCAACTCGGTGGGAGTATGCCACATGAGGAAAGAGTGGTGGACGAATTATATGCTCAAAAGGTTGTGCTCCTTTCATCATAACCTTACCTAGTTCAATTGGGTCAATGAGTGAATTAAAGTTTTCTCTTAAAAAGGGATCATCTTCTATCAATTTCGAGAGACTCCTAGTCATAAATCCACCTTGACCTACTAAACCTGGTTTAAACCCATAATGTTCCTTGTGATCAATCATAAATGGGTTATGTAAGCATGTAAGGTCATGTTTCACTCCTATATTGGCTTCCTCTCTACAAGGCTTAGAGTATATTACCTTCATCGTAAAACTACCTGGACTATTTGGTTTGATGGGTGGATTGGGGCCTTTTTCAATTCGTAAATTCACATCTAAGGATGGAAAATTGGGTAACGGCTTCGGTTCATCAAAACTAGGAACTTCCATAGAACTAAGAGAAAGGTTATGACTACAAGTATTCAAATCTATATCCTCTAGTTGTGTTTGGTCCAAGGGTTCTACCTCCATTGGGGTTCCTACAGTCTCTTCTACTTCTTCTGGGTAAGTCACGGGCGGTGTGTATTCCACAAATGATGGTAGGACTTGTGGGGTACTTTGTGGGCTTAGATTTTTACCTCATTCTCCCTTATATCTATATCATCTATGCTCTTCATGTGTTTTGGTAGGATCTACCCCAAACACGCTCCTAAGTATCTCAAATCCTTCTCTAGCAATTTCAAATTCTTGGTCTGATTCATAAGAATTTTTCTCAATAATTTGATCACTATGTTCCATTTGCCTAAAGGATTCCTCAGGCATGTCATATGTTCGGTGAAATCTATCCTACTCATGCAACTAGGTAGCTCAACTCTAACCATCTCACAATCGTGGCCCAATTCAAGGTCCATGTTCTTAAAAAACTAGGTCTTCTTGTTCATGGTGCCTAGAGTCAGATAAATTCTCCTCATTTTTTTCCTCAGATTGTGATGTGTACAAACCCATTAATTCATTTAACTTATGGTTCACGGTTAGAAAGCTTTTCTCAAAAAAATTCCAAAGGGTCTCACTAAAAGGAGTTGATTCTAACAATGATTGTTTAATAGAAGCCACACATGCACATAATTCATCAAACCTATCAAACTTTACCCCCATATCCTTTTGGATATGTCTAAGATCACTCAAATATTCATTGGAACAACAAGTAGTGAATCTATCAGTGAAATACAATTGTTGCTCTAGTGAGTAGACCTAAACGAGATAGAAATCGAACCTAAACTATTAACTATTCCCCGGCAGCGGTGCCAAAAATTTGATGCGAGATTTGCAAGACCTCGAAATAAAGTTTTACAATCCTCTAGGCAGTGTACTTGATCGCTGTAGTATAGTATAGGTAAATCCGGGGGATTGATCGTTCTCTAGGGGAATAGTGTCGTTAGGTCAAGATGTATGACGAGATAGGTCTAGAGGTGAGGGATGATTCTTTTTGTCTTTTTTTTTTTATATTTTATGAAAGCAGCAAAAATCTCGGGTTTTAGAAGAGTGGCGGAATTATTTGCTAGTCAACTAACCCAAAACTAATGATTCAATTAGAATAAACAAATTAAAAAGAAAAGAAAATACAATTGGTGACTTCTTATGATAGGGAAAAGCGTGTTCACTTAGATTTAATTACTCCCTAGTTATTTTCTATTGATCTGTCGAATTGTCACGTCCTTGTTTTAGTTGAAGTGATGTATTCCTTAATATAGATCGTGGGGAGGTGCCAAAGTCCCCAACTCTATGAATCTTAGTCTCCCCTAAAAAACTTAAAGTCTATTAAGTTTTATAGGATCTACAAGCCGCAATTCATGCAATAAATACCACGAGAAAAACCAATAGTGCACTCTACGGTTGCCTTTCTAAGACGTTCAAGCTAGTTACATATAAGAGGTCGGCCAGTTTTCTTAGCCTAACGCGAAGCAATCAACTAAACAAGAGACGAAAAATCAATATTCCACAACAAGGTTTCATTAGATCTAAGCAAACACAAATAAACTTAAGCTAGCATGTTAAAGAGATGAGAAGATAAATAATTAATCAAACAACACATAGACATATTGAATGATTAAACGAGTAACTTATCTTCAATGAAACATAGGTTTTGGGGGCTAAAAAACCCTTACAAAAGATGCCAAATTCGTCATTTAACCCTACTCCAAGATGTTACCTAAAGATGTCACACTTATAATGAACAACAAAGGAAAATATATATAGGATTACAACTCTGACGGCGTCAGCTTATGGGTCCTGACGCCGTCAGCTTGCCGTGATTAGCGTTTCGTCTTGTGCAAGTCGCCATTAGGACGGCATCACACTGGTACAAAAATTGGTATTGGTCACTCCAAAAATGTGTGACGATATGCATATAGTCACACATGTTTTTTTTTTGTGAGTCACAAAAGGTCGCGCCACCGTAGGTGGCATATGGTGACATTGTTTAGTTTGTTGCCATTTTTATTGAAGAAGAGTGACCAAAACCCGAATATGTGTAACAAATTAGGCACAAGTTTTGTTTGATTAATCAGTATCAGTGACCGTAAACACTTTATAGTCACACAAATGTTTTTTGAGAGTAACTATTGTTCGTCCTTTGGCCACATAAATATATAATATATGTGACATTTGAGATGATTTATTCAAGTAATTGTGTATTTTGTGTGACTATTTCCCGTCCTGTGGCCACATAAATATATAATAAATGTGAAGTTTGTGATGATTTAGTCACACAACGTGTGTTGTTTTTTTGGAGTTAGTCACATACAATTTAAAAAATAGTGGCCAAAAGTGTTAATAAGTGTGACCATATGCTTTTTAAAATCAAGTAAAAGTATTTTTTGTGTGACTATTGTTCATCCAATGGTCACATGAATTTTATGTTTGTGTCGCCTTTTCTAATATTTAGTCACACAAAGCATGTTTTTTTTTTGTATATTTAGTCACATAAAATTAAGCATAAAGTGACCAAAAGTGTTAATATGTGTGACCATATGCTAATTAAAGTGAAGAAATGTGTATTTTGTGTGACTATTGTTCATCCAATGGCCACTTGAATTTTATGTTTGTGTGGCCTTTTGTAATATTTAGTCACACAAAGCATGTTTGTTTTGGGTATTTGGTCACATACAATTAAGCAAAAAGTGGCCAAAAGTGTTAATAAGTGTGACCATATGCTGTTTAAAGTAAAGAAATATGTATTTTGTGTGACTATTGATCATCCAATGGCCACTTGAATTTTATGTTTGTGTGGCCTTTTGTAATATTTAGTCTCAGAAAGCATGTTTGTTTTAGGTATTTAGTCACACACAAAAAAGAATAAAGTGGCCAAAAGTGCTAATAAGTGTGACCATATGCTGTTTAAAGTGAAGAAATGTGTATTTTGTGTGACTATTGTTCATCCAATGGCCACTTGAATTTTATGTTGGTGTGGCCCTTTTTAATATTTAGTCACACAAAGCATGTTTGTTTCGGGTATTTAGTCACAAACAATTAAGCAAAAAGTGGCCAAAAGTGTTAATAAGTGTGACCATATGCTGTTTAAAGTGAAGAAATGTGTATTTTGTGTGACTATTGATCATCCAATGGCTATTTGAATTTTATGTTTGTGTGGCCTTTTTTAATATTTAGTCACACAAAGCATGTTTGTTTTGGGTATTTAGTCACATACAAAGCAAAAAGTGGCCAAAAGTGTTAATAAGTGTGACCATATGCTGTTTAAAGTGAAGAAATGTGTATTTTGTGTGACTATTGATCTTCCAATGGACACATGAATTTTATGTTTGTGTGGCCTTTGGTAATATTTAGTCACATAAAGCATGTTTGTTTTGAGTATTTATTCACATACAAAAAAGCAGAAAGGGCCAAAAGTGTTAATAAGTGTGACTATATGCTGTTTAAAGTGAAGAAATGTGTATTTTGTGTGACTATTGTTCATCCAATGATCACTTGAATTTTATGTTTGTATGGCCTTTTGTAATATTTAGTCACCCAAAGCATGTTGGTTTTGAGTATTTAGTCACAAACAATTAAGCAAAAAGTGGCCAAAAGTGTTAATAAGTGTGACCATATGCTGTCTAAAGTGAAGAAATGTGTATTTTATGTGACTATTGATCATCTAATGACCACTTGAATTTTATGTTTGTGTGGCCTTTTGTAATATTTAGTCACACAACGCATGTTTGTTTTGGGTATTTAGTCACATAAAGTGGCGAAAAGTGTAATAAGTGTGACCATATGTTGTTTAATGTGAAGAAATGTGTATTTTGTGTAACTATTGTTCATCCAATGGCCACATGAATTTTTAGTTTGTGTGGCATTTTGTAATATTTAGTCACACAAAGGATATTTTTTGGGTGTATTTAGTCATATACAATTAAGCATAAAGTGACCAAAAGTGTTAATAAGTGTGACCGTATGCTGTTTAAAGTGAAGAAATGTTTATTTTGTGTGACTATTGATCATCCAATGGCCATTTGAATTTTATGTTTGTGTGGCCTTTTGTAATATTTAGTCACACAAAGCATGTTTGTTTTGGGTATTTAGTCGCATAAAATTAAGCATAAATTGGCGAAAAGTGTCAATAAGTGTGACCATATGCTGTTTAAAGTGAAGAAATGTATATTTTGTGTGACTATTGATCATCCAATGGCCACTTGAATTTTATGTTTGTGTGGCCTTTTGTAATATTTAGTCACACAAACCATATTTGTTTTGGGTATTTAGTCACATACAAAAAAGCAGAAAGTGGCCAAAAGTGTTAATAAGTGTGACCATATGCTGTTTAAAGTGAAGAAATGTGTATTTTGTGTGACTATTGATCATCCAATGGACACATGAATTTTATGTCTATGTGGCCTTTGGTAATATTTAGTCACACAAAGAATGTTTATTTTGGGTATTTAGTCATATACAAAAAAGTAGAAAGTGGCCAAAAGTGTTAATAAGTATAACCATATGCTGTTTAAAGTGAAGAAATGTGTATTTTGTTTGACTATTGTTCATCCAATGGCCACTTGAATTTTATGTTTGTATGGCCTTTTGTAATATTTAGTCACCCAAAGCATGTTTGTTTTGGGTATTTAGTCACAAACAATTAAGCAAAAGGTGCCAAAAGTGTTAATAAGTGTGACCATATGCTGTTTAAAGTGAAGAAATGTGTATTTTATGTGACTATTGATCATCTAATGGCCACTTGAATTTTATGTTTGTGTGGCCTTTTGTAATATTTAATCACACAACGCATGTTTGTTTTGGAATTTAGTCACATAAAGTGGCGAAAAGTGTTAATAAGTGTGACCATATGTTGTTTAATGTGAAGAAATGTGTATTTTGTGTGACTATTGTTCATCCAATGGCCACATGAATTTTTAGTTTGTGTGGCATTTTGTAATATTTAGTCACACAAAGGATATTTTTTGGGTGTATTTAGTCATATACAATTAAGTATAAAGTGACCAAAAGTGTTACTAAGTGTGACCGTATGCTGTTTAAAGTGAAGAAATGTTTATTTTGTGTGACTATTGATCATCCAATGGCCATTTGAATTTTATGTTTGTGTGGCCTTTTGTAATATTTAGTCACACAAAGCATGTTTGTTTTGGGTATTTAGTCGCATAAAATTAAGCATAAATTGGCGAAAAGTTTCAATAAGTGTGACCATATGCTGTTTAAAGTGAAGAAATGTATATTTTGTGTGACTATTGATCATTCAATGGCCACTTGAATTTTATGTTTTTGGGGCCTTTTGTAATATTTAGTCACACAAACCATATTTGTTTTGGGTATTTAGTCACATACAAAAAAGCAGAAAGTGGCCAAAAGTGTTAATAAGTGTGACCATATGCTGTTTAAAGTGAAGAAATGTGTATTTTGTGTGACTATTGTTCATCCAATGGCCACTTGAATTTGATGTTTGTGTGGCCTTTTGTAATATTTAGTCACACAAAGCATGTTTGTTTTGGGTATTTAGTCACAAACAATTAAGCAAAAAGTGGCAAAAAGTGTTAATAAGTGTGACCATATGCTGTTTAAAGTGAAAAAATGTGTATTTTGTGTGACTATTGATCATCCAATGGCCACTTGAATTTTATGTTTGTGTGGCATTTTGTAATTTTTAGTCACACAAAGCATGTTTGTTTTGGGTATTTAGTCACATAAAATTAAGCATAAATTGGCGAAAAGTGTTAATAAGTGTGACTATATGCTGTTTAATGTGAAGAAATATGTATTTTGTGTGACTATTGTTCATCCAATGGCCACTTGAATTTTTAGTTTGTGTGACATTTTGTAATATTTAGTCACACAAATGATGTTTTTTGGGTGTATTTAGTCACATTCAATTAAGCATAAAGTGACCAAAAGTGTTAATAAGTGTGACCATATGCTGTTTAAAGTGAAGAAATGTTTATTTTGTATGACTATTGATCATCCAATGGTCACATGATTTTTATGTTTGTGTGGCCTTTTGTAATATTTAGTCACACAAATCATTTTTTTTTGTGGTATTTAGTCACATATAATTAAGCAAAAAGTGGCCAGAAGTGTTAATAAGTGTGACCATATGCTGTTTAAAGTGAAGAAATGTGTATTTTGCGTGACTATTGTTCATCCTATGGTCACATGAATTTTTAGTTTGCGTGGCATTTTGTAATATTTAGTCACACATCGAATTAAACAAAGAGTGTCCAATAATGTTGATAAGCATGACCATATTATGTAAGTGCATATTTTAGTCACAGGGTTACTACTGCTAGTACTAAGTTAGTACTGCTGGAGCAGAGTTACTACTGCTAGTACTATGTTAGTCCTGCTGAAGCAGAGTTACTACTGCTAGTACTATGTTAGTGTTGCTGGAATGAGTATATATATATATAACAGAATTAAAAACAAAAAGAAATTTCAAATTGAATAAAACTCGAATGTATATAACTGAACTAAATATACAATTATAATGTCGTACATAATCAAATTCTCAAGTACCATAATTTAAAGCCTTTTGAGTCTTCACCGTCCTAGCTTGCCTTTGCATGGCTTCAATAGAGACATAATTTTTGCGCTTCGATGGTACTTTTGGTCCAGAATTGTTGTCACTAATCTTTTGCATCGTAGTTGGTGGTGTAACCTGTAGTAAACAAAAGACGCTTGTTTCAAACATTGAATTAAATACAAAGAATTATATATATGTAGGTCGAAAAAACACATGTATGTACCTCCTCTTCAAGAATAACTTGATCCTTTGGCCATGCAAAGAAACCACCTACGCCATCCTTAACTGTTTTTAACCCATTATTTCATACGTCCGGTATACATGCTGCATCCACTAACGATGAATCAATTGACACTCTGTAGCAATCATTTGGGAGTGCTTGGTTATGCAGCATTTGTTTTTCATGAGACTTGTATACGGTACCCAAAGCAACAATACTTGATTTCTTTAAGTGCCACAGTTTGCCCTTAAATGGCTAAAAAAAGGAATTTTTGCATGTATATATCAGAAATTATTTAAACAAAAGAATAACAAGAAACATGTTGAAATACATACTGTTGTTAGTGCTTGTGTTAGAGACACATTTTCTTGCGATTAGGAATCTGGAGACCCGTTTTGTCGTGACTTAGGCGTTTTCTTAGGTCCGACAGTTTTAACAGGTTCCTATATGTATATATAAAACACGTTACATTATTTAAACAAAAGAATAACAAGAAACATGTTGAAGTACATACTGTTGGTAGTCCTTGTGTTGGAGACACATTTCCTTGCGATTGGGAATCTGTAGACCCGTTTCGTCATGACTTAGGCGTTTCTTAGGTCTGACAGTTTTAACAGGTTCCTATGTGTATATATAAAACACAGTACATTAGTCATGTATGTAAAATTCAAAAATCAAAGGGGGATGTTTTATTACTTACCATTGTTTCCATTACCTTTTCCGAAGTTACAAGCCCATTAGACTTCTTCTGAATTCTCGCATCTTTATCACGTATAACATCACTTGACTGAGTTCCGTCCACCTCATAAGCGCTGCTATCTATATTATCAATGGCCATTGGAGTCACCTGCAATATAAATTAAGAAATACATTGACTCATCAGTTTATGTTCAATGCCTGCTATCATTAGCATCAGTGGTGTTAGCATTAGAAAATAAAATTGTTAACAATATAAAAAAAATGGCTTACATCTGAGGCTATTGGCAATTGAGATGACAAATTTAACTGCACCCCTTGTTTAGTCAACTGTTCCATCAGTTGACTAAGTATTCCCTTTGTTTCTGTCATCTCATTGGACAATTTCTTGACCAATACATCTTTTTCTGTCATCTCGATGGACAATTTCTTCACAAATAAATCTTTTTGTTGATGCTCGCGTCTCTCATTATCAAGTTGAGTTTGAAATAACTCAATTCTTTCATCAGTTTCTTGTTTGCTTCGAGGAAGACTAAAATACCTCTTGTATCTAACTCTACTTCCCACTCCTCTTGCATAACCTCCCTTTTCCTTACCAAACACAACTGTCATGGCATCAGTGCCATTATCAAGATTCAAGGTTCCTTCTTTGATCTTGTCATCAGCTTCTTTCTGCAAAAAAAATATGGAAAATGTTGGGATTAAAAGTCTTCTTGATGCTGTTAGAGTAACTGCTGCTCATATTTATGTTAATGCTACTCAGCTGGAGTTAGTGCTGCTCATGAACTTCAATGAAAAATATGCCAAGTGTATACTACTGCTAGTACACAGTTAATACTGCTGGTATACAAGTTACTACTGCTAGTACACAGTTAATGTTGTTGGTATATAAGCATAATAATAGAATTTGCAGTCAAACTTACAAGTTTATCTCCCACTGATCTAATCTCATCATCTGGATATTCTCCGTCTTTGTTTACCCTTCCTTTCAACCACATTATACCACGTGGGGGTTCTTCATCTGCTTCAATTTCTTTATTTTCGATCTAATAAACATCAAATGCATACACATGTAAAGTTAAACCAAGATAAACGAAAGTATGAGGATGCATACACATGTAAAGTTAAACCAAGATAATCGAAAATATGAGGGTATTAAATGCAAATGTGCAAATTGTGCAATGTAAACAGATTCATTTCTCAAACTGATCATCACTCAATTTGTAAAACAAACATTATGTAATCTTACCATTTTCTCTTTCACATAAACATAGCCACCTCGTCTCATTTTATGCTGATAAATATTTTTGGAACGCGTCATTTTAGCTTTATCTGATATCTCCTAAAAACACAAAATCATAAGGCGTTTAGATGCGGTAATGCTGCAAACTGAAAATTATGAAATGACATATAGACTTAAATAAAGATAATTAATTAAAACCTTGTATGCATAGGTGGTCGTGTAGTTTACAAACTCGACCCATTCTTCTGATTTCACAATTGCACTATACTTGGCCGGGACTTCATTCAGTTTCGAAGGTGTATTTAGGTTGGGCAATATGTATTTTTATCTGAGTTTCATTATGAAATTCCTTAGTAGTTTACCAAGACGAGTCATTACCAATTTTCTGAATGTCAAGTCAACATCAAAATATCGCTGCAAAGATTAACACAATGTTGTTAATTAGTTGCACATAATGTAACTGCATAGATAAACTTAGGTAGTACTGGGTTAAAAAATAGTATATATGTACCGTGATTTCATCCCATAGTTTATCACTTGATTCTTTATCCACCTTCTTCAAGGATAGAATCTTCAAACCTATGTGCTCACGAACCAGATCTCCTAAAAAACTCGAAAATAGTGCTATGTGTAACCCTGACACCCTATTCAACGCATCGAAGGTTACCTTGATCTTTACTCCACCAGGTTTGCCATATTCCATGCGAAACTTATATAGCCTGGTTATGCCCCTCTTAGCTAGTTTCCGATCTGATTGGTTGGTTCCAGGCGCATCTTCATCATCAGAATACTTCTCGGATTCATATTCTAAGTTGTTATCATCATGTTCATTATCAGAAGGAAGCAAAAGATGATGATCAACAATGGGTTGAATTTCCATGACTCTTGAGCAACAATGGGTAAAAGAAAATGATTCTGGCTTGGAGAGTAATGATGATAGAAGATTTGATTTTTGTGTTTTTGTTTCAGTCTTTTTTTAGGAGAGAAAATAGGGTTTATGATGAATATGAATCGTTTATCTTGGTAACTGCTTTTAATTAGGTGATTTAAAAATTTTGGATCAAAATTTTGGCTCCAAGTTCTAATTTTAAATTAACAATTTAATTATTTAAAATTTTTGCATTTGAACCTGTTAAAGCATAAACTTGAATAAATTAAAAATTCACACAGCTTTACATTCAACAATAAACTTCAAGTTTACACAGATCATGGACACAAATGCAGCCCATTTCAAAATGTTATATATCATTATCTTAATCGCAAATCATGAACCAAGATCTTGAACCAATATCATGAACAAAAACTGCATATCAAATCAAGAACTCAAATTTACACAATTACACCAAGATCATGAACACAAACTGATACCATTTAACACAAACTGCTACCATTAAATCATAAACTAACATGAAATCAAGAACACAAACTGCTACCATTAAATAAATATGTGCAATCATCAAATCAACAACAGAAACTGCTACCATTAAATCTAATTGTGCAATCATCACATGAAGAACACAAATTGCTACCATTTTACAAACCAAAATACTATCATTAAAGTTATAAAATAGATACAGTTAAACTACTAACTACCAGTTATTGTACCATTAATAATTACATTCATCCAAATGTCAGAACTACTACTACCATATTAAAGTACAAATACCATGGTTACAAAACACAAAAGCTGTTAATGGAGATCCTAAACCCCTAAACCATCTTCCTCTTGCATTTCCCATGGTTGCTAGAAGGTGCTCCAAAACCTATAGGATTCTTCTTACACGGCAATCCCAAGATAATATCCTGAGTAAATTTCTTTTTGTGAGCATTTTCAACTGGTATTTGAACATGTACAGGGAGAGGCAGGATAGGAGCTTGAGATGGGAGTTCCTCTGGAGGTTTAATGGCTTGGATATAGGGATGAGCTCCGTACCAATCCCGTACCGAATTGTTTGTACCGGTTTTTTCCCGAGCATGAAATGGGTGTACCGGTACCGTACCGGACATGATACCAGGATCGGTACCGGTACCGGTACCCGGTATCGGGAAATCGGTACCGTACCATTTTTTTCCCTTTTTTTTAAACCAGATATATAGACGATACAAAATCACATAATGGTCAGACTATACAAAAGTCACATTTTGAGCTTCGTTATTTGATTAATCATAGCATATATATTTTATTGATTTGGTGCACTCTTTATTATGTTTGATACTATGTTTCTGTTATTTGACTATACCATGCAACTACAGTCTACATGCATAGACAACCAACATATACGTGAATGCACTAATGATCAAATAGCCAGTACGCTATTCCTTTTTACATATAATGAGTGCCTTAAGTTAGTAAGTTACCATGCCGGGTTCTTAATCTCTAATGTACCATCATGTCCTAATTGATATACGGATTTATGAATCTGTATCAGTATTATAGCCTAACTGATTTTAGTGATTGTAAAAGGGTAGGATTTGATTTGTGTAAGGGTTTTGAAGTATGCAATAGTTGTTTACGGCGATTTACTTGTTACAGAAGGTTTTGGGACGGTTTGATATGTGGGCTTTTTTGTTTACAAATGTTATAGTATGCATGGAAATCTAAATAAGAGTGTTTGGATCATGGGTTTATTTCAAAAAGCTACAAATCTCATGCCGATTACTAGTGATCATTTGAAGTGGGGAAAGCTAAGCAAAGAGGCTAAGGCTTGTTTCAATAGCCGTTTAACTAAGTAACAAAGGAAGGAGATGGTGGTACCGAGGATAATTGATTGGAGTTTGTTTAGAAAATATGGACTTTATGCGGGTCTTGAGAAGTTTATGGATCTTAGCACGAAATGAGAAGATGAAAGTATTTATGAGGATTTTAGTATGGAGGATGCTTTTAAGATTGATGAAAACCAAGTTTACACGAAATGGTGTTTGGAGTTCTTTTCGACAATCTACTTCAATCAAGATGTGGATTTGAGAAACATTGTGAATGAGAAATGTGTATGGTTTCGCTTATGTGGGGAAGATCATGTGAAGACTTTACCGGAGTTTGCACAATTGCTTGAGTTATATGATGAGGTTGATATTGCCGATGAGAGATTTATGGCTCATTTTGCTAGGTTGGAAAGGGAGTACCCGAAGTACGATGGTACTCACATTTGGAATTTGATCGGGGATCCAAATAATTCTAGACCAAAGGTGGTGGAAATGGATCATCCACTATCAAGGCTTTTGTATAAGATACTTGTGAACACGTTTGTACACCGAGGTAATAGTCAAGACAAATACCATGGGCCGATTTGTGGTTGATTGAGATGATAACGAGTTCTTTTGAAGGGAAAAAGTTTAAGTTGAATGTGGCATGGACCTTGGTAACTTATTTGACCAAGAAGGCAGCTCTTATCACGGAGCATGGATATATTAATGGAGGTCATTACGTGTTAAAGATTGGTAGGAGTTTGGGGTATGCTATACCTAAAGAATTGAACAAGATTACGGTGGTCAAGAATTGTGATTTGCTTGATAAGAAGAGTCTTACGGGTTTGCTTGATCATGACAAGAAGCAATTGGTGGAGAAAATAGCTAATGTAGTTCGTAACCCACCACCACCAAGACAAAGGGGAGAACCATCAGGGTTTGATTCAGGATGGGGAGAATGGCATGCAAATTTGCCACAAGTTGAGAAGAGAGAAGTTTAGAGAGATATGACTATGATGAGGGTCGAACACCAATTGGATTATTATGCACCGATTCTTACACACCTTGGAGAACAAAGTATTCTACCATATTCTTTTCCAATGACTTATGATCCACCTAGTGTTCCACCTTATCCCCAACCATATACACCTTACCCATTGCAACATGTGCCTTACCCGACATCGTCTAGTGCATTTCATGGAAGTGAAGGGTACAATGTTAATCATGAGTGGTTCATGGGTTATTATTCTTCTGATGTGGGACCAAGTGGTTATGAAGCAGGAACTTCGTCAGTAATTGTTGGCATGGGAGCTTTGGTTGATTATGGAGGTGATGATGATTATGAGAACATGGATGACGAATGATTTTGATGATCATTTAAGGTTTTATTGTGATGTGTAACGGATAATTATTCTACTTCACTCTCATACTTTATTTCTGAACTATTTTTATTATGTCATGTAGGATATTTTTAAGGTTTTCTAGGTACTACTACTAGTTAATTAGGATTATTAAGTACTTTTATTATTATGGATGCATGTTTTTTTTTTTTTTTTTTTTTTTTAGATGGTATATTTGTTTTATTTTTCATGTTTGAGGAACCATGGAATTATTGACGGATCATATGGTTGCTTCATTTTGGAGTTGGAAGTGACCAACTCATACGTTAAAAACCAAATATGGATCTCGCATGATTTCTCGGTGATATCATTTACTATTTATTTTATCTATTTCCTTTACTTTGAAGTTAATTTTTCACATTGAGGACAATGCATAACTTTAGTGTGGAGGAGGGAAGTAAATAGTGAAAATGGTCTAGTTTTAATTTATATATTTTTTTTTTTTTTTTTTTTTTTTTTTTTTTTTGTGATTATTTTAGATTTTGTTTGTTTGCCCTTTGAGGAAATTAGTTGTTTTTTTACACCTAAAAGTCTTGTATAATTAAAACAACTTGGAATTTTCCAATATAATAAAATGGCAATTTGAAATTTTGAACATATCTTGATTAATTGAAGCAATCTGTTCTTGATATTGATAACATTACTTGTGCATTTATAGCCTATTCTACTAAATATGCGAGGATTTGAGCCTATCATTTGAAGCATATATCTTTATGCTTAAATTCTATTTCTTGCTATGAGTGTACCGGTGATTGAATTGATTCTAGAACTTGTGCTTGTCATGCATTACGAATTCCAAACTAAGGTCACATTCGTGTGATATAGATGAATTTAAATGATAAGAGGCGACTTACGATTTCATCCAAATGGCCTTCCATTTACATATAATGATATATTAGCTAGCCACATCAGTTAGTTAACCACCCATGTGGACCCATTTGTTAGCACTCATTTTTTGTGCTAGATACCCTTAGTACACCCTCTGAGCCATTCTTTTTCATTTTGTTACATCCAGAAAAATACAAAATGATTTTACACTTTAAACTTCAGCCTAACCCTTGATCAAGTCGAATCGATAAGTTGCTTGTTGTTTGGTGTGAAGGGGTTTTTAATGATTATTAGTCTACACTTTGTATTTCGGATATACCATTCCGACAAAGATGAAGGTAGCTACTTCTTATTTGTATTTTTGAGGTATATTCTCATCCAAAGTGTGGGGGATGTTGAGAAGAGAAAAAAGAGAAAATGAAAAAAATATATATAGATAATGACAGAAATAGCCAAATATGTTATAAGTATGAAGATGAAGGAAGAAAAAGTATTTTGAGTTATCGATTAGCCAATGTGCTAAGACGTGAAATATATATATATTATATATATATATATATGTATATATATATATATATATATATATATATATATTATATATATATATTATAAATATATATATATATATATGGTCCGGTTCTAGAGATAAGTACAATTAGATAGAAAAGTGAGAAAAAAATTACAGGGTAGATTATGAAAACACTTGAAAGTTCAAGGGTAAAAAAAGAAAAAACAAAAAAAAGGAAAAGCCTTTTTTTAATCCAGATACATACGCCGTATTCAAACACAAACACACACACACTGATTGAAACACAATCACTGACCGTCACCGTCACCACCACCGTCGCCGCCGTCACCGTCACACCACCACATACTCCGATACATCATATACAAAACACTCATTTGAAAGACACATCACCAATCACTTCTCATCATCTCTATTGCCACCACCATCATTCCCGTCATCATCTCCGCCACTCCACCATCATCATCTCCGTCGTCATCATCTCCACTGTCATCATTTCTGTCATCATATCCACTACTCCACCTTCATCATTTCCGTCATCATCTCCAACGCTCCATCATTGTCGTCGTACATCCGTCGAATACCAGAAGAAAATTGAAATCAAACCAGAGATATCCAAAAACTGTAATTTTTTAATTACAGACTTTTAAATTTTTATGATATTTTAGTGCATCATTGTGAAAATTATAAAATAATTAGTGTTATTGAGGAATGAAATGACATTTAATGAATTTGTATGTATAAAATTACATTTTAGTGCATCTGAGTAAATAATATGTTATAGCATTTGTTTGTATGAATAAGTGCATGAGTATAAACAGTATGTAAACAAGTGTAGGTGATTAGATTATAAGGAATTTAATTCAGTGCATATTTTTGTTAGATTAGAGCATCACGAGATAGATTAATGCATCCATTGTGTATTATTATAGCATTGCAATATAGATTAATGCATCCATTGTGTATTATTAGAGCATCGCGTGATATGTTTCATCATTTTTGTTTGATTAATGCATAAGCAATTAATGTTATGGAATCTGTTAGAATACTTATAGCATAAATTTACAAAATTAAGGTATCGGGAGTGTATGGTTAGTTCATCAAATGACAAATTTAGGGCATAAAATGTGTGTGATTAGAGCATGAAGTGAAAAAGTAAGGGCATTGAGAGCTTGTGATTAGGGCATCGCATGAAATGTTAGTGCATCAAGTGTGTATGATTAAAGCATCGTGCGATACATTATGGCATCCATTGAGTATGTTTAGAGCATTTTTTTGTGTGATTAGTGCATCAAGTTATCATGAATCATCATATGCTTGTATGATTATTGCATCAGGAATAGTTGTTAATGCATCCGTTAGTATGATTATGGCATCAAATGACTTGTTACGGCATCTGTTTATGTGATTAGTGCATTAAAATATGTTTAGTGCATCGTTGAACATATTAGTGCATCAGTGAGTATGATTAGTGCATCAGTGAGTAATGATCAGAGCATCAATGAGTATAGTTAAGGCATCAGTGATTATGATGAGTACATTGTTAGACATATTAAGGAATCAGTATGCGTGTTTAGTGTATCAGTTTGTAAGATAACCGAGTCGAAGTTTTATCTAAATACTTCAAATTATGTTATCTTAGGCTCTTAGTATTACCACATTTCATATCCAAGAAGTTAATATCATGTTTACCTAAGTGATACTTCTTGGATATGGAGTCTCTTTTGGACATTAAATAAGTCAATGAACTTATGATTCCGACTATTATGCTGTGTGATCATTAGTCTTAATCAATATGATGGTTCTTTAATTGTGGTAGTATCTTTCAGTTAATCAAGTTATAATGAATGTTGATGGTAAACAAAGTGCTAATGTCTGAATCATGTGTATGTCATATTTGAAATTATTGTTTTTGACATAATTATTGTTTGTGATCATTGTTTCTAACAGTATGATGTTTGTGTTTTTTAGCACAGATAAAAAGAAAGAAAATGCTTCAAACCATGCTGTTTTCGATCCTATTAGCGTTGATGTATTCTTATCTCCACATAAAATTGATCATATTGCAAGTCTTCTTGAAATTTGAATCACCAAAAAAAGTACCCCTTTTACTTGTTGTAAATCTTCAGGTATTGATACATCTTCAGTAATAGATTTTGGCATTTTTTTGAATTAATAATTCAAGTGTGATTGTAATGCTTGCGATTAACACATTTCAGTCGTACTTTCTTTTTATGCATCTTCAGTAATAGCTTTGAATCACCAGGAAAAGTACCCCTTTTACTTGTTGTAAATCTTCAGGTATTGATACATCTTCAGTAATAGCTTTTGGCATTTTTTTTTATTTAATAAGTCAAGTGTGATTGTAATGCTTGATATTAACACATTTCAGTCGTACTCTCTTTTGATTTAATAAGTCAAGTGTACATTTCTAAATAAAACTTTTGGTCCCATAAACATAATTAAAAAGTTCAGTATGGTTTACAAATTGTGAATGCAGGAAAGACTGTATTGCATATGCTGACGTTTGCTTCAGAGAATGTGGCTTGGGAGGTACTTTAGTGCATCCGTTTGAGGTATGTAGTGCATCCATTTGAGACACTTTAGTGCATCCATTTAAGACTCGTGTTAACAGTTGACTTATAAGTAAATAATAAAAAACTCGTGCTAGCTGAACTATAGGTGATTAAGCCAATAGTTTTATTTAGCGTTGACTTACAAGTAAATAATAAAAGAGAGATGAAAGACCTGTTGGAATGAGTCAACAAATGAGTTAAGTCATAAAGAACTTGGAAATACTGGTCTAATGGGTTCTCAAGAGCTTGGCATTCAGATGCTAAAAAGTTTATTTGAAGTTCATGGTATGTCAAGGAATGAGGTCAGTATGAACAAATAATCGTCTTTTGAATTAGCAATTTGTGTCATCTAAAGAAAGGTAAATTTCCACTCCTGATCTTGTCATTTTTTTATATTGCGCAGACAATTAAGCAATGTAAATTGCTAATACTTTCTCTTAAGCCCGATCAGAGTTTAGCTATTATTAGGTATATAATATTCTAAAAAGCCTCTGGTATACTTTTTGATGCAACTTAAGTTAGGTAATTAACCGCATGTGCTTATTGTTTTCTTATGTTTCCTTTTATAGATTACTTGGCAACCTAGTGTAGAACCACCCTATCCTATGCTAGAATATGTTTCACATTTGAAGGAGTTGTTAGATTATTTTGGTTTCATGCAAAGCAAAGTTGCATCTCGTCTGATTAACGTTTTATTGCTACTTATCAAGTTCAGTCATAACCTTCAAGTATCCATTCGCTCCACCATTATGTTTAATTAATAAATAGCATATGTAATAATGTTTCTGCATGCCTTTCCGTCACTGCAAGATTACATAATCTTGGCTGTGCGCAAAGCTATGTTTAGGCAAGAGGATCAAATTTGTTTAGCTGCAGCTGGAGCCATTACAAATCTAATATATGCAGAAAAACAATCCAAACAAAGTAGGCTATCTTCTTATCAGGAATCTTCAAGTCAAGCTAGTAGTAGTCAGGATCATGAAATCCCACATGGAATAAGCGGTGATCTGTTTAAAGAGCTCAGTGGCTTATTGCAACGCTGTCTCTACCAGCAGGTTATATTTTTTTTATCGGTACCCTTCCTTCAGTACGCACGTGGTGGCTAGTTGAAATGGACTCTTTGTTTTTTGTATGTAGGCCAAAGTGAAAGAGGTTATATACCGCAGGGGCAGTTTTTGATTTTCTATTACCTCACTTTTTAAAGTTCTACACTGAAGTAAGTAAAAAAAATCATTTGCAGTCATTTATACTTAAAAATAAGCAATCCCAAACACCCAATTACTTGCATTACTTGTTTCATTCTAATTGCTACATGCTAGCACTAGATACATGAATCATTAACTACTAGATAGTGATGTTACCTCTCTATAGCCCAGGATAGGGTATTGGGGCTAAAGGTGTTCCTGGTCTTTCAGTTGAACCTTTAAATATCAACATGTCTGAGACTTGAGTCTCAATACAAATGGTGGGGTCTTCAAAATAGAAAAAAAAACAAGCCACTTTATACCTCAGTTGCATGTATGATAGAAACTAAACCATGACGGTTTAGAAACAATTTACTTGTGTAGGGATGATGATATCTTAAATTACCTTTAATAAGTAAGCTGAATTTAATATAGATTGTATTAGGGTGTTAATTTAACATAAGATTTAATTCTTGAGCTTCACCAGAAAGATCATATATACCACAGTGAATACAATAGGGCATCAATGTATTGCAATAAGGCATCAGTGTGTTGCCATATCGAGAAAACACAAGTTTAGTTCCCTTTAGTAACCACATCAGTGAAAGGCGTATACTTTTTTTTGTGAGAATCAGTTCAGTATAGTGCATCAGTATTAGTTCAATGTAGTGCATCAGTACTAGTTCAGTATCACTGTGAGTTTGGAACTTCAGATAAGATTTGTATCTAGTTATAATTGGTGAAGGTATTTGTGGTTTTGTTTTGTTACTTTTGTTCAGAACGGAAGATATATTGGCTTATAGTTATGCCAAAATTGTTGCATCTAGTTTCAAAGTGCAAATAGTTCCTTTTTTAGTTCAGTTTTACTCGGACCGAAACCGTTTAACCCAGTGACTAATACAGCTAGTTTGGTTTAGATTTGTCCAACTTTGGTCTGAATGTTCGGTGTGTAAAAGATTTTCCCAAAATCTGGTTAACCAAATACTGAGTCTATTACCGACTTTAACAGCCTAGAGAACTGTTGGTGTGAGTCCTGCTGCTGCTGCTCCTGCACTTGGGAATATGAAAGTGGTTGATAGGAGGGTAAGGGTTTCTGAGTTGATAATGAGGAGGTTGATTTGTGGGTTGGAACTTGTTGATACTCTTCTTGTGGCTACTAACACTCAGATTCAAGAAACATTTACCATTCAGAAGAAAGCCAAATTCACAGACATGAAATACCTTGTATGCACACCAGATAGACCTTCAAAGCTTGTTTCCATGGAGGATATTGATATTTCTGGCGTTTTTTAATTGGTACTTTTCTCACATTGTTCTATATCATCCAATCCTAGTTTGCTTTTTCAATGCTTCTTAAGAAGGAAAATATGCAATTTGTTCACTTCATTGTGCCTTGTTACACATGCAGAAGAAAAAGGAAGAGCCAATAACTTAGAGGAAGCTTGCCGATTTTATTTAATAGAAAATGGCTTTGCACCTGTAGGTGGTGTTCCTGGTGTTTTCCGTTACTAAATTGCGATTGCCATTATGGAAACTGGGATTGATTATGATGCTATAAACGTAATCAGGGTTGAGCTTACCCGCCAGCTTCTTGAAGCTGCAAAAGCTACTAATCTAGATCTTTCAAGTCCTTATAGTTGGTGGCCAGTCTTTGTTATACCTGGACTGTTGTGTATTGCAAGTTCAGTTGTTTTTGTTTTATATTTCGATCGGGGAGACAATATTTGATTGAGGTTGATACTCTTTTGATTTATATTTTAATTACTAGGATGTGAAAGTTAGATTAGGAATAATATATGTTTTGTAATGCTGGTTGTGCATTTATTAATACGCTTGTATTGAACATTTTTTTTATTGAAAACAACACTGGTGATTTGCCAGGTCAAAAAACTCAATGTACAAAAAATCATACAGAAAAAAAAAATGAAACACGAGTCTGATTCTACTTCAAAGAAAGTGGTATACAAAATTAAATGAAATAGGTCATTTTTGTAAAAGATATACAAAACAACCTTTGGAAAATAAAGAAAGTAACAAATAGGCCCCTCTAGTTGGAGAAAAAAAAGGGAATTGGAGGGGGTGATTTATACACTTTTCTACCAAAATGGACTTTTCTCATGAGCCAATATATATATATATATATATATATATATATATATATATATATATATATATATATATATATATATATATATATATGTGTGTGTGTGTGTGTGTGTGTGTGTGTGTGGTGATCGATGAAAGAAACCAAAGAAAAGGCGAAATGTTGATTCGGAGGCTATAATCATTTTGTGGTACATGGTTCGATTCTTTTTGCAACAAGTGATTTTAGTATTTGACTTTTCTCACTTTTCTACCAAAATGGACTTTTCTCATGAGCCATTATATATATATATATATATATATATATATATATATATATATATATATATATATATATATATATATATATGTGGTGATCGATGAAAGAAATCAAAGAAAAGGCGAAATGTTGATTCGGAGGCTATAATCATTTTGTGGTACATGGTTCGATTCTTTTTGCAACAAGTGATTTTGGTATTTGACTTGATTATTGTTGTATAACTAATTTATAAATTGATCTCATGCCTTATCCATACCCTTATATTAACCCTTAGCCTAACGTTTCAACCCGAATAAAAGTCCTCTTTGATAAGTTTAATTATTTCTTACATGATTTGGATTAGTTTTGATACTTGTTCAAGCTTATGGTATGACATGAAATCATGACTGAGCAACTGAGTGAAATACACCTCTATCAAAAGAAATGAGTGTGAGTGAATTATATTATTTATTTTCTTGTCGTGAGGAGCTTAGTTGTGTTATCTAGCTTGATGTACTACGTTTAATTTTTCACGTACAAAAGATAAAAACTCACTCTTTGATCTTTTACCTTGGTGAAAGAATAATTAGTGAACCTTTTTAAGAATCATGATGGGTTGACTATTGGAATACAATTTTTCAAAAAGATTACTTTGCTTGGGGGCAAGCAAAACTTAAGTGAGGGGGATTTGATAACGCTCATTTTGTCTATGTTAGAGTTGCGTTATTTGTATGTTTTTGTATATTATTTAGTTATGTTTATGAACATTTTGTGCTTAAAAGGTATAAAGATGTATCCAGGTTTACGTACAAGGAAATATCAAGAATGACGAAGAAAAGCCGATAAATCAAGAAGAAAAGATGTTCGTCAAAGATAATGATTCATGTTATGATTATTTCCGAGTACAAGTAAAAGATTTTGAAGATATTCAATGGAAGAAGGAGTCGAGATTAAGAGCTTAAGAAGATTATTTAAAGATGGGGTTTTATGCCAACCCAAGGTTGAAATACATATGCAAACCAATACTCAACCTAAGGTTGAAGTTATGGTCCCAACCTAAGGTTCTATAGCTCAACCTGAGGTTGAGCAGTCATCACAGCCGCCGGTTGGAGGTCCCAACCGGAGGTTGAGACGTGTCTGAACTGAAAAGTTGCATTAAAACTTGGTTTTAATCACCATTAATCACCAAGTCCGATCATTACCTCTTCATTATGATTATTGGGAGTTTTTAATAGCTTTTTAGTCATAATCCAAGCATAAATAGACCCTAGTATCACCACATTTTATAATACACTTACAATCATTGATCATATTTTCTACTAAACCCGAAAGAGCCAAATAATCTCTGCCATTCTCAGGAAGATACCAAGGAGAAACGAAGGAAGTATTGGTGATACTTGTTAGAAGATGTGGAAGATTCGTCGTTCAATTGGAGGCCTTAAGGAGTGCTATAACTCTTTACATTTCTTGCTGATTTGTAGTCTTACTTTGGGTAACTCTTTTACTTAATTATTATGTTTGAATGATTTGATGTTAAATGAAATGTTACGTTTATTGATGAAACTTATTATGGAGTAATTTGTAATACTTGTTTGGGAATTATGTAGACTTTCGTGTGAATGTTGAATGATTAGTTCGGTTAGAAAAAGTGATTTATCTCATAAGTTTGTTTAAATATAATTCGTGTTCTTAAACTTGTTGAATGAGCGCTATTGGATTTAAAGGTCGAAAGGATTTCTAATATTGTTTTATTCCAAGAAGTTGGTGCACAAATGGATTGGTGCTTGTTAATTGACAACTATCAAGTATTCAAGTTTTAAATGAACCCGAGGGTATTTAATCACGAGTATGGGTCGAAAGGACTCGTAAGAACTAATGATTCTAATCATCTTTTTCATACATTTAAATATACAAAGTAACTAGGATAATGGGATGAGTATTGACCGAAAGGACTCACCCGTGAAACTAGTATAAATATGTTATTTTCTTGATATTACCCATTGACTAGAAATCCATGTAAAATTATATGTGCCTTCTACATATATGTTTCACCCAAACAAGTTCAACATTCTATCATGATTGGTTAATATTCCTAGACAAGTACTTGTCTGTTTGATTGATTGGATACGAAAACCATTGTTTGTTTGTTTGTTTGTTTAATTACGGTGCTTTAGATTGTGACAATCTAATGTGCTAATCTTGTGCTACGCATTTGCTAATCTAAAATTACATAGTCTCTTAGGACGATCCCTATTTACCACAAACCATATTACATGCGGACGAGTATACTTGCTCGTATGCGTTTTCTAAATAATCGGTAAAAAGGTGTTTATAAAATTAAATTTTGAGTAAAACTTAGGATATTATATATAACCGAGTGACGCGCATCAAGTACCAAATCTCACATATAATAGTATAAAATGAGCAATATAAACGGGATAAATGATGCTAATAATATGACGTTATTTGATTTCATCAAATATCCCCCCACTTGAACTTTACTTGTCTTCAAGTAAACTCTAAATTAAAACTTATGAAAAAGTATCCTAAACATTTGTCTAGGATTTTTTTTATATAGTTAAGTATTCACTCATTTAATCTCAATTACACAACCAAACACCTAACGAAATTGGAAAATGAAAACACTCAAATCACTCAACTAATCTATGTGGTAACATTTAAGTATTTCGCTCAATTGCTCGGTTGTGACGAGTATTCTATCATAAGCTTGGCAACGATACACATCTCCACCACTAAAGCTAAGGAGTAACAAGTCTAAATCGGTAAATTGGGTTAATTATGATAAGGCTTAAGTGTTAAACCGGGCTTTGTTCAAACATCTCCTACACATACTCAATGGATCGCTGGCCTGAGCCCTCGATTCCTCAAACAACGGATGGTCACTAGTGTATATCCCGGTTCTCTGGCGCATTATTTTCATAACACCAAGATACACTCCAGATCGCTGGCACGTCATTAGATGACTCAAAAACTCGGATGGTCACTACCTTATTCATGCACTTGATATTCTCACAAAGCCATCACTATAGCTGGATGATCGAAAGCTAACAACGAATACAGTAACTTGTTAAGGGTAAGGATAACATTTAGGATAAAATTGGTGTAAAAATAAAATAAACAAACAAATAGATTAAGTCCTAAAAAATGTGGTTAATTACTTCCCTACCATCCCATGAAAAAGACACAAAATCATAGACTAACTCACGCTTTAATAGGTAGACACGAATTAGACTCAATGATGTTTTAACCATCATCTCAAAACAAACCTTAGTTGGTGTTCCTATAACGGCCAACTCCCTTGCAATCTATATATATAGTACAACAAATAGTGGCGATATCTACCACTTATATAACTTTACATCGTTGGTTTATAACGCGTACCAACGAATAATCGATTAGCTCATAATATAAAATCGGTTAAGTTTGGACAAACCGATTATCTCACAATCCTCACTCTTTTTTCTTTTCTTTTTTTTTTTTCTTTTTCATTTTTCTTTTTTTTTTTTTTTTTTTTTTTTTTTTTTTTTTTTTTTTTTTTAACATAATCATAACTAATGGTGTAAAATTTCACAACTTCACCATAATAATAAATCTGGATAATTTTCTCCATACTCTTCAATACTTCAGATATAAAAGTAACAGTGAAAGTAGTAAACACACGAAAACTAAAAATACAATATCTACTTTCACTTCCCATTGCATTGTGCAACTCCCGACCTAACCATAGATAATAATTACGCACACGAACACAAGAAACACTGGGAATACACACTTTTACCAAAAGCAACTAACCACGGCCTTAAATCTACAGGGTAGGCTAAGGTGTAAAGGGTGTAACGAAACAAATTAACATGGGTGTAAGAAACGAAAGGAATGGCTCTGAGGGTTTTTCTAGGGGTATCTTACTCTAAAAATGAGAGTAAAAAATAGGTATATACGGGGATTAACTAACCAATGTAGTTAGTTAATATAACATAACATAAATAGGCTATTTGGGTGTAATCCTAGAAATTTACCTAGTTACACAAGTCACTCCAATTATATCAATAATACTCATTATGGTGGTCTCGAATAGTATACAAGCCAAGTTCTAAAGTTTACTACAAGTCACCGGCACACTCATATTTTTGTGAAATTTGGGTAAAATAGTGGAAACGGAATAGGCTTAATTCTCACAATATGGAAATAAGGGTTATGTGTGCGGGTTATGCAACTTTGATTTCACAAAAACATGCTAAATTTTTTTAAATTAAACATATATTAGACATATTTTTGAAAAATAAGGACAAGTAACGTTCTAATTCTCCATCCCCCCCACTTAAGATAAACAACGTCCTCGTTGTGTAAAATAAAATTAAAAATAGGAAATAAAAAGAATTAGAACGGAAAACACCCTTGAGATTTGCTCGGTATGATCCTCCAAGATTAGAATGGGAGCACATCATATGTGGAAGTTTGTCAACACCATCAATTGTCCGGACCTGTCAAAATAAAGAGACCACAGAAAAAGAAACTCGAGAACATCTCATTAATCATCGGTTAGAAAAATAAATATACGAAAAATGACAGGTCAGAGTGTCGATACGCCGTATCCATGGAATATTGGATACGCCGTATAGATTACCTATAGGAAATACTAAAGTGCATGTCAGGGGTTAATACGCCGTATCCACTAACAGGGAATATGCCGTATTGACCAAATGACAAAAATACGAAAATTAAAATATACTAAAAAGAAAATAAAAGACAAGCATGGGTTGCTTCCCATGAAGCGCTTGTTTTTGTTAGAGTCACGAGCCTGACTCCACCCTTATTTACTGTGTAATAGGGTGTTGTTCCCCCCACTTGGAATCAAGTGCGGATGATAATTGCAATAAACACTATAAGAGTGTAAATTTGCTACTAGAGATGGAAGAAATAAATAAAGATCATACATTGGCAATATATGTACTTCTTTATTTACCTTTCCCAGTTTGGTTGATAAATTGGATTGCTTGAACATTACATGTAAGAGAGTAGTATATTGAGGATGAGTGAATGTCCTTTCTTCTTCATTTGTTTCATTGGCAGTAAGGCGTCCCTTGACTTCCATAAAAGATGAGAAAGGGTCTTTGGCGAGTAAAGGTTCGAGTTCCTCTATAACCTTCATAGGATTAAAACTATCATTCTCTTTAATCATGGTCTTGTCCACCAGCTCATCCTTAAATTCTTTCTCGAGTTCAACCAATAATGGATTGATAACATGTGCCTTATGTGCTTCATTAGGTGGCGTAATACACTTCACCTCATCATTCTTTTGTTTTACAAACTGTTTAGAAAAACTAGCAAGATTATTAGTAACGGGATCAATAGTATTTAATAAATTTGTACCACTTTGTGTTGTAAGTGACTCCAATTCATCTTGTGAGTCTCCATCTTCAACTAGTGGTCTTGCAACTTCATCCTTGTCCCGAATATCCACTTTAAATAAGTCATCTCAGATTTCTTTAAAATCTCTCGTTGGGTCAAAATCTGGCTTATCCGTTCCCCACCTGAATACTTCCATTTGTTGTAGTAATTGTGGCATGTCATCGTACACAATACAATCAAACCTTTCAATATTAGAACACTCATTATCTTCATCTGAGGGAATATCATCATGTTGTTTTTTATAAGATAAGAATATATATTCCAACTCGGGTGGAAAGTCACATGCAATTACGGCATACTTCATTGTTCCACATTCATTTTTATCATAAGCACTTTCGGATGAATAAGCTTCTCTGTAAACAATTGCTGCATTTTCATTCAAATTAAACACTTGTGACTCTTCTTTATCTTGTGCAATTTCTGGAGAAATAACACCATCAATAACTATTGCCGGAATCTTAATTGCATCAAAATCATATGATTCTTCTTCATCATCATCATTTGATATATACCAAGTGTGTCGAAACGGCAATGTATTTCTTTCTTTCCATGACTTTTCCTGTTTCAATAACAAGTATTCTTCCATCGTGGGTTCTTTCGTCTCGATGACTTGTGCACCATATCTTGCTTTTTCCCAATCGTAGATCCGATTATTGCTCAAGGCTCTTTCCTCTTCAAGTCTGATATATTCTTCCATAGAAATGTCTGGATTGTCCATCTTCATTATTACCTGAAAGATAAACAACCAAGAACAACAGTAGACGAAACAAAAATAAAACCTAAACTAATAAAATTTAAATAAACAAAAAATAATAAAAAACGAAAAATATTTTTGGGTCACAGAAGATCGATACGCCGTATCCAACAGACAATGGATACGCCGTATACGACATAAGTTAATATGCCGTATCCAACAGACAATGGATACACCGTATTAGCTTTCTGCAACAGATTTTTCAGAATACTTTTAAAAAAAAATTGGTCACAGAACGTCAATACGTCGTATTCACAGACAAGAATACGTCGTATTGAAATCAGACAGATATGTCATATTCACAGACAAGAATACACCGTATTGCCTTTCTGAGACAGAAACACATAATGACTAAATCACACAAAAACTAACGAAAACAAATAAATACCAATAAATCAAATTAAAAACAATCACTCCCCGGCAACGGCGCTAAAAACTTGGTGTGCTTTTTATAGTCTACAATTTTCTACCAAGTTTTAAATTTATTATTGCCGAACTAACCTATAGACTCTAAACACTAACGAGCAAGGCTGTCAAGATCACGATCCCACCTGAGATCATTTCTGTCTTTGCAAGATCGTAAGATCAGATCGAGATCCTACGATCCTACTAATTTGTCATATTTTGTAAACAAGGATAAACGAGTCAAACTGTTTTACAGTTATACTCAACGTCAAATATAAACTCATATAATATCCTCTTGAAAATGATGTAAATGAGCATTAGACATCCAATATGAAATGTCATGCACCCCATATTACACATATCATAATCAATAAGAAAGATTGCATACATTTAATTTAAATTAACTATTAAATGGCAAGTGTAAACTCTAACTAATAAAAAGGTATACATAAAAATCAATAACAAAAAATAATTACAAGAACTTCAATCAAGTGATGATATGAAAAGAAGACTTCTATAGTTATCTCTTGGAATTTGATTTGGGGTAAATGAGACGTCATGAGTTATTGACTTATTGCCACTTCTCTATTTTCTTTGGGCTTAAGCAAAAAGATGGGCTAAAAGCCTTAAATATATATATATATATATATATATATATATATATATATATATATATATATATATATATATATATATATATATATATATATATATATATATATATTTGGGCCTAGGTAAAATCGGGTCGACACGCAATCTTACGATCTTACGTTCGATCCTACGATCCTACCTCAGATGCTATCCTATGATGATCCTACATGATTTTAGACGCGATCTTGACAACCTTGCTAACGAGCAGTGTACCCGATCAATGTAGATAGTTTTTAGGTAAGCAAGGGTCGTCCACTAGGAGCGAAGCTAAATTGATCTAAAGGTAATTATACTAATCTAAACTAAACTAAACTATCCTAACCTAGAAAGCAATTAAAGATTAAGGGGGTTTAGCCTATGAGACTAGCATGAGTTTTAGTTTGTTTAATTAACCTAAATGCGATAAAATGAATAACTAAACTAAATTAACTAACACGAAGCAAATAAGATAAAGTTCAGATAGGAAGAACGGGTTAGCCAAGTCTGAACCATTTTATAGTTATGAATATGTTCGTGTCTACTTGTTTTAATTCATTCAATTGTTAATCAGCATATCAATTACGAAATTTTGTCACAATTAAGTAACTAGCCATGGGGCGGATATGACGATAGATCATAGTGACTCATCTGGCATCATGTAGCAACCCGTAAAATTCCCTAGTCATTAGTATACGTTAATCTAGTATTAACACATCGTTACTGTTCACTTAACCATTTTTACGGGCAAATTTGAACTTTTGTTTATTACCTTATAAATTACCCAAACACGTTGATACGTGATTCACCAAATATCGGAACGAGCTCACACGCGAACCACGAAAACTAAATATATTCACAAACTGCCAAATGGGCCTTAAAATTTTGAGCCCAACTCCTTAATTCCAGTTACTGTTCACAACAGCCCAACTAAGGCCTAATTCTCATTTATATTTCATTTCTAATCGACCCAAACCACTCCAAATTCACCCCGTTTTCTCCTAAGTTTGAAACACAACATAGTCGAATTATTGTACCACCTAATTCTCCTCCCACCAAAGTATTAGGGTGTCGAATTCTAGCTCATGATATCAACTTTTGATACGTGTAAATGGGGCAAAGTGAATCGCCCTCAAACACACCCATTCGAATTCATATTATTTCACCATTTCTCCAAATCGACCCAAACTCAATTATAACTAGTTCTAATATTTTTCTTAGATCATTATTGAGTTATTAAGTATATTTCCTACCTTTGGAACCAATATCACATGTTACAATATTAATTTGGACCTTTTACTTGTGTGTCGACATATATTTCACATACCAAATCGAAACCAAATCAAATCTAGCACAAACAAACCTTTAGAAAATCATTGATTGTCAGTAAATCTTCCTTAGAGTCCACATTCCTTACATACTTCCTGCCACTTTACTATTCGACCAAGTTGAACACATAAAATATACATATACACGATTTACGTGTATATATATACATATATTTCCTCTACTACTAAAGTCCTTTCACACCTAGCCATTTAAACCATTCTCTAGTTCATTCCAATGAGTTAAACGAACCACAATAGACCAGGAAGTATTCCCATTCTCATACGAATTCATTTGAAGCACAAGGATTAATTTTCGAAGCATATTAAATCATCCTAGCGAGTTGTGGGAATTTCCTCTTGTTCTATTCTTCCCCATACGTGAACTCACCACCCTTGAGGTGTAGTAAGTCTCTCCTACTCAGTTTCAATCCATTTTCTTGATTAAAAACGCACCATGCATCTTATATCTCATTGTTTCGAACGTACATGATTTACTTTTATTTTTACGTATTTCATTTCACTCTAGACTTGAACACTTGGTTTGCCTCCTTCATGGAAGGCCTAGGATCCAATAATCACCAACACATCACGTTTATTCTTTTGTTTCTTGCATATACGTACTCCATTTTAATCTTGGTTCACACGTATAAAACAATGCAACTCAAAATTTAACTAAGTCTTTTTAACTTTGAAATGTTCCAAGTCGCCTAGAAATTGGCCTTGTAAATATGGATTCGAATTAATAACATATGTATATTTTTGCTCAACTCATTTCTTCATACAGCAAGCTAGTAATTTCATGTTTATAGTTTACCAAGATAAGCTCATATAAGCCTTTAAAAATGACCAAAGTAAACTCTATCGCAAACTGTGTAAAATTTGTGTATAATTCGAATTGGACTGAAAAGCCCATTAAGCCAATAATAAGCAAACTAAATAAGCTGATCATATATGGTCTTTTGATATGATTTTATAACATTAAAAACAAGCCCAAGGATAAGCCCAACTTGCCTCAAAGCCCACGGTTCTTTAAACGTTAATGGGCCTTTAATCTTATCTCGTTAAGCCTATTAATAGGAAAATAAGCCATTTTGGCTAATAAGCAGTTGAATTAAGATTAGATAAGCTTTAATAAGCCACAGAAACTTTCGGATAATTTTTCCCTACCTTTTTGTGATTTTTGGACTAACTTTGCAAATAGTTTCAACTAGAGGGACTAAAACTGCCAGCTATGGAAAAATTGTGATTAAACTGTAAAAGCAGTAACTTTAGGGTAGAAACTATTATTATATTAAACTCCAAGCTCAGAATGTAATTTTGGACAACTAGTGGACTAAAAATGCAAGATTTATATAAATGAGGACTAACGATGCAATGCTAACTCCGTTAGGGTAGAAAATGTAAAAACAATAAAAGATCAAGGACCAACAGAAACTTTAATTCATTTCATTACTATTTCATATTTTACACTTTCCAACTCGATCACGCGCATTTTTACATTACGTTCACATATTTAAACTCGTTACGTTATATTTATATATAACGAATTTTAAATGATTTAACTTAACGTTTTGTTTCACCACTTTCGAGGAAACGATATTTTTGGATTAAATGACATAAAAATAAGATAATATTATATATAATATTATTTTTGAACTTTGAGCATTTTAAGCATATCATGCATTCACGTCACACACAAATCCGTTATTCGATATTCTTTCACAATCGTTATTCACACCCAGTCTATCTTAAATCATCGAAATCTCAGACTTACCTATTATTCAGGTCGTGTGTTGGAGCCGTTTCTGTGATACTTTAGACATAACATTACCTTGACTTTTACAGCTAAGGTGGGAATTCATAGCCCCTACTTTTATACGTTTTGATTTACTCTTGGGGGAGATACATGCTTAAATTGCTTTACTCATTTATCAAATACGTTTTGCACTGGTATGCAAGTCATCTATTATATTTTGCATTGGCATGCAAGTCATCTAATACATTGTGCATTGGTATGCAAGTCATCTATTATATTGTGCATTGGTATGCAAGTCACCTAATACATTTTGCATTGGTATGCAAGTCATCTATTATATGTGCATTGATATGCAAGTCATCTATTATATCTATTTTGCATTGGTATGCAATTCATCTATCACATTTTGCATTTTGTATAAAAGTACACTAAACATTTATGATACAATATGCATTTATACGTCTGTCCTAGTCTTACTATGTTAGCAGCGGATTGTAAACACACAGGTTGCAAGTCTTGTATGGGCGGGGCTTGGGACTGAGTGAATTTACAATGCCCTTGAGGGGAAATCTTTATTCAAATACTTTACTATTAAATTAAACTCTATGAACTTACCAACCGTTGGTTGACACTTTTTAGCATGTTTATCTCAGGTTAATAAGGCGATAGTGGATGCATGGATTCTAGAGTCATTTGCATACTTGAAGACTCATATCTTATCTTTATCATTCGATATACTTTGAAAACTTCTATGTAACGTTATACTTTGAATCACTTGTTTAACTCTGATTTTAATAATTCGAATGATAATATTTCAAAACGTCTCATTTAGAGGTCGTTTTCTATACCTTGATCTATATTATGGAGTAATACCCCCTTGACTCTACTGTTCTGCTGCGGTAATTTGGGGGTGTTACAGATTGGTATCAGAGCCTTGGTTATAGAGAACTAGGTTGCATTTAGGAGCCTAGACTGTAACTACTATATACATTGAGACTCTCATCCCTATCGCCTTGCATACGTAGAACTTTTTCCGTTATTATCCACGCTGTTAGATGTTAGAGTATTGGTACTGATAGAGAAAATCTCAGAATCTAAATCATGACATCAAAAGTGTGGAGCTCAGTGATAACTGGCTATTTAACTTAATCTTGTGACAGTTCTTGTTTGATGAGACATGAGATTAAGTTAAATAAAGGTTATCACTTAGCCGCAGAAATTTGATGAGTTCACTCGAGGATTTTTTGAGAGATAATCACCCTACTCTTTCACCATTTAAGTAATGTCGATCGCTGAGATATGTGTGTTTGGTGATATGTACACGTGTGAAAGGAGGCAAGTATAATTATGGTGTACAACATAATTATAAGTGCATCACGACTCACGTGGACATATGTAACCATGCGTACATCAATCGGCGTTGGCACCCCTTTAGGATAATAGCTAGTGATGGGGTTTTGTGAGAATGTTAAGTATAGATTGGATAGTCAACAGCTTTTCCCTCATCTCAGACGTTCGCTACATGTCCTTTCATGCAGAGACAGTGGCATTAAGGAGATCAGCTCGTAACGCTAACCGTGGAAGGACTAGTGAACGTGGAGGTCGAGGAGGTAGTCGCGGCATTAGTAACAACGACAACAACGATGGTGGAAATCCTGATTTTGCCGCCATCATCGCTCAACAGCTCCAAACCTTGCTTCCAATTATTATCACCCAGGTGGGCAACCATATCAACAACTCGGGAAACTACGAAAGCAGGAATGACGACACCCATGGTGTAGGTGGGAATAATACTAACAACCACGCAACTAGATGTACGTATAAGGAATTTACGGCATGCAAACCAATGGAGTTTGATGGTAAAGGAGGTGTATTGGAGTATACCCGATGGATCAAAAAGATGGAGTCAGTAATCGACATCAGTAGCTGTGGAACGCATCAGAAAATGAAGTATTCAGCATGCTCCCTGTCAGGAAAGGCGTTAACATGGTGGAACACGAAGATTCAAGCCAGAGGAAGAGAAGCAGCCGTAGGTATGACGTGGAACGACTTCAAGGCACTACTGAAAGAGGAATACTGTCCAGACAATGAGATGCAGAAGCTAGAAGGTGAACTCTGGAATCACGCTATGATAGGGGCTGGTCATGCAGCCTACACAGATCGATTTCATGAATTAGTAAAACTAGTTCCTCATCTGGTTACCCCTGAATCAAAGAGGATTGAAAGGTACATCTATGGTCTTGTTCCCGAAATTCGTGGAACCGTGAAAGCAACTGAGCCATCTACAATTCAAAGTACAATATTGAAGGCGGGGACTCTAACAGATGAGATGGTTAGGAATGGAGTTTTAAAGAACAGTGACAAAAGGAAGGGAACGAATGAGTCAGACAAGCAGGCGGTCCCCATGATTGACAACAAAAGAACGAGAACCTATATGGCCACTGGTACTAGTCAGAAAGGATATTCAGGACCACACCCCAAGTATACTAAATGTGCTTATCATCACCCGGGATCTGTGCCCTGCCGTGAGTGTAAGAACTGCAATCAGTTGGGTCATTATACGAATCATTGTAAAGCACTACGAAATGCAGGCAACATGAGGAATAATCAAAGGACGTGCTATGAATGTAACAGCCCGAATCATCTTAGGCATGCATGTCCAAGGTTGAATGGAACACCTGGGCAAGGACAAGGAAATCTAGCTCTAGCTATTGAAGGAAATAACCCAACCCCTGGAGTCCATATTAGTCAAGCTCGTGGTAGAGCATACTATTTGGGTCCTTTGGGTGCAGCTAACAAATAATGGGTACGTTTTCCCCATGACAAATAGTATTCTACCCTAGATTCATAAGTTTTTGCCTTATTACCTTAAACTTTACACATCGACTATCCGTTAGCATCTTTTAAGAGATAACTCAGACTAAATCTCGGAACAAGATTCAAAAATAAGGGGTAGGTACTGTAGCACCCCGTAAAATTCCCTAGTCATTAGTATACGTTAATCTGGTATTAACACATCGTTATTGTTCACTTAACCATTTTTATGGGCAAATTTGAACTTTTGTTTATTACCTTATAAATAACCCAAACACGTTGATACGTGATTCACCAAATATCGAAACGAGCTCACACGCGAACCACGAAAACTAAATATATTCAAAAACTGCCAAATGGGCCTTAAAATTCTCAACCCAACTCCTTAATTCCGGTTACTATTCACAACAACCCAACTAAGGCCCAATTCTCATTTATATTTCATTTCTAATCGACCCAAACCACTCCAAATTCACCCCGTTTTCTCCCAAGTTTGAAACACAACATAGTCGAATTATTGTACCACCTAATTCTCCTCCCACCAAAGTATTAGGGTGTCGAATTCTAGCTCATGATATCAACTTTTGATACGTGTAAATGGGGCAAAGTGAATCGCCCTCAAACACACCCATTCGAATTCATATTATTTCACCATTTCTCCAAATTGACCCAAACTCAATTATAACTAGTTCTAATATTTTTCTTAGATCATTATTGAGTTATTAAGTATATTTCCTACCTTTGGAACCAATATCACACGTTACAATATTAATTTGGACCTTTTACTTGTGTGTCGACATATATTTCACATACCAAATCGAAACCAAATCAAATCTAGCACAAACAAACCTTTAGAAAATCATTGATTATCAGTAAATCTTCCTTAGAGTCCACATTCCTTACATACTTCCTGCCACTTTACTATTCGACCAAGTTGAACACATAAAATATACATATACACGATTTACGTGTATATATATACACATATTTCCTCTACTAATAAAGTCCTTTCACACCTAGCCATTTAAACCATTCTCTAGTTCATTCCAATGAGTTAAACGAACCACAATAGACCAGGAAGTATTCCCATTCTTATACGAATTCATTTGAAGCACAAGGATTAATTTTCGAAGCATATTAAATCATCCTAGCGAGTTGTGGGAATTTCCTCTTGTTCTATTCTTCCCCATACGTGAACTCACCACCCTTGAGGTGTAGTAAGTCTCTCCTACTCAGTTTCAATCCATTTTCTTGATTAAAAATGCACCATGCATCTTATATCTCATTGTTTTGAACGTACATGATTTACTTTTATTTTTACGTATTTCATTTCACTCTAGACTTGAACACTTGGTTTGCCTCCTTCATGGAAGGCCTAGGAACCAATAATCACCAACACATCACGTTTATTCTTTTGTTTCTTGCATATTCGAACTCCTTTTTAATCTTGGTTCACACGTATAAAACAATGAAACTCAAAATTTAACTAAGTCTATTTAACTTTGAAATGTTCCAAGTCACCTAGAAATTGGCCTTGTAAATATGGATTCGAATTAATAACATATGTATATTTTTGCTCAACTCGTTTCTTCATACAACAAGTTTGTAATTTCATGTTTATAGTTTACCAAGATAAGCTCATATAAAGCCTTTAAAAATGACCAAAGTAAATTCTATCATAAACTGTGTAAAATTTGTGTATAATTCGAATTGGACTGAAAAGCCCATTAAGCCAATAATAAGCAAACTAAATAAGCTAATCCTATAAGGTCTTTTGATATGATTTTATAACATTAAAAACAAGCCCAAGGATAAGCCCAACTTGCCTCAAAGCCCACAGATCTTTAAACGTTAATGGGCCTTTAATCTTATCTCGTTAAGCCCATTAATAGGAAAATAAGCCATTTTGGCTAATAAGCAGTTGAATTAAGCTTAGATAAGCTTTAATAAGCCACATAAACTTTCGGATAATTTTTCCCTACCTTTTTGTGGTTTTTGGACTAACTTTGCAAATAGTTTCAACTAGAGGGACTAAAACTGCCAACTATGGAAAAACTGTTATTAAACTATAAAAGCAGTAACTTTAGGGTAAAAACTATTATTATATTAAACTCCAAGCTCAGAATATAATTTTGGACAACTAGTGGACTAAAAATGCAAGATTTATATAAATGAGGACTAACGATGCAACGCTAACTCCGTTAGGGTTGAAAATGTAAAAACTGTAAAAGGTCAAGGACCAACAGAAACTTTAATTCATTTCATTACTATTTCATATTTTATGCTTTCCAACTCGGTCACGCGCATTTTTACATTACGTTCACATATTTAAACCCGTTACGTTATATTTATATATAACGAATTTTAAATGATTTAACTTAACGTTTTGTTTCACCACTTTCGAGGAAACGATATTTTTGGATTAAATGACATAAAAATAAGATAATATCATATATAATATTATTTTTGAACTTTAAGCATTTTAAGCATATCATGCATTCACGTCACACACAAATCCGTTATTCGATATTCTTTCACAATCGTTATTCACACCCAGTCTATCTTAAATCATCGAAATCTCAGACTTACCTATTATTCAGGTCGTGTGTTGGAGCCGTTTCTGTGATACTTTAGACATAACATTACCTTGACTTTTACAGCTAAGGTGAGAATTCATAGCCCCTACTTTTATACGTTTTGATTTACTCTTGGGGGAGATACATGCTTAAATTACTTTACTCATTTATCAAATACATTTTGCACTGGTATGCAAGTCATCTATTATATTTTGCATTGGCATGCAAGTCATCTAATACATTGTGCATTGGTATGCAAGTCATCTATTATATTGTGCATTGGTATGCAAGTCATCTAATACATTTTGCATTGGTATGCAAGTCATCTATTATATGTGCATTGATATGCAAGTCATCTATTATATGTGCATTGATATGCAAGTCATCTATTATATCTATTTTGCATTGGTATGCAATTCATCTATCACGTTTTGCATTTTGTATGCAAGTACACTAAACATTTATGATACAATATGCATTTATACATCTGTCCTAGTCTTACTATGTTAGCAGCAGATTATAAAAACACAGGTTGCAAGTCTTGTATAGGCGGGGCTTGGGACTGAGTGGATTTACAATGCCCTTGCGGGGAGATCTTTATTCAAATACTTTACTATTAAACTAAACTCTATGAACTCACCAACCGTAGTGTTAATACAAATATCGTCTCAAAATCTTTATTTATATTCTTTGATCTTTTCTTAGTTTTGTTAAAGACAAATAAAAGGAATATCTTTTAGCAAATAATAAATACTAGTTTAAGTCTCTTAAGTACACATTTTACACTTCACATAATAACCAAGAATTACAAGTTTGCTTATTTAGTAACTTGTTTCCTTGAAAGAAAACTTTAATTCTAAAATCATTCCATGACATCATTGCATACATCACATACAATATCTTTGTTAGATCTTGATATATCTTGTTTAGATTTACAAGTTACATAGTTGACATTTGATGATTTGGTAAGATATGGAAGATTTGGTAAGATACAACAAATCCTTAGCTGTCATCATCCCACGGATCCAAGTCCAATGAAGGACGGATCCCTATTATGGGATCCGTGGGATCCGTCAGCTGAAGATCAGCTTGCCTATAAATAGCAAGCTGATCATTTCGCTTTCTCATCACTCATATAGCTTAACACACATATTCATTCAGTACATATCTTATTAACATCATTCATAGTTGCATTTCACTTTGATCTTTCATTTTGTAGAAGAGAGATCAAGCTTTCAAGGATCTACAGAACCGTAATCCTTTAGTTGCATTACTGTGTGATATTGTAGTTTGTTTCACACATCATATCTATCATTTGTAATCAGTGAGTGTGGTTAGTTCTTTAGTCCTTAAAGCACAAAGAGTGTAGGGAGTGGTTGTACCCTTGTAAAGAACTCGACATCTAGCTTAGTGTCGGTAAAGTAAATAGGCGACGTCAGGTTGGTTCTACCTTGTGAAAGAACCCGGTGTTTAGCTTAGTACCGGAAAAGGAAGTAAGCGACGTGTAAAGGTTTTCTCTGCCTAGTAAAGGAGTTTGTTTCTTAGTGAAAGATAAACTCTCGAGTTGGAAGCTCGGGGAGTGGTGTAGGGCAAGGAAGAGAGTCCTTGTAGCCGAACCACTATAAACAACAGTGTTGTGTGGTTTGATCTTTCCTCTCTTTATCTTTTGTTTATATTGTGTGATTATTTATTTGTGATTGTTTCCGTTGAATTAACATATAGTAACAAAGCAAATAAAACTTAAAAACGTTAAAAACTATTCAACCCCCCCTTCTAGTTTTCCACAATTGGCATCAGGAGCTACGTTACTTAAGATTTTTAAAATATATTGTATTTTAAAACTTAAAATGATCCATGGATTTTGAAAACTTTAAAGAAGGGAAATCTATGCAGAGACCACCTCTATTTGAACCAAATTGTTTTATTTATTGGAAAAATCGCTTTGAGACTTATGTAAAGTCAAAGGATATAGATATATGGTATGTAATAGTTGATGGTGATTACAAACCTATTAGTATTAATATTTTGGGTGGTCGGGATGAAGGAGCTTCTCTTACTCGTCACAGTGATGAGCAAAAGAAACTAATTGCCAAAAATAATGAAGCCAAAATGATGCTTTATAATGCCTTACCTAAGAAAGAATATGAAAGAGTTTTTATGTGTAAAACAGCTAAGGATATTTGGCAATCTCTTATTATCACACATCAAGGGAACTCACATGTAAAAGATAACAAAATTGATCTTCTTGTTCAACAATACAAACAATTTGTTATCTCTGAAGATGAGACCATTGATAGTGCATTTGCTAAGTTCAATACTATTATTACATCACTTAAAGCACTTGACGAATCTTTTTCTAGTAAGAATTTTGTCAGGAAATTTCTAAGAGCACTCCATCCGAAATGGAAAGCAAAGGTGACAGCTATTGAAGAATCTAAGGATCTCTCAAGCATGACACTGGATGAGCTCATAGGAAACCTAAAAGTTCACGAAATGATTATGGAAAAAGACTCGGAAATTGTCAAAGGCAAAAAGGAGAAGATTAAGTCTATTGCCTTGAAAGCCAAAGCCGAGTCAAGTGACGATGATGAATCTTGTTCAAACAGTGATGATGAAGAGTATGCAATGGCCGTGAGGGATTTCAAGAAATTCTTCAGGAGACGAGGAAAGTTTGTAAAACCACCTCGTGATGAAAAGAAATCCTCTCGAAAAGATCGTGACGATAAGAAAGGTAAGGTTAATAGGAAATGCTATAGGTGTGGTGACTCCAGTCACTTAATAGGAGAATGTCCAAAGCCTCCAAAGACCAAGTCTCAAAGAGCCTTCGTTAGTGGAGCTTGGAGAAATAGTGAAGGAGATGATGATGATGAGCCTATGAACAACGAAATTGCTCTTATGGCTAATGACATAGAAGAGGTACATTCTGATTCATACTCCTCTATAGATGATGAAACCTTAGAAGTAGAATATAACAAACTGTGTGACGTGACTTTAAAAATCATAAACAAAAACAAATTTTTGAAAACAAAGACAAAACTTTTAGAAAATGAAGTATTTTGGCTTAAAGAAAAAGCAATACAAATTGAAAAAGGTAAAGATAGTAAAGAAACGTGTGTGTCTTGTCAAGAACTAAAACTTGAACTAGAAACCTTAAGAACCACACAGGAAGATTTAATCAAACAAAATTCAAAGTTTAAAAGGTTTGATAAAAACATAAGTTGTGCAGATGAAATAATGAAAATGCAAAAACTACCTCATGATAAAACAGGACTAGGCTTTATGAAACTAGGAACATTAAGTGATCATAAGGAACAGACTGTGAATAAAACTGATTCAACCAAGTTGGACACTCACGGATCCGACGGATCCAAAAATTTGGATCCGCCAGATGTATCCAAAGGATCCGTGGGTACAGAAGTTGAACAGAAGGTTCACAAAGTCGACCGTTCCGAGTTTGTTAAAGTTACTAAGAAACCTAACAGTAACATAACCAATAATAAAAACCCACAAACCGACAGGTAATCTTAAGAATATGGTTCATAAGCTAGAAACATGAATAGTTAATCCAACTTTATAAAATAAACCCATGGAATCATTACATAGAACATGTCACATGATTTTTCACCAAACACCCATGAACACTGAGTCAGATAGTATGCTTAATCGACAACCTTGATATCAAAGATATGGGACTCAAGACACATGCCAAAACTTTCACTACCAAGTGTATGCGAGGAAATGTCACATTCGGTACAAACCTAAAAGTAACAATCTCGGAAAAGGACAATTTCTGATCTTTTATCTATTGCTGAAGTGTTGAACTATGGTGATACATTAGATTAATGTACTCAGTATAAGTCAATTATGCCGCAAAAAGTATACGATCCTTTTCAGTGAAAAGGAAGTAAAATACTTAAAATGGCAATCCGTAGGAAAGGTGTTTAGAAGAATAATGTCTATGTTTATAAATTAGATAATAACATAGAAGATAAGTTAAGTCTTACTCATGGAAATAGTAAAATTTTATGGCATCGAGGTTAGTGTCTATGTTATGTTAGATAAAAATAGAAGTTATTCTCTTTGGTCATCCAAAGAATCTTAGGCATACCCAAGTTGTAAATATGACCAAAATCTTTGTGATGCCAAAATTGGGAAACAAGTTAATAGCCATAAGCTAGACTGCTGGACATACATCATAGATAGCCTAGAATTATGCTAAATGATTCATGGTTTGTTTGGCCCGTCGGCTATACAAAGTTATGGAGGAAATTTTTACACTTTAGTCATAGTAGATGATTACTCTAGATATACAAGGACTAAATTTTTGAAAACTAAAAATGAGGC
This sequence comes from Artemisia tridentata subsp. tridentata, assembly GCA_021014915.2. Classification (NCBI taxonomy): domain Eukaryota; kingdom Viridiplantae; phylum Streptophyta; class Magnoliopsida; order Asterales; family Asteraceae; genus Artemisia; species Artemisia tridentata. Next base: position 251,170,791 of record CP139505.1, read on the forward strand.
ATTCGATAAATTTGAAATTCTAAGCAAGAAAATTCAAAATCAAATAGGAAGTAACATAGTATCTATTAGAACTGACCATGGTCGAGAATTTGATAATGAAATCCAATTTGGACATTTTTGTGATAATAATGGAATAACTCATAATTTCTGTTGATCCCAGTTGAGCTTCACGATCTTATTAATTACTTTAGATATAAACCTAAAGCAATCGGTATAGAAACTGATCTTGAGTTGTATATCAAATATTATGCGGAACTTAATATTTGATCTTAAGAAGAATTAAGCACAAACGAATTCTCAAACAACACTTCAATATATTAATACGATTGCTCGATAGCAATAGGGTTACAAGAAACCTTGAAGTGTAAAACAATAATGATACGTATGTCTAACCTAACCCTAGATCCTCCTTTTATAGCGTAAGGAGTCCTAGTCAGTTTACAAGACTTTCTATACAAGAAAAATATTCTTACGTATCTTTTCTATACTTATCCTTAACATACTATACATATCTAATAAGCAGCAGAGTAACTAGTCTAGCAGCAAAGTCTTCGTGGGCTAGCAGCAGAGTTACACCTTGCTTATTATCCCAATCCAGCAAAGTTACAAAACAGCAGAGTTATAGTCTAATCAGCAGAGTCACTGAACTAATCAGCAGAGTTACACTTAGTGTATTTCTCGAACAGCAGCATCTTTAGACCCAACAATCCTCCCCTAAACTTGATATTTTTCTCCAAAAATCATCAAGTTTCTTTTAAACCCAGCTAATCACTAGGAGGATGCTTCCAAACACTTTACTGTTTTGAAATTTTCTCTTGCAGAATCTTTCTATACTTCTCAATTAGCACACCTGCTTGATAATCTGATACAAATGGTCTTTTGCAACATCAACTTTCCTGGTTGCATCATATCAGTGAGAACATCAACATTGTTGTAGAAAGGATAATCTTTTTCTATCAACATGTAAACACCAAGTCCACCATCTCCAATCAGTTCATGTACTCCACATGACTGATATAAGTACCACTTAACAACTTTCTTTGACCTTCTTAATTTTTCCCATTCAGTATACATTGAATCAGGCTCAAACATGTTACTCAGCCAAAGATAATGTACTCTTTCAGGCACTGACTCTGGTTTCTTGTCACCATATCTTTCCTTGTAAAGTTCCCAGAGTTTTACAATATCATCTCTATCCATGTACTCCAGCATCTGATCAAATCTAACATATTTTTCACATTTCAAATTAGATCTCATAACCTCCCATTTAGCATCACAGACATCAAACACATCAGCAGTATAAGATATAATTGGATACTTTGTTGATAAGGGGACGACATTGATTATCTCAGGTTCTGGCTGTGGTTTAGGTACTGGTTGTGGTTTATGAACTGTGAAGTCCATAATAGCTTTCATAGCATCAGCTTCTTCTTGTTTGTTCTTATAACAATCTTCAGTTTGAACTCTTCTTTTCTTTCTAGCACTCATCTTACTTCTTGTACCAGTCCTCTTATAACCAATGACTTCCTTAACTTCTTCCCTCTCAACCTCCATGGTTTGCTTGTCATCTTGCTTCTCCAAAACACTTCCAGATGCTTTCACATTATCAAATTCCATAACCTCTGGCTTTCTCTTCTTTTCAGTTTTGAAACCTTTTCTTGGATTCAGCATAGCATAGGTTTCATAAAATTCCTTTGTAATTATGGCATCTGATTTTCCCTTGAAATCCTTCATCTGATAATTTCTTGCATTCTTCAAATAATACTTCATATCATTAACTAATGCTTTCTTTGTAGATGACTTTGGTTTGTATCCATACTTCTGTCCTTCTTTAATTCTCAGAATTAGCTCTTCCCACTTAGCTACTCTATTCTTTCTGAGTATAAACTCCACAATCTCTTCTGTCTTTTCACTTGCATCCAACTGCTAATCTTTCATTATCAAGGAAGCTTGACCTCTTACAATCATATCAGAAACTAAGAAATATTGCAACTGTTCATTGAACTCTTCTTGATTAACCTCTTTAGATTTGGAGCTTTCCATAAATTCAAACATATTTCTTTCCTCATCAGCTGCCACACTCCTTGCATATTCCTCATCATGAGCAATCTGAGCTATTTCATCAGCCAAGTCCTTTTCTTGAAGTTGCCTTGTAACCTCTGCATCAAAAGCTATTTGCTTCTTAGTTTTTGGTTTCAACTTTTGCATCCTTTCAAGTTCTTCAGCAGCTTCTTTATCATGATGTGTAGATTCAGCAGCAGGTTGTTGTTGTGATGGTGTGGGTGTTTTAGTTCCAATGTTCAAAAGTACTTGAGCTAAGGTCATCTTTTCATCATCTGATTCAGCAGATTCCTTTTCTCCTGCACTCTTCTCTGTATTAACAGCAGAGTCCTTTAACCCATCAGCAGAGTGTTCTGCTCCAGCAGAGTCAATCTTTTCACTCTTATCACCAATAACAGCAACATTTTCACCTGATTCCTTGACAACCTCCCCTGAACCTATTATAACCTCCTGATCCTGATCATTCCTCCCCTGTTTGGAAGCATCCTCTTCCAAACATGGTTTGGAACTCTTCTTCAGCATCCCCTCAAGATGTGTAACCCTGAGCTTAAGTCTTCTGATTTCAGCACCTTGAGAAGCTTTGACTGTTTTTAACTCCTTTCTAAGACCAAGAACCTCCTGTGACAATTTTGTACATGTATTCGTCAATTCCTGTAATTGTTTCATGATATCCTCACAACTTCGGTCTGTGTTACCTGACCCGAGAGATTGATCACTGGAATTGGCATTGTGTACAGGTGTGTTAACCGTCAAATCCTCTGTTTCAAGTTCAATGCTAGCCTCAACACTTCGACCTGTGTTACCTGGTCTGAGAGGTGTATCATGGGCATTGTCATTTTGTACATCAGTGTCCATCAATTCATGTGTTTCATCCCTGTCCTCATCACTTCGAGATGTGTTACCTTCTCCGAGAGGTGAATCTTGGGACAAAAACTCAGTCTCAACCCTAGGTTGAACATCTGAGCCCCCCATATTAGCCATTTGGCTGGGGTTACCATCAGTTGTATTAGGGTCTTGAGAACCTTCTACAATAGATGTCGCCATGGTTGAGGTCTTAGGTATGTTAGCACTGTCCTGTTCAACTACTAAGTTGGAAACAGTAGTGCCAGCCTCTTCCATCATGGTACCTACATCACCTATACCAGCCTCATCTGCATCCATACTGACATTGGTCTGAGGTGTCACAATGTCCTCTTGTTGTGAAGTCCTAGGTGATTGGGTATTTTGGGGTTCATGGGATGATGATACATTCAAACTTGTAGATGAGGATGTGTGATGGGAAGCTGTGGGAGTTCCAGCCTCTTCATCCTCATTCACTGCAGTCACAATATTCAAAATGTGTTCAGATAGGGGAGTGATAGCACCAGAAAAACCTTTTCCATTCTTCTTCAGAAAAGCAAACATCTTGATTGTCATTCTACTACTTGGCTCAATATCGGTATGTTCCAAGGGTTCTTTTAGCTGATTGTTGATAATGAGCTGCAAAAATCTTGGATACAAATAAAATTGCTTCTTAACTTACTTCTTCATACCTCAAAAATCATTGATGAAAAATCAAATGGTTGTCCAGCAGCCAAACAAACTAAGGCCATTGCTTGAGGAGCACTAAACTCATTCCATCCTCCTACTTTGGGAAACAAGCAGTGTTGAAGAGTATGCAACAAAAACTTCCAATGTGGGCAAAGCAGACCTTTATAAAAAGTTCCAGTAGTCTCAGGCCTCTCATACCCAATTTTCTCAAGCTCAGTTAAAATAACCTCTGTGGTAAGAGTAGGGGGTGTTGGAACACCTGATAGATGAAGGCTTCTCTTAATAGTTGTTTCACTAACGACAATAGTCTCTCTATCTACACTACCTATTAACCTTTCCTCCCCGTCGAGTGTGTCAAGCTTAACAGTTGACCAATACTGATGCATATGAGATTTAATAATGGGTGGATCAACTGTTAAAGCATACCTTAATCGAGATGCACTAAGAAAATCCATAACTTCATAAAATCCTTCAGCTGCAGAAACCTTGCTAAGAAACGCAATATGATTATGTTCATCAGGAAACTTTCGTCTAGCCATAATGAATTGGGGGTTTTGGATTTAATGAGATGAATGAGTGTTCTTGGGTGAGAATTGAATGTAAATTTGAGCAATTAAAAGTTAATGAGATCGAAATGGTGTGTGAGACCGTTTTGATCTAATTAGGTTTTAAGACGCGCCAAAATTTTCAATATTACCCCTTTACTTTCAAACTCAGCAGCAGAGTCATGAAAAGTTTGACTAAAAGTCAACTTTCCCAAAATCTCCAAATTTAATCCCTTTTGATTTACTTCTGGTCTGCACAGCAGAGTGAACATCACCGATTATCTGCTCCTTTGGATGATGCTTATGGATTCTGGTTGTTGGAGTGGGACTAACAGGTATATCAGTCTCCAAATTGGATAAATCAGCTTCAGCACCAAAAACATCAACAATCTCATCATCAGTGTCCACATACACTTCTTCTAATTCAGGCATCTCATTAGAAGAATCATCATAAGAATCACCATCTTTATCAGCAGTAGAGTCCTTGGGCATAGCAGCAGAGTTACCAAACCTAACAACAGAGTGTTTTGGCCTAACAGCAGAGTGTTTTGGCCTATCAGCAGAGTGTTTTGGCCTGGCAGCAGAGTTGAGAGAACTGCTGCTATGTGAATTACCTTGTTGCCCATCAACTTCTGACTCTTCATTCCTTTCCTTATCATCATTCTTGTCATCATGAGAAGGTTCATCATCACCTTCTGCATTAACCTTTGGTACATCCTTATGAACAGCATCATCATCTGAACTCTTTCTTTCTTTATCTGTTGGAGAGAAGTACTGATCAAACTTCCACTTTTCAATCAAAACAAACTCCTCTGCAGATCCATCCTTCTTTGCTTGTGTACCTGCATTAGGGTTAGTTTGTGTACCTGTAGACATGTTAGTAGTACCTGCAATGAATGGTTGATAATTCATACTTTTGGTTAAAGAATCAATATCAAACATCCATTCAGGACCTTTTCCATCAACATTAGGTGTGGTTTCTCTAATTTTAACATGCAAATTTTCCACCACATGCCTAGTCCTTTGATTGAAGACCCTAAAAGCCTTACTTTCAGTGGAGTATCCAACAAAGTAACCTATGTCTGCTTTCTCACTAAACTTGCCTAAGTGGTCAATGGTGTTTAAGATAGTGACAGGACACCCAAATGGTCTAAAGAAATCTATCAGTGGTTTCCTACAATGCAATAACTCATAAGGGGTCTTATTGTGAGGCTTAACTATCTTACTTCTATTTTGCACATAACAAGCAGTGTTTACTGCTTCAGCCCAAAAGATAGTGGGTAACTTAGACTCTGACAACATTGTCCTAGCAGCCTCAATTAATGTTCTATTTCTTCTCTCAGCAACACCATTTTGCTGAGGAGTTCTAGCCACACTAAATTGTCTAGTTATACCCTTTTCCTCACAGAACTGATTCATTACTTGATTCTTAAATTCAGTTCCATTGTCACATCTGATGATCTTAACTTTGTGATTAAATAGGTTTTCTATCCTTGTAATAAAAGCCTTAAGAATGCCAGGTGTCTCATCCTTAGTAGCTAAGAAGAATACCCAAGTAAATCTACTAAAATCATGTATGACCACTAAGCCATACATCTTTTTGTTCAAACTTTTCACATAAGTAGGTCCAAATAGGTCCATATGTAACATAAACAAGGGTTCAGTAATAGAATTCACCAATTTGGACTTACAAGATGCTCTATGTTGCTTTCCCATTTGACAAGCAACACATACTTCAGGATTCTCAAAAACCTTTGAAGGTAATCCTCTGACCAAGTTCCCTTTCACCAACTTGTTGATAGCCTTGTAGTTCAAATGTCCAAGCCTTCTGTGCCATAGTTTGGATTCATCAATAGTGGCTTTGGCAAACAGACAAGTTAAATCTCTTTTGGGAATAATGTTCTTTATGTCCACACTGTATATGTTGTCATTTCTAGGGACTTTAAGAAGTACTAATTTATCATCAGGTATCTTATAGTCGGGAGATAAGACAAGACAATCAGTGTCTGTAAAAAGAACAAAATTCTTTCTGTCACACATTTGTGAGACACTAAAAAGATTGAACTTTAGTCCATTCACTAAATACACTTTCTCAAAATCCAATTTTCCAGTTCTGATGATGCCTTTACCAACAATTTTACCTCCTTTAGGATCATTCCCAAAGGCAACATATCCACCATCCAAAGCTTCAAAATTTTCCAAATTGCTCTGGTCTCCAGTCATATGTGAAGAGCATCCACTATCAAAAATGCATTTATCCTTTAGCTCCTTTTGTAGATTGCCCTGCACAAAAAGTAAGAGAATTAGTTTCTCTTTGGGACCCAAGCCATTACTGACTTGGATCTGCCTTGTGCATCAAAGTAGTCAAATTTCTTCAACTGCATTGGTGCACTGCTGTGTCTGAGAACATGATCCAAAACTTTAACTTTAGGTTTCCAGACCCAGCAAGCTGAGGCCTTAACAGCATAAAAATGGTTGCCCACAACAGTATCAGTAACAACTTTAGGCAAAACAGCAGAGTCTGCCTTAGCAGCAGAGTTTGCCTTAACAGCAGAATCAACTATGTCCTTCTTTATGGGCCCTTTTGGTGCAATAGGAGAGATAACTCTAGAAGTACCATCTCTCATCAAAACTTCCTTGGGAACCATGTTTCTTTTGGGATGTGGGTGAGTCTTTTTAGAAAAGTTTCTATGGTTCACCCTTGTATATTGGTTCCACACTGGTTTCTGATAGTAGTAGCACTCATCTTGCAGATGTTCAAAACTACCACAACTATAACATGCCTTCTTAAGTAATTGAAAATTAGTACCTAATCTTTGTGAAACTAGGTTGTTCCAATTTCTCTGGTTTCCTCTAGGCAAGTTATTGGTTTTCTTAGGATATACTCTAGGTGTGTTATTATACTCAGCCATCTTCCTAGAGATACCTTTACCTAACCTAGGCTTAATAAACTCAACCTTTTTAGCCTTAGGTACTTTAGATTCAACAACAGCAGGAATTTCTTCCTTTTTGTTCTTAGGGGTTGAATCAGATTCCACAACTTCATCATCACTGTCAGACTCCCAATCTTCAATAAGGGGTGCATCAGACCACTTTTTCTCAACCTTAGGTGACTCTATTTTAGTTTCACTAGTTTCACCTACAGGTTTGGCCTCAGACTCAGGTATGAAAGACAATGTCCTAGTAGGAGGGGCATTGGCACTAAGTTTCTTAGGGTGAGCAACAGCATTATATCCTAGACCACTGCCTGAGTCTGCAAAATGTCTTCCTATTGGTTTACTGAGAATGTCAGTGGCAAATTGTTGTTTTTCCACCCTAACAATATGTTTTTCAGTCTCACTAATAGCTGAATCTTTAGCCTGTTCAGCCTCTTCTACTTTTCCCATTAGAACCTTAATCTCACAATCTTTCTTAATAAGTTCATTTTCAAGTATAGTGATCTTATCAAGATATTCAATTTCAGCCTTTTTATAAAATTCAAGCTTCTCTTCTAAATTCTTTAAACCATATTCATAACTAAGATTGTCTAACTTAAGTGTTTCATTCTCCATTTTAAGGTTTCCATTGCTAGACTTAAGTATTTCAATTGTATCAGAACATGATTTAAAAGAACAAGATGATTCATTGGATACCTCAGAGTCTGATCCAGAGGAAGAGTAGGCCATGAGAGCAAAATGTTGTACTTGAGGTTCCTCTTTAGCTATCAATGCACAATTTGGACCATCTTCAGCATGATCACTCCAGTCATACTCTCCTAACCCATCACATGACACCATAGCAGTAGTAGGATTTGGCTCTTCATCAATAGACTTCTTGACATTCTCATTGTTTCTTTTTGGTGCTCTGCACTCTCTTGCAAAGTGTCCCTTCTTATGACAGTTAAAACATTCAGCCTTTGATTTGTCAAATCCCACATTCTTGTTTCTTCTGAACTTCATCTCTTTACCAGTTCTTTTAAGAAACCTTCTTGCCCTCATAGTAAGCATTGCAAACTGCCATTGCATATCAATCTCTTCAACATCATCAGGATCAAGTTCATCCAGATCTTGAGGCATAACTGAAGTACTTGTAGTAAGTTCAGCCAAATAAGCACAAATAGCAGCATCACTGATGGTGTTGGTGTTGGTAGAGTCAACAGCAGAGACATGTGAACCAACAGCAGGAACAAAAGTACCAGCAGCAGGAACAAAAGTACCAGCAGCAGAGTGATGTTCTTGATGACTACCAGAATTCTTGTTGCTTGAGGAAACAAAAGCAAGATTGTTTGTGGTAGAAGATGAACTTGACAATCCCTTAACTTCAGATTCATACACTTTCAAGTTGTTATACAGATCATCCAATGTCATCTTCTCAAAATCTTCCTTGTGCCTCCAAATCACTGTGTGAGTGTTCCATTCAGAAGATAGACTTCTCAGAAATTTTAGATTTATATCTTCTTGAGATACATCAATCTTCAAAAGAGCCATCTGACTGGTCAACTTATGAAGCCTATCATAAGTTCCCTCAATGTTCTCAGAACTCAAAGCAGTAAAAGTTTCAAACTGATGCTTCAGTAGATTCTTTCTTGATTTCTTGGTAGCTTCATTCCCACCAAATCGAAGTTCAATAGCTTCCCACAAATCCTTAGCAGACTCGATATGATTAAAGCTTAGTTGATAATCATTAGGTATTCCCATCATGAGAATACTGTGAGCCTTGACCTCCAATCTTCTCTGTGCTTTCTCCTCACTTGTCTTGAGAGTCAAGACTGATCCAGTAGTAGTCTTGGCTGGCTGACTGTCGCCATGTAGAACAACTTCCCAAAGTGAGTAATCAATCATTCTCATGTATTGTTGAATTCTCATCTTCCAGATCTCGTACTCTCCAGTCTTGAGCATGGGAACTCTTGATGCAGTAACCATGTGTGTTGAATCGGATTCCATTGCTTACTTTGATGATGAACAGATCTTGTATTCAGAAATTCTTCTTGGTACCAGTTTCTAGATCACAAGCTCTGATACCACTTGTTTATCCCAGTTGAGCTTCACGATCTTATTAATTACTTTAGATATAAACCTAAAGCAATCGGTATAGAAACTGATCTTGAGTTGTATATCAAATATTATGCGGAACTTAATATTTGATCTTAAGAAGAATTAAGCACAAACGAATTCTCAAACAACACTTCAATATATTAATACGATTGCTCGATAGCAATAGGGTTACAAGAAACCTTGAAGTGTAAAACAATAATGATACGTATGTCTAACCTAACCCTAGATCCTCCTTTTATAGCGTAAGGAGTCCTAGTCGGTTTACAAGACTTTCTATACAAGAAAAATATTCTTACGTATCTTTTCTATACTTATCCTTAACATACTATACATATCTAATAAGCAGCAGAGTAACTAGTCTAGCAGCAGAGTCTTCGTGGGCTAGCAACAGAGTTACACCTTGCTTATTATCCCAATCCAGCAAAGTTACAAAACAGCAGAGTTATAGTCTAATCAGCAGAGTCACTGAACTAATCACCAGAGTTACACTTAGTGTATTTCTCGAACAACAGCATCTTTAGACCCAACAATTTCTCGGCTCCTCGTACACCTCAATCTAATGGTGTAGTAGAACGTAAAAATAGAACAATTCAAGAAATGAGTAGAACTATGTTAAATGAACAAAACATACCTCAAAAGTTTTGGTGTCACGCTGTAGATACTTCTACATATATCCTAAATAGAGTTTTAATTAGACAATTTTTAAATAAAACTCCCTATGAAATTTATCGAGGCAAAAAGCCTACATTAGGATATTTTAGAGTTTTTGGAAGTAAGTGCTTCATTTTGAACACAAAGGATTATCTCACCAAGTTCGACCCAAAGTCGTATGAAGGTGTATTTCTTGGGTACTCACAAAACAGTAAAGCATACATAGTATTAAACAAAGAAACATCAAGAGTCGAGGAATCGTTGAACGTAACATTCAACGAAAGTCCACCTCCCTCTAAGACATCACCTTTGGTAGATGATGACTTAGTTGAAAATCAAATGGCTAATGATATAGAAAATATTGAAAATGACAATGAACCCGTAAAAGGAGAAATAGTCAATATTAAAGAAACTAAAAGTCATCCATTAGAAAACGTCATAGGAAAACTTAATGAAAGAACATTAAGATCCAAAGCTCAAAATGAAAGCAATTATTTTTGTTTTATTTCAACGGTTGAGCCTAAAAATATAAACGAGGCAATAAAAGATGAATCTTGGGTAATTGCTATGCAAGAAGAACTAAATCAATTTATTAGAAATGATGTTTGGACATTAGTTCCTCCACCTAAAAACCAAACCATAATCGGCACCAAATGGGTCTTTAGAAATAAAATGGATGAAAATGGTATTGTATCTAGAAATAAAGCTAGGCTAGTAGCTCAAGGCTACAATCAACAAGAAGGTATAGATTACGATGAAACTTTTGCACCCGTAGCTAGACTTGAGTCTATTAGGATATTACTTGCATATGCATGTGCACATGATTTTAAGTTATTTCAAATGGATGTCAAAAGTGCTTTCTTAAATGGTTTTATAAATGAAGAAGTATATGATGCACAACCTCCCGGCTTTGCCGACTTTGAAAAACCAAATTATGTTTTCAAACTTAAGAAAGCTTTATATGGACTTAAGCAAGCACCAAAGGCTTGGTATGATCGACTTAAGACCTTCCTAGTTGACCATAAGTATACCATGGGCCTAGTAGATAATACTCTCTTCACCAAGAAAAAGGGATCACATATTATCATAGTCCAGATATATGTGGATGACATTATATTCGGTTCAACTTGTCAAGAGTTATGCGACGATTTCTCAAAAATCATGCATGACGAGTTTGAAATGAGTATGATGGGGGAACTAAACTTTTTCTTAGGTCTCCAAATTAAACAATTAGAAGATGGGATATTCTTCAACCAATCAAAGTATATCAAAGATATGCTTAAGAAGTTTGGTCTTGAAGACTCAAAACCCATGAGAACACCCATGTCCTCCGAAACCAAACTCACAAAGGATGAAGAAAATGAATCTGTAGATTGCACTAAGTATAGAGGAATGATTGGTAGTTTACTCTATCTTACGGCTAGTAGGCCTGACATTATGTTTAGTGTTTGTCTATGTGCACGTTTTCAAGAAGATCAAAAAACATCCCATCTTGAAGCCGTTAAACGGATATTTAGGTACATCAAAGGTACTACACACTTAGGATTATGGTATCCCAAAGGAACGGGTGTAGAAACCATAGTGTATACCGACTCAGATCATGCCGGTGACTATGTTGATAGGAAAAGTACTAGCGGTATTTGTACTTTTGTAGGATATTGTCTCACATCATGGTTCGCTAAGAAACAAACTGCCCTCGCAATCTCAACAACAGAAGCAGAGTATGTGTCTGCAGGAAAGGCGTGTCAACAAGCACTATGGATGAAACAAGCTCTCGTCGACTATGGAATTGAACTCAACAACATTTCCATTCTTTGCGACAACAAAGGTGCTATCGATCTAAGCAAAAATCCAGTCCAACATGCTAGAACCAAACATATTGAAATACGCCATCACTTCCTTCGCGACAATGTACAGAAGGGAATCATCTCAATTGAGAAAGTTTCCTCAGAGGACAACATTGCCGATATTCTCACAAAACCACTTAAACGAGAACCTTTCAACTATCTTAGACTTGGATTAGGATTAATGGAACCTAGTGATTAGGAAAAACATTAGTGTAAATATTAGTTTAACCACACTCGACACTAAACCAAAAATTGTGTTCTGTTCCGCGGATCCAATCGATAACAAGGACGGATCCTTTGTTTTGGATCCGCCGGATCCGTCGCATGCACAGTCAAGTTTATTATTTAATAAACAAGAACAAGTACTATTCATTCCTCACTCCAAAACATATCGCCCTACTGTATTCGACACACACTCAATCTCCATTACAATTTAGACCATTTTCTTCCACAAATTTGTGCTTCTAACACCACTGTAAGTATTCTTATCATATTTATACTCCTGATCTACGTCTAGGATTTCTATTTCATGCACAAAACCAAAACTTGGGGTATATGCATAATTTTTGATAAATCATGAAGCATGTTTACTGCATTACACTTAAAAACATGTTTTTCTTAGTTAGGAATTACATCTCATAGCACATTGTCTTAATTTAACAAAAACCCCTTGAAAATTTTCTTACTAAAACCTTCTAACGACTAGGTAAAATGATCTTTTTGAACATTGTTCATACAAATGCAAAAACGTCATCTTTTAGACATCACTTGCATAATGTCTCTTGAATGCTAAAGGGAATACATAATTAATAATTATTTTCGGGTACATTCAACCGTAGCTACATTGAAATAGGAGCGTTTGGGTTATCTCTTGTTTTTTACACTAAACTTGCATAAACTAAATTTTCATGCATAAAAAAGGGTCGAGATAACCGCACCTCCACATTGTCCCCATGTAGGCACACACTAGGAATTTTACACTTAATTTGATCATTTCAACTAAAACTATGTAACTTTTGTATTTAGGAAAATCATGCCTCCCGCAACCAACTACGATCACAAAAGAACCATTAACTACTTACCCGAAGTCCACAAAACCAAAGGTCTAACCAATGCCCAAATCGAAATTTTCAAAGCTTTAGAGAAAAAGTATGTCCATGAGGGTAGAGTCGTAGATTCCTCGTTCTATGAAGGAACACAACTTAGGGAACAATTAGCCGCAATACGATTTGATACTCTTTTGGATATAGATGAACCAATCGTCCCTAGGTTCATTCTTGAGTTCTATGCTAGTATAGGTCTTAGTTCATGTGACCAAGGTTTCTTAAGTCTTCATTTTACTTTAAATGGAAATTTTGTCAACATCCCTCTTGATCAATTTGGTGAGGTCTTGGGCATTCCAAGTCAAGGGACATGTATTTACTCGGACAAATGGTCCTTAACAATCTTAGAATCTAATCTCGATAGGACGGCACCATATGTCACTCCTCTCGCATCAAAAGAAGTGATTAGGGAACATCTCTTCATTCCTAAGAACAACCCCACAAGGATGTATCATGGAATCGAAGTTGCTAGAGATCCATTTGCAATGGAGCTAAATGAACTCAAACCCGAATTCAAGACAATGGAAGAGGTCTTAAGGGCTAATGTGATGTGCACCATAGGAAACCGTGATCACATCAATGCTTGTTTGTGTCATATGATGTACAACATCTCTACTCGTCAACCCTTCAATCTTGCTTCTTATGTTGCCAAAAGAATGTCTGACATTCCGGTTCAAAGCAAGATGGCAATGCCTTATGGAATGCTCTTAACCCGCCTTTATACAGCCTTTGCACCCGCCCGTCCAAACCCGTTAGGTTTTGTTCCGGAATACAATGAAATTGAATATAACTTTGTTCCTTTGAGTGACTTTAGGGTTAGTGTTGATAAAGGTAAACGTCCTCGTGTACCAACTTCATCCTCATCATCTTCAATGAGTGAAGATGATGGTTTGCCAAATTCTAGAATTCCTCCACCCGAATACTTGAGCCATCTTCCTCCAATTCCAAATGAATCCACTGAGTATCGAAACATTAAAGGAATGGTAAAGAATCTTGGTCGTTGGATGATGAAATTGCACAAAGGAATGAAGAAGTTGAAGAAGAAGCTTAGTTGAAGGAGTGTTTGGATTTGAACAATGTTAGACTATGTGATGTTAAACTTCTATGTGTCTCGACTTTATCTGATAATACTTGTTATGTATGTGTAATAACTAACATTTGCAGGTAGATAACCCTCATGGTTATCAATTTTCCGGGTTATAGCCTATGTTTGGCATAACACCTAAAACGGTAAGTTTCTAAGAACGGATTAAACTATGTTCAATCGTGTGTTAATATTATCATATTTAGTTGTTTTGCTATACATATTAGATGTTAAGTAAGGTCTAGGTGAATTTTCGGGTTTTCGTCGAAAAACGCAAAATATGACAAGTCTTCTGTTTAGTTTAGAAATTTAGGACACGGATTCGGCGGATCCCAAACTTTGGATCCGCATGTGATACAACTTGGATCCGCAGGTTCCCCAGCAAAATTCTTAAACTTTTTCGACTAATCACGATTCTTAAATCTTAGTGTTTAGTATCATTTAGGATTCATTCACTGATAATAATTCATCTTAGAATCATTTAGGAATTCTTAGAAACTTAGGAACAAAATTTCCCACCAAAATTTAAATTTTTGAATTTTAGGTGTGAGTTACCAAACTGATACAAAGAAGGAACCCTTTTTAGGGATCCGTCAAATCCGTGGAAATATCAAATCATAAGATTTTCCACTATCCCCTTGTATTTACTGCAAATCCACAACACATTACTCAACCCAAGCTCAATGGATTGACTTCCTTGATATGACCTGCACAAATTTTTGTTCCAAATCATTAGAAACCAACATTCTCTATTGGATTCACATCAAATCCAAACACACAGACTCACAAACCTTCTGTCTATAAATTAGCACTTTAGGATCTTCAATTTACATCACAACCATTTCTTCTCCTGTACATTTTAGCTATCATACTTCACCAAAAAGTCTCAATGACAAAATCAAACAACTCCTCCACATCCAAGCCACTAAAAAGAACAGCCCGTATGAGTGTGAAACCTTGTTGTTTCATCAACATCCACAATTCATCCTCTAAAGAATCATCACCACTAAACATATCCTCACCCATTGCTAGTGAAAACTTCCTTACTTTAACCACTCCAAATCCCTCACATGTAGTCATAAAAACACCACCTCCTACCATTACTCCTGTAGCAACCACACCACCACCCGCTCCCGCTCCATCACAGTCTGAGAAGTCTGCCTCATCACTATCCTCACCAAAACTCCAACCCATGGAACTCTTTAGGACACCACCAACATCTCCACAACCATATCTTGAAGAGTTAGAAGATATTCCACCTACATCAACCAATCCTCCACCAATAAGTCTTGAAAACTTAGAACCTATGCTATTTCATCCTCTCCATCCGGAGTTTCATGGTCCTCTATACCGTGAAGTACCACAATCTCATCCCCAAATACCACCACTATCACCAACTTCAACACTCATCGCCATAGATGAGGCAATGTGGAGCAACATTCCTCAAACACAAGAGGAGATAAGTGCGGAGTTAACACAACTCTATACTCTCTCGGGTATGGTTGACCATCGCCTTCATGAAACCATAGACATTCAAAACATCCTTATGAACTCCTTCCAAACACCACAACAACCATCAAACAACAACAGCAACCAACCACCATCACCACCACCACCACAAAACTTGGAGCCTAGTCTTCCTCCCAGCTTCTCAAGTCATGATTGCGCACATTGTGAGAGAACGGCTCACTTGGCCCAAAGGACCAACATCTTGGTCCATGAGCTTCAAAATGAGATGAGGTTCATCTTGAACCATGTTCTTGAACGTTTAAACGCCATCTCTCATCCTCCTCAATAGGAGCTTTCTAGACTAGTTGTTAGGACCTTTTCAATTGTTGCTTTAGGACTTTTTATTTCTTTCTAGGATGTCTTTATATTGTACTTGTAACATCATTTCATCATTGTGACTTTTGTCACAAAATTTTCAATATCTATGAATGTAATGTTTTATGCTTATGAGTGATCAACATATTGCATATTATCATTATCATTGTGAACTAACATCCTTATATAACCTATATTATACATTGATTATGATTGCTTTAGGTACAAATAATGATCAGACACTTACTTTGACTTTTAAAAGTCAAAACATATTGAAAGGCTTGTTTGGAAGAATACTTCACAAGCATTCTACTTCTTCATTGAAGTCATTCATTACTAACATTTCATTTGCAGCATATCATACCCTTCAAAGTATACGTTGGTACTCGAGAAGTGAGGAGTATACATCGAGGGGGAGCATTTCATATACTAACCGTTTGTTTTGTAGATTCATGCATCATTTCCTTGATTACTCCATCTAGGGGGAGTATAAAACAAGGGGGAGCTTTAAAGTTCTCAAAATCGCATTCCGCTACGCTACTCTTTTTGTTTCGACAAAAAGGGGGAGAAAGGACTAAGTTTGCATTAACTGTGATTCATCACAGTACATACATTTTTATAAAACTTTTCTTTAATAAACAAACTTAATATATATTTTTTAGAACTTATACTATATTTATTTTCTTGCTCAAAAATATACCTTATGTTTTGTCATCAACAAAAAGGGGGAGATTGTTAATACAAATATTGTCTCAAAAACGTTATTTATATTCTTTGATCTTTTCTTAGTTTTGTTAATGACAAATAAAAGGAATATCTTTTAGCAAATAATAAATACTAGTTTAAGTCTCTTAAGTACACATTTTACACTTCACATAATAACCAAGAATTACAAGTTTGCTTATTTAGTAACTTGTTTCCTTAAAAGGAAACTTTAATTCTAAAATCGTTACATGACATCATTGCATACATCACATACAATATCTTTGTTAGATCTTGATATATCTTGTTTAGATTTACAAGTTACATAGTTGACATTTGATGATTTGGTAAGATATGGAAGATTTGGTAAGATACAACAAATCCTTAGCTGTCATCATCCCACGGATCTAAGTCCAATGAAGGACGGATCCCTATTATGGGATCCGTGGGATCCGTCAGCTGAAGATCAGCTTGCCTATAAATAGCAAGCTGATCATTTCGCTTTCTCATCACTCATATAGCTTAACACACATATTCATTCAGTACATATCTTACTAACATCATTCATAGTTGCATTTCACTTTGATCTTTCATTTTGTAGAAGAGAGATCAAGCTTTCAAGGATCTACAGAACCGTAATCCTTTAGTTGCATTACTGTGTGATATTGTAGTTTGTTTCACACATCATATCTATCATTTGTAATCAGTGAGTGTGGTTAGTGCTTTAGTCCTTAAAGCACAAAGAGTGTAGGGAGTGGTTGTACCCTTGTAAAGAACTCGACATCTAGCTTAGTGTCGGTAAAGTAAATAGGCGACGTCAGGTTGGTTCTACCTTGTGAAAGAACCCGGTGTTTAGCTTAGTACCGGAAAAGGAAGTAAGCGACGTGTAAAGGTTTTCTCCGCCTAGTAAAGGAGTTTGTTTCTTAGTGAAAGATAAACTCTCGAGTTGGAAGCTCGGGGAGTGGAGTAGGGCAAGGAAGAGAGTCCTTGTAGCCGAACCACTATAAACAACAGTGTTGTGTGGTTTGATCTTTCCTCTCTTTATCTTTTGTTTATATTGTGTGATTATTTATTTGTGATTGTTTCCTTTGAATTAACATATAGTAACAAAGCAAATAAAACTTGAAAAACGGTAAAAACTATTCAACCCTCCCCCCCCCCCTTCTAGTTTTCCACACGTTGGTTGACACTTTTTAGCATGTTTATCTCAGGTTAATAAGGCGATAGTGGATGCATGGATTCTAGAGTCATTTGCATACTTGAAGACTCATATCTTATCTTTATCATTCGATATACTTTGAAAACTTCTATGTAACGTTATACTTTGAATCACTTGTTTAACTCTGATTTTAATAATTCGAATGATAATATTTCAAAACGTCTCATTTAGAGGTCGTTTTCTATACCTTGATCTATATTATGAAGTAATACCCCCTTGACTCTACTATTCCGCTGTGGTAATTTGGGGGTGTTACACATCAATACTAACTTATTGCTTTATACCATCTAACCTAGTTCGGTATTACACGCTACTAGTCCTATTATGATGTAGACACATTCCGTTTATGCCATACAATGATTCCTAATTGTTAGGAATTAAGCTTTAAGAAGTTAGTACTGTTCAGTATAGAAGTTAGTACTGCTGATGAGTTTGAAGACAAACTGACAGTACAAAGTCAGTTAGTACGATTGAAGAAGAAGTTAGTACGGTTTATAACTTTGTAAAGGATAATTATAGAAAAGATTTTGTGTATATCTTACTTATATAGATGATAGTTATCTTGTAAAGGAATCCTTAGTCTATAAAAGGATTGCCTAGGTTTAAGGTTATGAACGATTAGAGAGAATTAATACGTATTGTTTTGCTAAGATTCAAGGTTGTAAAACCCTAGTGATAGGAGATCACTCGTATTATTTATAATAATATTGAATCGTTGAAGTATATTGTCTCTTATTCATTCACTGTTACATTCAATTCATACAAAACACAACAAACAAATCTTCTAAGTGCAAGCTAGTAAATTTCGCGTGCTAGACTAAGCATCATTCAAAGTATCTATCTAACACAAGGAGTGTGTTTAGATCCGGTCAAGTGGTATCAGAGACAGGTTTACTGATACTTGGTTTTAGAAGATCCAGACGAATTTGTTTAAGAAGAAGATGGACATGGAGATAACTACAAGTCAAACCAACATTGCTGCTAAGCTATCAATGCTTAAACCCAATGAGTTCGATATGTGGAGACTAAGAGTTGAACAATTCTTTCAAGTGCAGGATTATGCACTTTGGGAGATCATAGAAGATGGGAACTCGTTCAAACCTCCATCCACTTCCACTACAGTTGAAGGTAAGACTGAGACAACAGTGCAGACCAAGCCAGTGACTACTGAAGAGAAGGCTCAGCATAAGAATGATGTTAAAGCAAGGAGCATGCTACTGATGACAATCCCCAATGATCAATTACTGAACTTCAGTAAATACAAGTGTGCTAAAACTCTTTTTGAAGCTATTGTTGCAAGGTATGGTGGGAATGAAGCCACCAAGAAAACCCAGAAGACCCTTCTCAAGCAACAGTTTGAGAACTTCACAGCAACAAGCAATGAGTCACTAGATCATATGTTTAATAGGCTTCAAAAGCTAGTGAGTCAACTTGCTGTACTAGGAATTGAGATGCCTCAGGAAGATCTCAACTCAAAATTCCTAAGGAGTCTACCATCAGAATGGGCCATGCATGTGGTTGTCTGGAAGAATAAGCCAGACATTGATTCTATGAGTCTGATGGATCTCTATAGCAACTTCAAGATAGTAGAACATGAAGTGAAAAAGTTTGCTGGATCAAGTTCAAGCTCAAGTTCTGGAAATTTGGCCTTTGTGTCAACTCCCAGTACCTCTAATCCAGAAGAAGAAGTTCAAGTTGTTGGAGCAGTTGGTACTGCTAACTCTAACAGTGGTACTGTTAGCAGTACTAATGGACTTTTGACTGAAGACACTTATTGTGCTTTCCTTACTACACAGCACAATGGTACTATGTTGACTCATGGAGATCTTCAAGAGATTGATGAAGATGACATTGAAGAGATGGATATCAAGTGGCAGCTCTCTCTTCTCAGCTTGAGAGCTAAAAGATTCCTGAAGAAGACTGGCAAGAAGATAATCATAAACAGCAATGATGTGGCTGGGTATGATAAGTCAAAGATTGAGTGTTTCAATTGCCACAAGAAAGGTCATTATTCAAGGGAGTGCAGATTGCCAAGACAATAGGATGGCAAGAGTAGAGGATTTGGAAGCAAATCAAGGGTTGTGGAAGTTACAGACTCAAGCTCAAGGGCTATGGTTGCCATTGATGGCTTAGGGTTTGATTGGAGCTACATTGCAGAGGAGGAAGCAGAAGCATCAACAGAGATGGCACTTATGGCTTTCTCAGACTCTGAGGTACAAGTTTCTAAATGTACTAAATCATGTGATGCATTAAAAGAATTAGAAACACTTAGAAAACAATATGAAAATCAGAGAATAGTGCTAAACCAGACTGCTTTTAATTTAGCTAATCATAAAAGAGCTTTAGGTGTATTAGAAGATCAGATAGTACACTATAAGGAAAATGAGTCTACCTTTAGTGATACTGTAGCTGTTCTTAAGAGAGACTTAATGTTTAGAGATAATGAGATTAGTGTGTTAAAACATGAACTAGATCAGGCTAAGAAAGCAAATCAGAACATTCAAATGACTGTTGACACATTAGAATTTGCAACTCAAGGTGTTAGTAAGATTGTTGAGTGTCAGATCCTCAATAAAGCTAAGTCAGGCCTAAGTTATAAGTCAGTTCCACCTCCCTATAGAGGAATTCCAATACCCCCAGGCATAGACCTAGAACACACAGGACTCCCTGAATTTCAACTTCCTGAGCTTAAGTATGGTCCTCAACCTACAAAGGAAGATAAACCTGTGTATAAGAGTGCAAGTGATGCCTCACTTTCTGAGGATAAGGTGTCCTCAGCTAAGGACTCGAATGCTCCAACCATAAAGAAATGGACTTCTGATGATGAGGATGATCAGGCTGTGGTTAAGCCTGTTAGTGTTAAAGTAAAGGAACCAAAAGTTCCCAAAGTGGTCAAATCAGAGACTGTTAGGCCTAGAGCTAATGCAAAACCTTTTAGACCAACAGTTAGGTATGCAGAAATGTATAGAACCACAAACAAGCCAAGAGGTAACCAAAGGAATTGGAATGGCCTCAAATCTCACCAACTAGGTGATGATTTTGTTTGTTATAGGAAAGCTTGTTTCTCATGTGGTAGCTTTGACCATCTTGCATTTTATTGCAACAACAGGGTAACTAGGTATTCAACTCCTAGGGTGAACTCAGTAAGACCTCCCACTCACCCTACAAATGCTAGAATGATACCTAGATCAGTTCTGTTAAGGTCTGGACTAAGAACAATTAATATTGTTAGACAAACAGTTAATACTGCTACATCAGCAGTTAATACTGTCAAACCAAATAGACCTTTTTACCCTAGACAAACAGTTCAAGGTGCAAAAACTCTTTCCAAATCAGCACCCACAACTGTTAGAAGATCATTTCAACACAAGGCAGTGATTAATAAACAAGTTTGGAAACCTAAAGTTGCAATTGCAAACCCAGCAGCTCATACTGCTAGGCAAGCAGTTAACAATGGAAGTTTTAAAAACACTACTAAGGGAAATATGGGTAATGGTATTACTGCATCTGCATCATGGGTTTGGAGACCACTTCCATCTAATGGTACTCCAACAGTTCTAAAAAGATTTAATTATGTTGATGCTAGAGGCAAGCCTAAGTCTGTTATGGCTTGGGTGCTACAAGGAAATTAGTTTTTCTTGTTATGTGCAATGTTAGTCATATGCTTGTATCTTGTTTCTTTGTTTTTGGACTAACAATTGCAGGATTGGAGGAAAAGCACCAAGGAATTACAAATGCTTGATGTTTTGGACTAAATGGTGATTTGGAGCTTAGTGTGTTGTCTGTGCACACAACAAATGGTTATTGGTTCACCATGTCTAACCCACATAAGAACCAACTAGTCCAGAGCAAACGGTTTCTGGTAAAGACTTCTCAAATCCGTTAATGGTTGACAATTTACCAAAAATTGTATGGTTATCAGCTCACCATATCTAACTGTGAAGAGTTGGCTAGTCCAAAGCAAACGGCTATTGGTAAAGACTAATCAAATCCGTTGATAGCTGATAGTTTGCTAAAAACTATGTTTGAGCAATGATGTTTTAATCCTTTTTAAAAGTTTATACGGCTCAACAAATTTTTATCAACAGTTTGTACAGTTCGTGCAAACTTAGTACGGCTCAACTAGCCGTTGTAAAAATCTGTCAGTAATAAATTTTATAGCCGTTGGGGTAAAATCATTATTCTTAGTGTACTTATAGGGATTTTTCTTGAAGATAATTATCTTTTTACCATAAATTTATTTATTCTATTTCCAAAGATAATTTATCTCATACGCAAAATTCGCTATACCCTAACAGTATCTACAAAAACTCAATTGGCTATCAATATCCTTCAATTAACCTCATTCGATTCACTTTTTAGTCTTCTCATTCACAAAGGAATCATTGAAAATGGCTGAATTGGTTTTCGTAAAGACTCACAACCAGGTTGCTTTTCTAAGGAAAATAGAGGAGGGAGATGGACCTCGATTTCATGAGATTGTGGACTTCCTCAACAACTCTCATATCAGGTATGCTTTAACCGTCTCTCCTACTCTTTATGTCTCTCACATCACACAGTTCTGGCAGGATTCTACTGTCTTGACTAGTGAAAATGGAGACTTAGAAATTCACTCCACAGTGGATGGCATTAACTTTGTTGTTACCGAATCTGCTTTTAGGAGAGATCTTAAGTTGCAAGACTCAGATGGTATCATCACTATGCTAAATACTGAAATTTTTCAAGAACTTGCCAGAATGGGGTATGACACATCCAGTCAAAAACTCACTTTTCAAAAAGGATGTTTCTCCCCACAATGGAGATTTTTATACATACTCTCCTACACTGCTTAAGTCCCAAAAAGACAGCATGGGAGCAATTCAGTAGCAATATTGCTATTGCTCTTATTTGTCTGTCAACAAACAAGGTCTTTAATTTTTCAAAATTTATTTTTGAGAGTATGGCATCAAATGTTCACAGCAAAACAAAGTTTCTAATGTACCCAAGATTTGTTCAAACTCTTTTGAATAAAAAGAAGAATTTGCTTACAAAACCAACAGAAACTTTTGCTACTCCTAGCCTTCAATCAAAAGTTTTTCAAAACATGGCTATGGCTAGTAGGCTTTTTAATGGAGTAGTAGTTCCATTGTTTCCTGAAATGCTTCAAACTGAAGTGGGTGAAGGTTCAGTACAACCAACTGATCCCCATCACACATCCACTACAGCTTCTGAAAGAATTCAACCACCCCCAATTCACACAACTTATAGGAGAAGGACACCTAGTCAAACTAGAGTGGCTACCGGATCCTTGCCCCATGATTCACCTCTCCTAGCAGGTCACACAGCTAGAAGTGATGAGGGTAGCTCTTCACAAAACGAATTGATGGGATTATGTACCAAGTTAGTTAACAAAGTTGAAACTTTGGAGGAGGAGCTTAAGACCACCAAGGAGGAGCTCAAAGCCCACAAGGAGAACTTTGATAAGGTCTACAACAGATTGACCTTAAGAGTGAAGAAGCTGGAAGAATAATTAAAGAAGAAAATGGGCAAAGGTAGTATTGGATTCTTCTAATAGTGATGATTCAGACACCTTAGATGATTCAGATGGTAATGATGGTGATTCTTCCAAAAAGGGAGGAAAACAGATAAAGGCAAGAGGGATGAATCTGAAGCTCAAGGGAGGCATGAACAAGGAACAAGTGAACAAGTTGATACTAATGTTGCAGATATGGAAGTAGAGGAACAGTCTCATGAAGCTGAGAAAGAAACAGTTCAGACTGGTGACATAAATCAAGAAGCAGTTCATACGGCTGAAACAGTTGAAACTGCTGAGACAGAGTTTGAAACAGTTCCTACGGTTAGTTCATTTTCAGGTACTGATGAGGAAGAATATCAAAGAAAAAGAACTGATAAAGGAAAGAAGCCAATGACACCAGAAGAAGCTGAACAAGAAGCTGAAAAGATCAAGAAGTTAAAGCCAAAAACTCAAGAGCAAATAGACTTTGATGCAGAGGTAGTAAGAAAGCTTCTAGAACAGGATTTAGCTGATGAACAAGCTCAGATAGCTCAAGATGCAGAATTAGCAAGGAAATTGACTGCAGATGATGTAAGAAACATAGCTGAATTCATGGAGAGAACAAGATCTGAAGATGTTGATCAAGAAGTCTTCAATGAACAATTACAATATCTGTTAGATTCTGATTTTATTGTAAGAGCTCAAGCAATGATGATTCTTAGAGATGAAGATCTAAGTGAAGAAAAAAAGTCAGAGAAACTTAAAGAATTCATCTTGTCAAAGAATAAAGAAGTTACTTGGAATGACTTAACGCAGAGAATTAGAGATAGGCAAAAGCATGGTTACAAGACAAAGATGCCTACCAAGAAAGAACAAGTCAATTTTATGAAGCATTATTTGAAGAACCAATCAAATTACAAGATGAGTGATTTCATTGGAAAGACAGATGCTGAGATAGAAAAGGCTTTCCATGAGACATATGCAATACTGAATACTTCAGACAAGAAGGATGCTAACAAAGAAAAGAAAAGAGAACCAGAAGTTCTAGAATCTGATGTTACAAAGAAGTCAAAATCTGGAGAAGAAGGATTGACTGATGAACAGATTAAGAGTATGATAGTGATAGTTCCAGAATCTACAAACATCAAACCATTACAAGTAAAACATCCTATTATTGACTGGGAAGTTTTCACAGATGGAAGAATGAAGGGATGGAAGATAATGAGACTTGGTGGTATTACTGAAAGGTATAGGTTGTTTGAAGATTTACTCAAAGGTTTTGATAGAGAAGATCTTAATCAACTGTGGAGCTTAGTAAAAGAGAAGTTCAAAGTTCAACACCCTATTGAAGACAAAGATAAAGAGTTATGGGTGCAGCTGAAGAGGATTTATGAACCAGATGGTGGAGAATCAATGTGGAGATTTCAAGTACAAGTCAAGGATGTCACTTGGAGATTATTTGAATCTTGTGGAGTGCACAGAGTGTCTACCAAGGATGGAATAGAGATTTATATGCTGGTTGAAAAAGATTATCCACTCAGACCAGTTGTTTTAACAACTATGGTATCTGTAATGCTCAAGGCTAATGAAGAATCTGAGATGGTTGATATGTTAGTAACTAAGATATTCAACCTTGAACAAGAAGTAAAAGCTAGATCTAAGAGGATTGCTTGATAATGTTTTTGAAGAATCCCCCTCATAAAGAAGATAAAGCTTAATGTGAAGAAACTTAGTGATTTGGAGAAATCATAAGTTTAGGGGAGGATTGTTAGGAATTAAGCTTTAAGCAGTTAGTACGGTTCAGTATAGAAGTTAGTACTGCTGATGAGTTTGAAGACAAACTGACAGTACAAAGTCAGTTAGTACGGTTGAAGAAGAAGTTAGTATTGTTTATAACTTTGTAAAGGATAATTATAGAAAAGATTTTGTGTATATCTTACTTATATAGATGATAGTTATCTTGTAAAGGAATCCTTAGTCTATAAAAGGATTGCCTAGGTTTAAGGTTATGAACGATTAGAGAGAATTAATACGTATTGTTTTGCTAAGATTCAAGGTTGTAAAACCCTAGTGATAGGAGATCACTCGTATTATTTATAATAATATTGAATCGTTGAAGTATATTGTATCTTGTTCATTCACTGCTACATTCAATTCATACAAAACACAACAAACAAATCTTCTAAGTGCAAGCTAGTAAATTCCGCGTGCTAGACTAAGCATCATTCAAAGTATCTATCTAACACAAGGAGTGTGTGTAAATCCGGTCACTAATAAAGATTCGGGTTAACACGCATATGACTTAACCAAAGTAACAACTATTACAAGAGGTAAATTACATCAATTAGAATCATAAGGATCATAACCTCGTTACATAGATTTCTACTAGTAATAAGTAATAAACGAGTTTTTATCGACAAGCACCCAATCCAATAACAAAATAAATCAATTCAACACAATCATATAAACTAATAAAACTTCAGAAACTTGGCTAGCACCTAAAGGTGTTAGCCCATAATCTTAGAAAAAGATAGAGTATACATTGAAAGTAAACATAACGAATTCATAGACAAATTATTATGCTAACCGAATGATACACAATGTTAAATCTTGAGATGTTCTTCGTCGATCTTGAAGGAATGATGGAGGAAGTGTTAGGGACGATTTGGGGTTGTCCCCAACTGATAATAATGATGCCAAATCGTTCCTAGGGCTTTTGTATTTATAGGGGTAAGCAAGAGTAGCCTCCAAGTAATTTCTAAAAACTTATCTGCTGTAATCGGCCCCTGATACGGCGTATCGGGATCCTTGATATGGAGTATCGGAAAATACGGCATATCCAAGTACCACATACGCCGTATTGGACCTCTGGAACATGTAGGTATCCTTTTTCTCTTTCTGTGGCCGCTTGAATCAAGTAAAACGGAGTCTGGATGAAGATTTTACGGCCAAAATACAAAAGCATTGATGTGTGCCTAAACACACATCATTTTTATACCAGAAAACACGCTAAAATAGACTAATAACATAAAATATGTGAAATTATATTGCAAATATGTTTGGTTTGTGTTATTATGTCTTGCAGGTACAAGGGTTTGAAAACAAAGCAAAAAACGGTAATTACCCGAGCACTCCATTGGAAAGAGCACGAAATTACGAGTCCATCGGTAATTTTATTTGGAGCATCGAGGCAAAAGAAGAGAAATTTAAAGATTAAATGAAGCCCGAACGAAGCCAAATCGAATGTAATAGCAAAGGATTCAGCCCAAGTGAAGAAATGAAGATAAAGCCCAACATAGCCAAAGAAAGTATATGGAAGACCAGGCCAACGTGGCCCAAAAATAAATAATAATTAACGTGGCCCAAGATTTAATAGAAATTGTAGTCCAGGGGCTGAAGTTGGGCAATTGATATAAAGATTATTTATTCCAAGGACCAATGAATTAAACATAAAGAACGATGAGGGACCAAAGGTGTTTAATTCATATGAAGTTTTAAAGAAGACAAGGACTAAGGATGAAACGAGATGGATCTTAGGGGCTTAATCCATACAAACCATAAAAGTTTCATTATATGAAACTTATTCATATACGGTGGAAGATTTATAATATACCTCAAGGACTAAAGATGAAATGTGGCGCTAGTTCAGGGGTAAATTCGGATGAATGAGCATGGTCCAGAAAACAAGTTATAATATCAATATTGAAGGCCACGTGATCCTTGCTGCTCCATCATTTGGTGTGCGACAAAAAAAAAAAAAAAAAAATAAAAAAAAATAAAAAAAAATAAAAAAAATAAAAAAAGAGAGATATATATCATATAATGAAGAGTGAAGACAAGTTGCAAATGCAAAGGCCATCGATTGAAGCTTACTTCCCAAAATTAATTAGAGATGGCGCGTGGACTTCTTTTTCAGCCACCGATCGCACCTCCACTATCTTATTTTCTGCCATTCACGAGGCGCCACGTGGCCTTGACTGGGAGCCTAGGAATGATCGAGAATCAATGGGGGGGTCTATAAATACAAAGCACACATGATCCGAGAGGGTATCAGCCTTCATTTTAATTTATCACACACAGAGTTTTTATTTCTTAAAGTAGGTAGTAGGAGTAGATTAAAATAGAGTAGGAGTAGGTTTTAGTTATAACTCATTTATAGCTTATCATCTTTAGCATATTTTCAAGTGCTAATTGTAATGAAATTTTAAGTTTAATATTAATGAAGATGAAGATTTATTTTGAAGACTTGAAGATTATTTTCTTTCTCTACTCCTCTCTTTTCTTTTCTTTTTCTTTTTATTGTCTAATAAGCCATATTAGCTTATTCCTTATAGCTTATTGTGGTTTATTTAGACTAGCTTTTTCTGGGTAAGCTTTTCCCATAGCTTATTCAATAAGCACCTTTTTATTTCTTTCCTTCTTTTCAAAACTTCTTTATTTTCTTAGATCTAGTTAGTTTTTGTTTACTTAATGCAAAAAGCTTTAAACTTTATGTGTTTCTACTCAAATAAGCTATCTTTTAGCTTATTTTTCTTTTACTAGTTTAGATCTATTTGCCTTTTAGCTTATTAGATTTAAATCCAGTACACTAGATTACTTAGCTTTTCTATAGCTTATTTGATCTAGTTTATTTATTTAGATTGCTTATTCTTAGCTTATTAATAATAACGTTTAGTACTTTTTAAATCAATAAGCTTTTCCATAGCTTACTTGATTCATATTATTGCTTATTTGTTCTAATCCTTCATAAAGTTTTGATCTTTTCTTAGTTTCTCATCATCTCATCTAAGGCGAGGATCTTAAGGGTTTTATAAGCTAGCTTATTAGTAAAGTTTATTGCTTTTTATTCTTGATAAAGCTAATTAGTTAATAAAGTCACAAACTTTATTAACTATTTGGTTATATTAAAGCTTTTTAAGAAGTAAACTTTATTGTTTGTCAAGTTTATAAAATCGAGTTGTTATTTTCGTTTCATCTCTTAGATCGGGTTCTATTCTCTTATCCTTTTCACTTTTAGTTAAGTAGTTTATTAATATGAATATGGTTGTTGGATTATTTGTTTTTGCTAGCTTAGTTACTATGCATAGTGAGTAGATTTTTATATGCTTGTTAAGTGTTGGTGATTTGTAAACTTAAGTGTGAAAAACTTAGAAATTGTTGATTAATAATCTTTGGTTACTTGGATTGATTTTTGGTTATTTTGACGGGAAAAAGCCGTTAGGGTAATTAATTAAGTCTAGTAATTTTACCAATATAAATAATTGTTTTCAGAATAAACCAACGTTGTGAGAAAATAGTTTTTTAAACGGGTATTCAAGATTGTTAATTAATAATTTCTGGATTATTTTAGATCTATTTAGTTGGTTGTTTTAACGGGCAAAAGCCGTTAGGATATTCAGTTATTTAAATCTAGTGATTATTACCAAGAGAAAGGATTGTTTTCAAAGTAAACCATCGTTGTGAGAAAATAGTTTCTTTTAACGGGTATTAATTCACCACTTTAAATGATAATTTACACTTAACGATCTTTCCACCTCACTTGACAAGCATATCCTTTATTATCGCATTTTAGTTCTTATATTAGTGTTTTGCTTATAGTTTTCTTTTATTTATCTGTCTAGCTTTTAAAATCTATTATAAAAACCAAAAACATCGACAATCAAGCATTAACAAAAGACATAAACGTAATTTTCAATTCAAATCTCGTCGAGGAATACGACTCCGGAAGATTTAATTGTCAATTGTCCTCAAGTGATTCTTTTATCTAACGGGAAATACTTGAAATTTAAAACTGTACTAAACAACGAATCAGTTTTTGGCATCGCTGTCGGGGAGATTTGTTAAGATTTTTGCATTGTGTTTGGCGTTGGTGCCTTGAAGATCCTTTATTTTGAAAGTTTATTTTCTTAAAATTCAAAAATCATTAAAAAAAAAAAAAAAAAAAAAAAAAAAAAAAAAAAAAAAAAAAAAAAAAAAAAAAAAAATCCTTCTTTTTCCTCTTATCCGTTTAATTCTCTATCTCTTATCCTCTATAACCGTTTAATTCTTCACTATGTCTTCATCTTACCAATATGGTTGTGAATGGTGTGGGGGTCCTCAAAATGGTAGAAATTGCCCCGGTTGTAGCATTGTAGATTCGGGAAACGGGTTTGTCTATGACCAAAATCCCTATTCCTACAATGAAACACCTGACTTCTTCAACCAACCCCCACAACATCAGATGGAGACATACTTGTGTGAATTTTGTGGAGGTTGTCCTCATCCAGAGTTTGATTGTCGAACGGGGAACATGTTTGTCTATGAGCAAACCCTTTATAACGATCAAACATCATCTAGTTTTGACACATCTTCATATTATACACCAAGTTCACCACAACAGTATTACTATTGTGAGCATTGTGGAGGTCCCCATTACGGCTCTGATTGTCAAACCGAGAATATGCTCTATGAGCATACTCATTATGACAATCATGACTCATCCGGTTTTGACCAACCTTCACAATACACAACCCCTCAGCCACTCCCTCAGAGCGACATGATTAGAGTTGACTTGATTACTAAAATGATTATTGCTCAAGATCTTGCTCAAGAACAATTCAACATGAACTTTCAAGCTAAAATGGAAACATTACAAGCTGAAATGAACCGTCTTCAGGAGTTGATTCTTAGAACTCCAAAACAAGATCCTCCCGTTGACTTATTTTACTATGAGGAGAGTGATGAGGATGAACCTTTAGAAGAAGAAGACATTCATAGATCAATTCAACCTTTGAGTGGCAGTCCCACTCCTTCTTCTGATCCTGTTGTCGCGCCTCTCTCCCCATCTCTTATCCCCTTCGGGGATAATGATTTTCTCTTGGACGAGATCGACACCTTTCTTGCTCTAGATGAATCGATTTCACCTAAAATTGACAATGGAGTTTATGATTCAGAGGGAGATATTCTTTTTCTTGAACAATTATTAAATGATGATTTCGGGAAAGATCTCCCTCCTAAAGATAATTCAGAAACCAATTCACTAATTAAGGAACCTTTAGATACCTTTTTAATGGGGGATAAGGAAATTAAATGCAAATCTTTCGAGGATATCAGTGACCTTGTTCCAATCCCAAGGGTATCTGAGAGAGCCTTTTCGATTTCAATCGATAATCCTCTTTTTTATTTCGATTCTGACTATGCTTTAAATATTGAAAAACCAAAATTTGAATATGAGGAGATTTGTGAGGATGAGCCTAAAATTTTTGATACATTTGACAAAAATGTCGATTTTGATTACAATTCAACTTTTGGTAATCCTTTACATCAAAATCAAGTATCTTGCCAAAAAGTCAAACCACTTCTCATATCTAAACCGGTAGACATCTCTTCGTGGGAAGTGGACAGATTCGACCCTGTCTTCTCTTTAACACATTTGGGTGAGATTACTTGGATGATGGTTCGACCTACACATCGATATATGAAGATACCATCATCCCTTCCTGTGGCATACATACTTTTGGTAAGTGCGTATCGCTATTTTCATCCGAATCTAATTCTAAGTGTTGGGTCTGACTTTATGAATAAACCTAAATAACATTTGAGTCAAGCTAGAGACTCGAACAAAAACAAGCGCTTCTCGGGAGGCAACCCGTGTTATCTATCTATCTATCTATCTATCTATCTATCTTTATTTATTTTTACTTTATTTTTAATAAGTGTGATGTGGTATTCGGATTAGTGTGGGGGAGTGCTTCTCTCCTTTTAGTGTTTTTTGGGTTCCCGTTTTTGCTTATAGGATTCCCTATGATCGTGAAGACATTCGTGCTTGTTATATTTTGGGATATCCTTTATCATATATTCTTATCTGATATAGTTTTCCCCTTTCACACTTGGAATTTTAAGCATTTGCCTTTTTCGTTCCTAAGTGTGGGGGTAACACCCAACATTTTTGAACATTGAGGCCAATGTTTAGTTCTAAGTGTGGGGGGATTTCTACTGAAATTTTCAAAAAAAAAAAATTCAAACCCTTGCATTGTCTGTGTCCCATGCAACCCCGTTTTAACCTATACATTTACTTGATTTATTTGGAAAAAAAATGAAAAAAAAAATTGAAAAAATTAAAAAATTTTATGTGTATAAATAAGTAGGCCTGTAGGCTAGAACAAGGGAGATTCTGACTTGACTGGGTATTGCACTCTAGCTTTCCCCTTAGCTTTCGAGACTGAGCGTTTGCAAGACTTTAAAATTTTGCAAAGAATGAAAAATAATAGAGTTAGATATAAGTTAGATGCTAAGCGTGGAGTAGTTGGATCTTTTTAGAGCTCATAGCGGTTAATTGTGGCTTTTGCTCCCACCAACTTAAAAACATATCAAAAATAATGCTTTGAATAAATAAAGATGCACGGTTTTGACAATTCTTAGTTTTTACTCCTTTTCTAGAAAATTCATATTTATGGAAGTTGGGTACACATCAGGGTACTGTCAGTGTTGCGGGGAAATAATACAACTGATTCCTGATAGTTAGCTGCTATTGTTTTGGATGTTGAAAGACCGCAGGACTCGGGATTTGGCACCTAATAAATGTAATAAACCAAAGCCGTAATAGATTATTGTTTCCTGACGGTTCGCTATCGTTGACTCAGTTGTTCAAAGGGTAGAAGTACTAATAATAATAATCCAAAGCTATAAAAGTTTTCTATTTCCTGACGGTTCGCTCCCGTTGACTCAGACTTCAAAAAGGAGGAGGAAATTACCAAGGTCGAAATAAGACTAATGATTCCCGACGGTTAGCTACCCTTGTCTAGGTTGTTTAAAGGGCCGAGGGCTAATGTGCTTAATAATAATGTTAATAAAGCCAAATTTCGACTCCGGGATATCCTAATAAAGCTTCTGTCTCTAGACTCGTAGATGAGTTATTTTGGTCGAAATAAAAAGGATATCCCCTAAATCGTGTTAAATTAGGACCTTGATGTGGACCTCATTTCTATATGCAGCAGTTCTCTAGGGAAGAACTTTAAACTAATTATGGTCTAAATCGGGTGCCTTTATCAGAATAAAATATATCGAAATAAGAAAACTCATTTTTCAAAATAAAATCCTTAGAGGAACTAGGAATAAGGGAGCAAGAAGTAGTTGCGCGTACACAATTAGCATCTATGAGTAGTGTTAGCATCTAATTTTATATTTGGTTGTGATTTCGTTTTAAGCTTGGTTTAGGTATTGTGAAAATCGAGGAGGATGATCTTTATCTCCTGGAAACTCCCAGTTTGCGAGTTTCCCGTTCTTAAAGACTTTTTCACGATATATATAAAGCTTAAGAACGGGAAGCACGCAAACTGGGTGCCTCCAAGAGATAGGAATTGGCATCCTCGATTTTCACCTTCCCCAAACCAAGCTTAAAACGAAATCACAGCTAAATATAAAATTAGATGCTGACACTACTCATAGATGCTAATTGTGTACGCGCAGCTACTCCTTGCTCCCTTATTCCTAGTTCCTCTAAGGATTTTATTTTGAAAAACGAGTTTTTCTTATTTCAATATATTATAGTCCTACATAGGTACCCGGTTTAGACAATAATTAGTTTAAAATCCTTCCCTAAAGAACTGCTGCAGATAAAAATGAGGTCCACATCAAGGTCCTAATTTAACACGATTTATGGGATATCCTTTTTATTTCATCCGAAACAACTCATCTACGAGTCCAGAGACAGAAGATTTATTTAGATATCCCCGGAGTCGAAATTTGGAATTATTAACATTATTATTAAGCAGTATTAGCCCTCGGCCCTTTAAACAACTAAGACAACGGGAGCGAACCGTCAAGAAACAGTAGTCTTATTTCGACCTTGAGAATTTCCACCACCTTTTTGAAGTCTGAGTCAACGGGAGCGAACCGTCAGGAAACAGAAAACTTTTATGGCTTTAGATTATTATTATTTGGTACTTACACCCTTTCAACAACTGAGACAACGGCAGTGAACCGTCAGGAAATAGTAGTCTATTACGGCTTCGGTTTATTACATTTATTAGGTTCCAAACCCCGAGTCCTACGGTCTTTCAGCATCCGAAATAATAGTAGCTAACTGATCAGGAATCAGTTGTATTATTTTCCCGCAACACTGACATTTCCCTGATGTGTACCCGACTTTCATAAGCAACAATTCTCTAAAAAAGGAGTAAAAACTAACAATTGTAAAAACCGTGCATCTCTATTTATTGAAAACATTATTTTTGATATGTTTTTAAGCTGGTGGGAGCAAAAAGCCACAATTAACCGTTATGAGCTCTAAAGAGATCCAACTACTCCACGCTTAGCATCTAACTTATATTCAACTCTATCATGTTCCGTTCTTTGCAAAAAAAATTAAGATTTGTAAACGCTCAGTCTCGAAGGCTAAGGGGAAAGCTAGAGTGCAATACTCGGGTCAAGTCAGAATCTCCCTTATTCTAGCTTAAGGGACTAGTCAATCACGCACGGTCAATTTTTTTTTTTTATTTTTTTTTTTTTTTTTTTTTTTTTTTTTTTGTGCATAAATAAACATAATTTAGGTCAAAATGGGGTTGCGTAGGGGCAAAAAAGTAGGTATAAGTATGATCATTTTGATATAAACCCCCTACACTTAGAACCGAACATTGGCCTCAATGTTCAAAAGTGTTCGGGTGCTACCCTTACACTTAGAACGTAAAAGACCAATGCTAAAATTCTAAGTGTGAAGCGGGTGTCTAATGCAATTCCTAAGCCATATATTATTCATGAAAAATGCATGCTTTAAGGAAACATAAGATGTAAATGATCAGAACTGAGGATTCCCCTGATATAGACATGTAGGTCAATCGGAGACTGAACGAGTGATGATGGAAAGCAACAACAACAATCATGAAAGTCTTCTCGATCAAAGGGGATCCTCGACATGGAGCAAATACATATAGAAGCCACGAAGATAAATAGTGAAAAAGCCCAAATATGATGTCAGATAAATGTGATAGCTCAGATCTTTCCTGAAATCCAAAGGAAATGTCACAGGAAGATGCAATAATATGACATACATATACACAAAACACACAACAACCCAAATCTTATTCAATACTACTAATATAATCCTAGATTACTTAAGATAAACCTAAATGTAGATAAATACTTATTTAATATTTTAGGATAACACGGGTTGCCTCCCGAGAAGAGCTTGTTTTTGTTCGAGTCTCTAGCTTGACTCTAGGGTTACTTAATTTTAAGGTCATGGTCACATCCATCACTTAGTGTGAAGTTAGGATGGAAGAAGCGATACAACACCTCCTTAGGTGAGTATGCCACCTGACGGGGTAATGGTGTATGGGGAAATCTATCCAAAGTTCTATCCATTACCCGCGTCACATCACCCCGACTGTGTCAGGGAGAAAAAAGGATCAAATCTTTCCACTTCCCTTAAGCAAATTTGCTTAGAATCGGGAAGTGGTGTAACTAGTAGGGTGGACTCATCAATTATCGGTTTTGACTTAGGGGGGTCCAAGTGACACAAATCCTCAAACTCATCATCAAAAGTTTTGTTATCAATTTTTAAAGTGAAGTTATCATCAAAGTCAAATAAATGATTTGATATAGTCACATTGAAAGATATAGAAATCGAATCAGAATTACCTAAAGGTTCATCAGACATCCTTGGGATTGGGACAGGGTCATTGGCAGGTAAACTTTCTATATCACTAGGATTAAAGTAAATTTCCTTATCCCCCATTGAGAGGGTGTCTATATGCTCTCCAAAAGGTAAGTCGATATCTAAATTTTTATCTCCCGAAACATCAAGTCTAGGCAAGGATGGTGTGTATGCTAGTGGCGGAGATAGGACATGTGCGGTACTTTGTGGGCTAGAATTATGCATCTCCTCCATTGTAGTCTCCGTATCATCCTCATCATTCTCCTCATGATATAATGAGTCAAGAGGAGGATCTTGTGGTGTAAGTCTAAGAACCAATCCTGAAGACGGTTCATTAAAGCTTGCATTTCTTGGATGAATGCTTGAGGAATTGGCTGAGGGGGTGTCTGAATCATATGGCACTGTGGAGGTTGGTCAAGATAAGGTGAGTCATAATTTCTACAAGGGACATGCTCACAGACAAGCGGGTTCCTAGTTTGACAATCAGAACTATAGTGAGGACCTCTACAGAATTCACAACAGTAGAACTGTTGTGAATCATATGGATATTGGTCATAACCAAAATTTTGATTGTTACACGGAACCTACTCATTGACAAGCATGTTCCCTGTTTGACAATCAAAACCTTGGTGAGGACCTCCACAGAATTCACAATAATAAAACTACTACGACTGACTCGGTGAATCATATGGATATTGGTCATAACCAAAATTTTGATTGTTACACGGAACCTGCTCATAGACAAGCGTGTTCCCTACTTGACAATCAAAACCTTGGTGAGGCCTACCTCCACAAGACTCACACGAGTATGTCTCCATCTCGTGTTGTGGGGGTTGGTTGAAGAAGTCGGGTATTTCATTGTAGGATTAGGGATTTTGGTCATAGAAAAACCCGTTTCCCGAATCTACAATGCTACAACGGGGGCAATTTCCACCATTTGGAGGACCCCCACACCACTTACAACCATAAAAGGTAAGAAGAAGACATAGTGAAGAATTAAACAGATATAGAGGATAAGAGAAAAAGAATTAAACAGTTAAAAGGATAACGAAGATTTATTTATTTATTTTTTAAAAACAAAGGCACTAACTCGACTTAACTAACGCAAGTCGTTACACCAACTCCATAGCAGCAGCGCCATTTTGAAAGATGTCGTTTTACTCTTCAAAAATAATTTATAAAAATGGAAAGATTATATGAACCTAAATACAAAAGTATCTAGGCAAGTATTGATCTCCCGAGTATCGTTTCGAAGGAGTGGTGAATTGAAATACGTAAATCAAGTTTTGTTTGATGCTTAGTTATCAAAATTGGTTTTAAAAATATAACTAACGCAACTAAGTTATCTAAAGGAAAGCTAAAAACTAAACTAAACTTATACTAAGGAATATGTTTTTCTAGAAATCGGTGGTGAAAATATTATGATTAATAAAGAAGTCCTTTGGTGAACTAAAACTCAAATAATGGTTAAAATTATCCACACGGACGCGTATTTCTGACTTAACCTTTATTAGCACACTTTAAACCTATTAGTTGATAAATTAGGTTAAGATATTGACTACTAGAAAATTATATTCTTTCCAACGGCTTATGCCCGTTGAATTAGATAAAAACATTCTAAGCATACCTTAAGTTGGATGTCTCCCGTTAATGGTATACTAAACAAAGTTAGGCGTTTTTGATAAATGGATAGTCGCGTGGATTAAATGTGCATCTTACTAAACTTATCTTGAGATAGAGTTGTCTAGTCAAGAGTAAGGTCCTAAAACCAAAAAGGCCGGAGCGTTAACGATTTTAGTCAAGAATCACTTTTAAACCACAAAATCTATCCGTTTACTAAAAACAACTAACCTAATCTCTAGTCAATCTATTAACCTCAACTAACAACTAATATCACCAACAACTTCCCTAAAATAATCACAATATCCTAACCACCTATCTCTAAACAAACATAAATAAAATCTACTCGCGCATAATAAAAACTACACTATAGGCAACAAATAAAGCAAAAATAATAACTACTAAGATAAACATAACAATAAACATAAACATTAATAAATAAAAAGATAAAGGAAAAGATTAAACCGGGTGTTCGCTCGGTAAGACCCGAAGATAATAACGATCCACCAAACAGCTTACATGATAAAACCCAAAAATATTAATTAATCACCCTTTAATCTTCACTAAATATTCACTTATCACAACTACTAATATGAAATACTAATGAAAAGTTCAAAGCAAAAGAATATGACATAAAAGAGATTTAAAAAAATAGTTAATAACTCTTGGACTTTAACGAAAATTAGATTTGAAGAATTTTGTTTAGTAAATAAAAATGGAACTTGACTTTTTAAATGAAATAAAATACAATTTAAAATGTAAAAGAAAGATTAAAAATTGAATTATCTCATCTCTTCGTACAAATTAGAACAATAGTTAATGAAATTAAAAAAAAAAAAAAAAAAAAAAAAAAAAAAAAAAAAAACAAAACATTTTTTAATAACTACTAGTAAATCTACCAAAATAAATAGAAAGCAACAATGAATGAATTTAATAGGAGGAGCGTAAGAGGTGCAGACCCCATGGGGCGTTTGTCGGCTCCCTTCCTAATAGATTGTCACACCCCAAAAATGGCGCAGCGGAATGACATTTACAGGGTATGACTTCATAATAGAGAACACAAGATGTCTACATAGAGTAATACTAAATGCATATCATAGAACATAGATAATAGTCGTAAAACTCCCACAACCGGGATAAGTACGTAGATCCAAAAGATGAACATAAGTCTCAAAGCCAAACAACATCACTAGGAAATATCAAAATGCAACTCCACGAGATATAACCCGAGAGGTTCTTGTCTTAAGTCTTGCTAAGTCAGGCCAATAGTCAACCTTCTAGTGCAACCTCATTCTTAACACCTGAAAATGGATACTCGAAAATGTCAACATAAAGTTGGTGAGCTCGTAGGTTTGAAAGTTAAACCACGAAGCTGTGAATGATATAAAGTAGGACAATAGTGAAGGAGATATACAACTATAGCTCGAAATAAAAAGAATAGTTTTGGTTGCGCTAACTGAACATACCATGATTGTCACACACAAATAAATAACTGCGGGGAGCTACCCCGGATAATACTATCATATCACGCCGAGACTACAAAGTCTCGGTGGTACTCGACTTGGCTAAAAACATCACAAGCATAATTTCCAAGTTCAACAATCTCAACAATCAATCTCGGCCATCACTAGTCCTACGGCTCGAGTCCCTTAATCCACTTTCAATGTCGATAATCAACAACAATATATATCGAGTTCATATTATAATTATTTTGTCGAGACTAAGTCTCGACTATCATCACAAATAGCTACAAACAATTCGAACCAATATCACAAGTACATGGCCGAGACCACAAGGGCCACGGCTAACACATGTCGCGAGTTTTCAAATGACCAAAACCACAATGAGGGTTTACTAAGCCCTCGTTAACCATTATATGGACAAACCAAAACGATAAAAATGATCACAAGCCAAAAACCAATAAACCACAAGCTCGACATAAGCTCTTGCGAGCTTATCTCTGCGCGTAACCCAACGCACAACTCGCGAACCTAAACCAAAATCGACACGGACACAACCACTATACCAAACACCTCTTATTACAAGTTTTTAATCATTAAAATTCGTTAACCCACGTGTTTATACCCGGACCTAAACAAAATAAATAAAATTACTCTTTTGAACACGAGTTGACCCACACCGAGTCACACACGCGTGTGAAACGGTGTGTCTCACCTTCTAGCTTCTCGATCTACACGGTTGTACGGTTGTTAGGTGGCGGTGGTGGCGCGTGAGTGGCGGAGTAGGGTTGTGTGGCGCGTGTACTACAAGAAGGGTGTGTACACGTGATGGTGATGAAGGTGGTGTGGTTGTTTAGTGGTGGAGGCAGGCCGTGGTGTGTGGTGGTGATGTGACAGACGGCGGCGGCGCAAGGATAAGGAGAGGAAAGGGTTTATAACTTTTAGGGTTGAGGAGGAAAATGACAAATGGGAGGGGATTGGGGGGTTATATCCCCATGGGGGGCTTCTCTTGCCAATTCTCGAAACAAATGGGGGCGCGGCCAAATAATACCACAAGGACCATAGGCGTAATTTTGTTAAACTTTCAATAAAAACGTTCTCGGACTCATTTAGTCTACCAAAAATGCTTGTATGACTCTCTAAGTTGTGCCAATATTTTTAAAATTGTTTTTCCGTTAAAAATTACTATAAATACGTCTATGTTTGTGTTATCTCGTAAAAATCAATATTTCACGTGTTATTAGGTTCATTTGTGCCGACTCGAATTGTGTGGTCTAGCCCACAAACACACATAAAAGTGAACATATAAACTAAATAAACAGATCCTTTTGAGCTTAAGGTTGAGTAAGGATCTGGAAAATTCACGGTTGTTATATAGATAGAT
The DNA here is from genome assembly GCA_021014915.2 of Artemisia tridentata subsp. tridentata. Lineage (NCBI taxonomy): Eukaryota > Viridiplantae > Streptophyta > Magnoliopsida > Asterales > Asteraceae > Artemisia > Artemisia tridentata. The sequence goes on from CP139505.1 coordinate 251,209,980, forward strand.
AGATAGATATTGTTGTTTTTATAGCCTCCTCATATAGAAACCTAGTATCCCACTTGTATGTTAAGCTTTTTGTTGGGCAGAATTTTATATACTGGCATGATAATTTGAGCTGATATTATATGAAATTTCTTGGGCTTAATCTTCGGGCTTCAATAATCTTTGAGCTTTAATAATCTTCGATAAATGCTCAAAATCTTATACTTTTGCTCCAATGTCTTTGTGTCTCGTACCTACGATAATAAATAACTATTTTAAACAATATATGCTCTTAAAATAAACATTTTTGCTATTTTTTATGCCATAAATGAGAGAGATTTGATATAAAAAATATGTGTAATTTAATAGATATCAAGTAGGTAGCAGGAGTAGATTAAAATAGAGTAGGAGTAGGTTTTAGTTATAGCTTATTTATAGCTTATCATCTTTTGCTTATTTTCAAGTGCTTATTGTAATGAAATTTTAAGTTTAGTATTAATGAAGATGAAAATTTATTTTGAAGACTTGAAGATTATTTTCTTTCTCTACTCCTCTCTTTTCTTTTCTTTTTCTTTTTATTGTTTAATAAGCCATATTAGCTTATTCCTTATAGCTTATTGTGGTTTATTTACACTAGCTTTTTTTGGATAAGCTTTTCCCATAGCTTATTCAATAAGCACCTTTTTATTTCTTTCCTTCTTTTCAAAACTTCTTTATTTTCTTAGATCTAGTTAGTTTTTGTTTACTTAATGCAAAAAGCTTTAAACTTTATGTGTTTCTACTCAAATAAGCTATCTTTTAGCTTATTTTTCTTTTACTAGTTTAGATCTATTTGCTTTTTAGCTTATTAGATTTAAATCTAGTACACTAGATTAGTTAGCTTTTCTATAGCTTATTTGATCTAGTTTATTTATTTAGATTGCTTATTCTTAGCTTATTAATGATAACGTTTAGTACTTTTTAAATCAATAAGTTTTTCCACAGCTTACTTGATTCATATTATTGCTTATTTGTTCTAATCCTTCATAAAGTTTTAATCTTTTCTTAGTTTCTCATCATCTCATCGAAGGCGAGGAGCTTAAGGGTTTTATAAGCTAGCTTATTACTAAAGTTTATTACTTTTTAGTCTTATGGAAGATCAGGTTCCAATCAAGAGAAGAGCCTGGCATCCTTTCAAGGAGAAGCTCCAAGACTTGAGAGTCTCAGACCCAAGACAGGAGCTTAAGGATAACGCCAAGCATCAGAAGAACGCTGAAGAAATCAGACATCTGTTTAAAATTATATGTAAATCATTGGTTGTAAATCAGAGAGTAAGAAGAAGCATGTTTGCTCACTTACCTTTGATAGATTTAGACCACTTAAATACATAAATATAAACTTGGTGTAAATCAGAGTGTAAGAAGAAGCCTATTTGCTCACTTACCTCTAATAAACATAGACCAACTTAGAATCAGATGTTTAGATCTTCAGACTTGGTTGTAAATCAGAATGTAAGAAGAAGCCGTTATGCTCACTTACTTCTGATAAAACTTAGGCTTAATTTATGTTCAAATAAGGGGAGATTGTTGAGTCAAATGGGTATTATTAGTTGATCATGGTCAAGATCGTGTAACCATGTACATATCTATAATTAACATTAGTTAATTTCATTTGCTCAAACTCTTGTTTATACAATTCATGGTGTTGCACAAGTTTATCGGACCCAACATAGTTCTTGATTATTTACGATGTTTATTAGCATACTTAACCATTATTTACGATTATTTGTGGTTAAAATTACAAGCTACATTAGCGTTTCTTTTGAAATTTGAGTATGAAAGACAATAGTTAATGGAAAGATGTGGCTAAAAGTTTACGACGATCAAATCTCAAAATCCTTTTTATATAACACACATATCGCACACTTAGCTATTTTTTTAACTTAAAAGGCAAGTAGTCGGAGATAAATGATGGTGACCGGTATAGACTCTTGATGCAGTTTAGTCAAAACTATTAGTATCATCATATACTGCAATTTATCGTCGTGTATAAACGACAACGGCAATTAATGGCATTCTGAAAATATCATACAAATATATATGAGGCTATTCACGCAAAAGATATTACTCACATCGTAACACTTATTTAACCTTTTTCTATATACATCGATATTGTTCATGGTATCTTATTATATGCAAAAAAAACACATCATGAGAAGGTTAAACATTCTCTTCGCTGAATCCATCGTCCATTTCCAGTGACGCAGGTGGCGATAGCGGATTTGTTATTTTAAAGGTTGTCTTAGAATGCAATAAAAAAGATTTCTAACTAAGTTCTTCTTTTATGGGTATCAATTTTTTTTTCCGACTTCAAAAAGGCCTTTGACACTATGAGTTGGAAATACCTTGATTTTATGTTACATAACCTTGGTTTTGGTCTAACGTGGAGGTCGTGGATCAAAGCTTGTCTCGAATCATCTAGGACCTCGATTCTTATTAATGGCAGCCCCACTTTCGAATTTAATGTTAGGCGCAGCTTGAGGCAAGGGGATCCTTTATCTCCCTTCTTGTTTATCATCATTATGGAGGGTCTTCACGTAGCTATTTATGAATCAATTCGATCTGGTTTGGTGCGAGGTATAAATATTGGCTCTTCTAATATTACTCTTAGCCATTTGTTCTTTGTCGACGATGTTATGATCACTACGGAGTGGAGTACGCATGATATGGACCAATGTTGCAAAAATCGGCCGTATCGGCCGATATATCGCTTATCGGCCTTCGACGTTGTAGAATTTTGCAAATCGGTCAAAAAATCGGTCTGGGCAAAAAAACGGCCAGAAATCGGCAGTATCGGCCAGAAATCGGCCGTATCGGTCGATTAATCGGCCATATCGGCCGTATCAGTCAGCTTTAAAAAAAATAAAAATTTAGGCATTCTACTTAATTTGGGGATCGTTTATTTCACTTATAACACACAATGAGCCTCATAATCAGAATTAGAGCCTTTTATTGAGGTTTGGAAATATAGTAGGCTTGGAATCAGTTATGATCTTTAGTTTGGTCTCCAGAAATACCCAAAACATGCAAAAAATGCCAATCCGATTAATCCCGCCTTGGCCGATTAATCGCTGCAGGGTGGTCGACCGCCACGCTACCGATTCACGATTTTTGCAACATTTATGGACAATATAATTCAAGTTCTACAGGTTTTCTATCTTGCTTCTGGTCTCAACATTAATATTCATAAGTCCAACATCTATGGTATTGGTGTGTCTATTGACGACGTCCATCTCATGGCTTCTAATACCGGCTGTGTCGCGGGCTCTTTCCCGTTTACGTATCTTGGTTTGCCCATCGGGGGCAACATGTCCCTCATCGCGAGTTGGAAGCCTTTGGTTGATAAATTCAAAGCCAAGCTCTCTGTTTGGAAGGCTAATCTCTATTCTTATGGTGGCCGCCTCACCCTCATTAAGTCCGTTCTTGGAAGCCTCGGTATATACTATCTTTCCATTTTCAAAGTGCCCTAAATGATTTTGAATTCCTTGGAGAAAATGCGTGCAACACTCTTTTGGGGCGGCAACCAAGATTCCAGAAAATTAGCTTGGTTGAAATGGCCTAATATTGTTGCTTCGTTTGAAAAAGGTGGTTTGAACATCGGAAGCCTAAAATCTTTCAATCTAGCCTTGCTCCAAAAATGGCGTTGGAGGATGTTCTCAAATCTGAATGCCCTGTAGGTTCGAGTTATCAAAGATTTGCATGGGCTTGAAGGCGGTTTTGATCACAATGGGTGCAAGCATAACGGTTTATAGGCTAAGATTGTTGGTTCTTTTAACTACCTACATTCGAGCAATATTCTCCCTATGGACTCCATCCGTTTTCAAGTGGGTTGTGGCTCTCACATTCGCTTTTGGAAAGACATTTGGCTCGGTTCTTCGCCTCTTTGTACCAAGTACAGCCGATTGTTTCGCTTGGAACAAGACAAGGAATGTTTGGTTATGGATCGAATTCTTAATGGGCAATGGGCCTGGAATTGGTCCTCTAATCTTGGTATTCTCAATTCTTCCCATCTCAACGAGTTGCTGCTTGAGATCAGCCACTTAAATGTTCAAGATGACAATGATAAGTGCATTTGGTCTATGGATGATGATGTCATTTTCACAGTTGGTGCTTTACGCTGTCTTATTGACGATCATCTATTGCCATCCATGGATTCCGTGACAACATGGTATAAATCCCTTCCTCGTAAAGTGAATATTTTCATGTGGCGTTTGAAGCTTGACAAGCTCCCGCATCGTTTAAACCTTTCTCTTAGAGGTATAGAAATTCCAGAGATTTCTTGTCCATCTTGTAGCGGAATGGTGGAATCTAATCAACACATCTTTTTTGAATGTGTTATCACCAAAGATATTTGGAGGATTGTCCATACGTGGTGTGATAATTCTTTTCCTATTTTCTATTCCAACACTCATTGGTTTGAATGGTGGAGTTCGTGGCCCGTATCTAAGGAAAAGAAGCGTCATTTGTATTTCATCATCGCGACTACCTTATGGATTACTTGGCGGTATCGTAACAACGTCACTTTTAACTCTCAATCCTTGAGGAAAAGTGACATTTTTTATAGTATTCGTATGTTTTTTTTTTTTTTTTTTTTTTTTGCTTAAGCATAGAGGGCGTATGTTTTGTAATTGGTCTGATTGGCTAAACTATCCTTTGTGATGCTAGCTCCTTGCTAGTTTTTTTAATAATATGCAGCCGTTCGAAAAAAATGGGTATCAATTTTTTGAAGTTGTAGACCAGAGTGTCTTAAAATGTAATAATTATTTATTAATGAAGTTTTTCTTGTGTTACGATGAACATAGGCATTGTAATAATCGTAAAAATAGCATATCAAATACAATATATTATACATCCCCAAAATCATAAAACAATTAAAATACAACACGTTAATTCAATAGAACAAACTGCATCATCCGAAACATAAAGAAACATAATGCTGTGGTATGCAAGCGAACAAGAATTGTTAGACCGTTGAGCAACATGTTAAAGGATGGTCATTGTTTGAAAGCAATATCAACATTTTCCATTCATTGTTACGATTAAGTGGTGGCTCTAGTTGACCATCAAGTGGCTTTCATCACCGAAGCTTCGTGACCGAAAGTGATGAGAGCTTAAAGTGACGTGATTGAGTGATTGCTCAACCTAGCGTGAAGTAACGAGGGTGTTGACATACGAGTCAACAAAATTATTACGTCAATCTAGTTTCAGATATATCAAAGAATGCATTATAATATGAATATTTTGTCAACTTATGTGTGCAAAAACAAATGAGGTTAATGGAGAGCAAAACTTATGTGTGCATAAACTTTAGATAGGTATTTAATGAAACAAAACTATTGCACATATCAGATATATGATACGACATAATATTCTACAACTTATTTTCCAGAACTCGATGTAACCTCTCGTAATTTTTCCCTATGAATAGTGAATGCTAATAAATGATTAACGAATCATTACGTTATTTAATAACCATTTCTACTGGTAACAAATTTTTTTTATTATTCATGCTATACTAATTTTAATCACAACGATACTTGTGATTACTGTTTACCTAGAAACGATGCTTACACACGAACCTTGATAGTCTAAAATCGCGAAATTATCTAAAACCATTAACGTTTAATACTTAACGTTTATACGTTCGTCAATTAACCAAACGTGATCAAATACAGTTCCGAGCTCACGAAAATTTTCACAAATACTCAGTAACTACATTGGACCTCGACTCAATACCCGATAAATACCAAACGGGCAGCTAAATTCATTGGGCCTCAGCCCAATAAGTCGACAACCAAACACACCAAACGGATCTTATTATTTTCATTCTTTCTTTTCATTGGGCCAGTCCACCCAACGAGCCCAATCACAAAACAAAGCCCAAGTTTATATATATAAACTTTCGATTTGGCTGCTCAAGGATCGAACACTTTGACTAAATTACGAACAATCTAGCTTAACAACCATATCACTCTTTTGCTCAACTCGATTCTCAACCTAGCTAAGAATCGAGTGAAACAAACATCACATCCTAACTAGAACATTTACTTGTTTAAAATCTATCGAAGCTCAACGCACTCGACATATTGTGAACACAATCCAAGTTTCACATTTTGGCCTAGTGATGTCTCGTATAACTTCCAACTCGACCCAACCTACGTTTTGACTAACGAATAAAATTCGTTAGTGCTCTTATCGAATATACACACTATCAAATGATCACTACATCTATTTTGGTCATGCATAAAATGTGTTAAACTCTTGAAATACTCGACCAAGCCTCAAACACAACAATAAGAATTATTTTGTCACCACCTCCTTGGTTCCTTATGCCGACTAACACCAACAAAAACCACAATCATTTGGTTTACTTATACACTTCAAGGTGACTAAACAATGACACTCTCTGCTACTAGCTTACATCCTCATCATTCTTCATCATTTTATTCATTAAAACACTCAATACTTTGCCCTTAAATAACCTCAAAACTCTCGGTATTCAATCAACACAAATACATCCAACTCAAAAGTTTACTAAGTAGTTTCATAGTTCCTAAATTCGCCTAGCTTAGCCTAAATTTCGAAGCATTCGAATCAAGCCAAGGACTATATCAAACTCGTTCCTATATCTTTGGAAGGTCAAGAATCGAGCTACACCATTCTCTTGGCCTAACTCAGTTTCGACTTGGTGATACGCCCCACCTCTTGAGGTGAAGTAAGCCATTTCCTTATTTTTCAATTTCTTACGTTGGTTTACATTTGCATGTCACAATTCATTTTGTTTCGATATCTCGTAAACTTCCTTAATAACACATATGTTTTATTCGACACTCTAAATGTTGGCCATGCTAACTATCGAGAACAACTAATATTCGAACCCTATATAAACATATCAACCTTAAAAATCACACGTTTCTATGTCACCTTGAACACATGCGAATTTCATTAAAACACTTAGAATAATTTTGAGATTTTTAAAACTGTTTTCAAATAAGCTAAGTCACGTTAGCTTTGGTCTCGTATTTTCTTAACTCGACATACAACCCATATATTTTATAGCTCGACCTAATAGTCGAGCTACCAAACTAACAAGTCACGTATTTCTTTCAACCTAGTAAACTCAACTCAAACCTTATTTAAACACAAAGTAATCTATCGAGCAACAACTTTCACAAAAACTAAATAATAACGAACGGGCTTATAAGCCCACTAAGCTATTTTTAAGCTTACCGAATAAGCTGTGTGAATAAGCTCCAATATAACATTTTTACAACCCTAAAATGAGCCCGTAACCAAGCCCAAACCCCCTCTAAACCCAATGAATCGCAAACCCATAATGGGCCATAACTTCGGCTCGTTAAAAGCCCATAAGCTGAAAAATAAGCTCTCGACTAATTAAGCAGTTTTTATAAGTTACATAAGCTATTTTAAACTTAGTTGTGAAATAAAAATGGTAAACTTTGATTTTTATAAATTTCGGACTTGTTTTGCAAAAGTCTACTAACCGAAGGACTAAAACTGCCAAATTTGGAAACTTAAAGTAAAAACTGTCATTTTGATAATCTTGTGATGAAAACTGTAAATTTAGGAACTTTTGAGTATAAAATGTAAATATTAAAAGTTTTAGATTTAAAATATAAATAAAACATAACCGAGGACTAACGGTGCAAAGATTATGCCGTTAGGGTATAAAATGTAAATTTGTAAAAACCCAAAGGTTATTTATGATTTTATACTTGTAATAATATTTCACAAACCCAAAACCCGAAACAAATATATTTGGTCTCACAAATCGACATTTAGCGTCACATTTTATAATAATTATATACGTAGTTATATAACTTATAAACTTTAATATACGTAATCACTTAATATTTAACGCGTAGCATAACTTATCATAAATCAACCTTGATTTATAAACAACGATCTCTTTAGCCAGACTTATATACTTCAACGAACGAACACAGATCCCAGAGTTATATATATATGTATATATATAACTATATATTTTGATCATTTAAACATGCATATTCTTAACGTTACAAATAAATTACCAATCGATAAAACCTTAAACGTTATGATTCGCGATAAACCAAACTTAGACTATCAAACCACTAAAACTAGCCATATACTATATAGTTCGTGTGTTGAAGCCGTTTCCTTTCATCGTTTGAGTACGATACTACCACCACTACTGTACTACTAAGGTGAGTTCATAGCCCACACTTAAACTTTTAAACCTTTTGTGGGGAGATACATGCTACAAACATGAACACAAACTTTTTGTATGCTATGACTGATGTTATTATTGCTTAAGTAGCTATTGCCAAAAGTCCCTCTATCATGAACCTTAATCACTTGCGAGTGAACGTAAATAGTTGTGAATAGATCTATTTGGGACTGACAATCCCCGTTTGGGTCTGCTAGGATGAGCCACCCAGGCGCACTTTATTTGAACAAACTTATGGGTTATTGGCAAATACCCATCCCGAGGGCCTATATACTTTACATCATTTTTGATGCCTGTTAAGCGTTGCGTGTCATGAGCTTAATGCAATAACAACTTGATTTTAACTTGTTTAATTGTAATTCGATGCAATTAACACTTATACTTGTGTTCAAACTATTAAACTTAAACCTATGAATATCACTCAACTTTTGTTGACTTTTAGCATGTTATCTCAGGTAACTAAAGGCTGGAACTCAAGGCACGGAGTGGGCATTAAACCCGGCACGGGTTCTAAATAAATGTTTTATCATTCAAATTTAAATAAACATGTTAACTATGAAACATCTTTGTATCTCAAATGCTTGTATTTTGAATGATAAACTTAAAACGTCTTTTTAAAAGTCGTTTTCTATGGTTATGACTAAAGATCCACTACGTAACACCCAATTAAGTCTTCCGCTGTTGATATCCGAAATTGGGGGTGTTACACTCGATTTGCATGTATATATGATCGTCAACTTCTCACCAATTGACACTCCAAAAAGGATGCAAAGATAGACTTTGCTTGACAACAACCCCTTTCAAGGTACCTATATCGTTGTCAACCTCGCAGGACTCCTAGATATGCAAAACAGACACAAAGAATAGTGGAAAAAGTCATTAATATAGGAGTCTAAACAAGCTACAAGAGAATGGTTAACAACATGGATCAAAATTTTTTTATTGCACTTTGGAATGGAAAAACAAGAAACACTTTGAGGAGAACAAAATATGAAGTAATTAGCTATTAAAGTGCATCTTGAGGTAAATGTAACTTTAACGTATATATTATATAAGGATAAGAAAATCAGAAAGGTGGAGCAGAATGAGAGGGAAAAGGTAGTCATGATATTTTTTTTTTAATTTTGGAACACGAAAACTTAAATGTTATGTTTGGCACACGAGATTATTGGGAGATTATGCTTATTTCTAAAAAAAATAAGCTACTTAAAATATAATATTTGTTTGGTAGACAAAGATTATAAAATATTATAATATCTTTTTATAATCCCCTCTCCATCTCTATCTAGGGGTGTTAATCGGGTCGGGTTGGTCGGGTTCAGATTAGTTTGGGTCGGGGCAAGGCGAATAATACATATCCGACTACGACCCTATTTGATTTCGGGTTAGTCGGGTTTGAGTCAGTTCGGGTCGACCCGAATATGAGTAAATGTAATAAAATTGCATATTTTTACTCATTTAAATAGATAATTTATAAAAATTTATTTAAGAAAAAAAAATTATTCGGGTCAATCGGGTCGACCCGAATCCAAGATAGCCAAATATTTTCAACCCGATACCCGACCCTATTTAGTATTTTGTTAGCTTTAATTTTATGGTTACCTTTAATTTTAGAGTTGACCCGAATAAAATTAGTAACCCGAGTAACCCAACCAGAATAGGCTTAATCGGGTTCGGATCGGGTCGGGTATTTTGACAACCCTATCTCAATCTACAATTACATCTGCAGTTACAACAACAATTAATTTTGCCAACCATACCTACGCCCATTTTAAAGCTTGTGTGTGAGAGACTCATGTGACAACTTTTATCATGTTCAACCTTTTAGTTTGATATAAGAGCAGCCTAATTCAAGAATTAAAAGATACAGGACTCAAATTGACATAAAACCAAACTCCTCAAAACGACATCGTAACCATGTTTTAAAATAAACCCTTAAAACCCTAATTATGTCATATTCATCTTCTTCCTCCTCCATTAAACCCTAATTCCATCCTACCGTTACACAAAACAGCTGTTCAAAGATTAGGCACTGAAACTTTTGTCACTGTTAGCGTTGGCAAATCTTGGCAAATTTATAATGTAACTTTTTTACTTTTACAACACTTTGTTTTTTTATGTTAAGTTCAGTATTGAATTTGACATTTTTTTTGTTTTGTTTTGTTTTGACAGTGTGCTAAGCTCAGTTTGGTTCTTGTTGGTAAGTATAATTTTTCAGTTTTTTTTTTTTTGATGAAATTTTTTTTTTTTTTTTTTTTTTTTTTTTTTATGAAATTGGTAGACTTAAGATTAAGGGGTGCTTATATAGGGTTATGGGTCCCAATACCGTTACGGTGTATGGAGGAGGTTGAGACGTAGACAGCCCTACCCCTACCTAAGGTAGAGAGGCTGCTTCCGGTTCTACCAAAGGTAGAAAAGGACCTCCGGCCTTTTGTAGGGAGTGAGGATCGAACCCCTGACCTCTCGGTTGAGAGGCAAGGGGTTTTCCAACTGATCCAACCCTACTTCTTCTTCTTTTTTTTTTTTTTCTTTTTTTTTAATTTGGTGCTTGTTTAAGCTTATTTGATGGGTTATGAGCTTATTGGGAAAAAAAAAAAAAAAAAAAAAAAAAAAAAAAAAAAAAAAGACTCTTTTAAGACCATAGTTAAAGTACATGAAACATAAAAAGACTTAATGTCAGAATAAGACCCAATGTATAATCAAATGCTTCAAGCCACCAAATCAAAAAATTGCATCTTTTATGTTAAATTAGTTACTTAAAATTTTGAGAAAAAAGGTTATTAATAACATTTTTCTAAGCTAATTTGATGGTCTTATGAGCTTATTGAAATTTTAATAAGCTCATAAGATTTTTTTTTTTTTTTTTTGAGCTTATGAGTTTATATATTTATGAGCTTATAAGCTCATAAAGATCACGAGGATAAACTCATAAGGCCAAAAAAAATGAGCTTATGAGCTTATCAAATTTTCAATAAGCTCATAAGTCATAAGACCATCAAATTAGCTTAGACAAATGTTATTAATAACCTTTTTTCTCAAAATTTAAGTAACTAATTTAACATAAAAGACGCCAATTTTTTGATCCGGTGGCTTGAAGCATTTGATTATACACGGGGTCTTATTCTGAAAATTAAGTCTTTTTATCGTTTCGGGCACTTTATCTATGGTCATAGAAGAGTCTTGTTTTTTTTTTGTTTTTTTTTATTTTTTTTTATTTTTATTTTTTTTATTTTTAAGTTTTGGTTTCTTTTCTGTAATTTCATGAGTGGTATAGTTTTTGATGTTTGGACATTTCTTGAAGGTCCTCAACTTCCAAAGAAGATCCGGGCTCTTGCGTCATATCGTGATTATACATTTGCTGCATATGGAAATGATATTGGGGTATTCAAGCGTGCTCATCAGGTTCGTCACTCATATCCATCTTATTTAGATTGTAAAAAGTATTGTGTGACGATGAACATTGTCATCTAAGAACATTTTATTCTTTCTTAACAGTCGATTGAAATAATGTAGCAGAGTTGGCCTTTTTTTGTTTATGATAAGCTACATGATTGCTACTTAAAGTTTGCATGCTGTTTACATCTTATGTGTCAAATTCTGTAAGTTATGTTTTAGCTTGTTAGTCAATGTGTGTAAGTCGTATGCTTTTTTGCTAAATATACATTCTGCATTAATTTTGGCAAGCAGACACTTGCATTTTGCTAAGTTACGCACACAGAAACTGTAATCACTGTCATAGGCTGTTAGACGTTTCTTTTTGTTTGGTATTCAAAACTTTAAAGTTTGTTTAAATTTGTTTTGCTTTGTTTACTTACTTTCTTCTTATTTTCGTTCGGGGTATCTTTTCCCTATGATCCACCACAAATTTTGATAACCTGCTTTTATGCTTCACAACTGAAATCTGCTAACTTGAGATGATAATTTTGAAAACAACTATAACATAGATAGGTGTTTTTATAAAACATGGAAAAGGAGAATCTCTATAGTTGTATTAAGCTATCGAGCCGAATAAGGGGAATGGCCTGATAATATTTAGATTGAATAAGGAGAATCAATCATCTGGAGGTGTTGTTTTTTTGCAACACTTCTTTTTCTCTGGGAAAGCTGATTCCTCACATTATAAATGAACGAGAGCATAAGTTTTCATTGTTGTTTGATACTATGATCCAAAAATGTATGGAAAGAAGATGCGTGCGTTGATGCTTGTTAGTTATCTGAAAGAGATTGTTGATACAAACAGGTGGCTACTTGGAGCAGACATAGTGCCAAGGTCAACTTGTTGCTTCTATTCGGAGAACATATCCTGAGTGTTGATATAGAAGGCAATGTTTTCATGTGGGTGTTCAAAGGAATTGAGGAAAATCCATCTCCAGTTGGACATATTCTACTAGATAGTGAATTCACTCCAAGTTGCATCATGCATCCAGACACTTACTTAAACAAGGTATTCCTTTAACTTCAGTTTTATGGATATTTGTTACTGCTTCATTTGTTATTTGGTGCATTAACTCAACGGAAGCATGAAAACAGGTTATTCTTGGAAGTCAGGATGGTTCACTTCAACTTTGGAACGTCAGCACAAAGAAAAAACTTTATGAATTCAAAGGTTGGAAGTCGTCTATTTCTTGTTGCGTTTCTTCTCCAGCTTTAGATGTCATTGCCGTTGGATGTGCGGATGGAAAGATTCACGTTCACAATATCCGTTTTGATGAGGAAGTTGTTAGTTTTAGTCAATCCACTCGAGGTGCCGTGACTGCCTTGTCATTCAGAACTGGTGAGATCTTTAGGCTGATTATTGTTGATTGATGTGCCATTATATCTCTGATCTCTCATAGTAGGGCCTCCCACGTTATGAATCTGATAATTTCTGGTTTGACTTGTTTGTGCACTTGTTACTAGCTTTTATAGGGTTTACTTGAGGTCTCCTTTTTGTTTATTGATTGATTTAGAGTTGTTGTGGCTCCACTTCAGTTATTTGGGAGTGAATGGCGATATTATGTAATTAGCAATGCTAATTAATAATTCCATATTATGAGCCTTTTTAATGCATCTTTGGAGTCTGGTTTGGTAGTGTGTGGCTGTATCTGGCACATAACTGCCTCTTTGTTGACCCATTCTCCATCCTCTAGTCAAACATGAACTTTGGGGTTAGCATTCACTTAGAGTAAGGTATAAAGGATGTTCCTGAAGATTAATGAAGTGGAATATAGATATTAATCAGTTGACTGTGTAGATCCTTGTAACTTGCAGGGCAATGTCTATGTTGTGTATGTTTACAGGGGGACCGGGGATGTATCATTTGAGGAAGGCAGGTTTAACTTAATGTCAGTCGTACATGTATTGTCTAGTTGGTGTCTCCTTTATATGATGAGAATCGAGGATGTTCAAATGAAGTTATTGACCCCATTATTTGAAATGAAATAAGTACTCTAGGTTATTACCAATCTTATTTTGTGGGTTTAGTTCACTTCATTGAGGAGAAGTGGAGAAACAGAGTAGGAAACCAGAAAGCTGGATGATGGAGACCTGATGAAAATGTTATAATAAATGGCATCTAAGAGACAGTTAGAAGAGATATCTAGTTAGATCTATGGACCCATTATCAAATTTATTTTTGAGTGTTTTTGATCTTATTCTGGGTCTGTAATGTTCTCTTGCTTCTATTCATGTCAATTAAGCTATAAATTTTACTGTATTTTGCAGATGGTCAACCTCTTTTAGCATCTGGAGGCTCATCCGGTGTAATAAGCATATGGAATCTTGAAAAGACGAGGCTTCAGTCTGTTATCAGAGATGCTCATGATAGCTCTGTGATCTCATTGCATTTCTTTGCTAATGAACCAGTGTTAATGAGTACATCGGCAGACAACTCTATAAAGGTAAAGATGAAACGCTGCATGCTTTCTGTTTATTGCTATGCTGTTTTGTTCCCAGTTAATGCACAAAGGCAAGCTGTCCTCCCGTGCTTCCTTTATTTTAGCGCTGTCTTTCTACCTCTCACTTAGTATCACTTGGAAACGTGTTTTTTCTTGAATCTTACCTCGTATGTCTTTGTAGATGTGGATTTTTGACACAACTGATGGCGATCCTCGTTTGCTAAGGTTTCGAAGTGGGCACAGTGCGCCTCCTCTTTGTATAAGGTAATACAATGTTATGATTACATATTTACATTAGACTTATCATATTTGCGCTGTTTGAACAATATGTAGGCAGACATTTACTTATTACTTTAGTTAACATTTTTTTACATACAAAAAGGTGTACCTATTAGTGTAAGAACTAAGATACTGTTTATATTGTTTACTCATATTGCTGGGTGAACTATGCAGGTTCTATGCTAATGGGAGACACATTCTATCTGCTGGTCAAGATCGTGCATTTCGCCTCTTCTCTGTTATCCAGGTTAGATACTATTTATATGCCTACACCATTATATGGTTTTACTTGCACATGTAAAATATATAATTTTTGTGCATACAAATGTATGTGCGTATAAATTAAACAGTACCGCAAATTAGGCAGTTCACCTAGACTAAGTGGAATTCTACCATACAACCCACAACTATCTAAATTTAAGAAAGAAACAGCCATGTAGTTGAAGAGCCAGTCAGGAAACTTGGAGTTGAAGTTATTATTAGAGAGGTCTAGTTCTGAAAGAAATGGAAGATCAACCCGAGAAAGACTAGTAAGTCCACAATTTGAAAGATGAAGTACTTCTAGCGAAGTAAGATTGTTCAATACTAGAAATAACTCAGAACCCACAATCGAAAGGTCAATGTTATCGAGCTTGAGATGTTTTAAATAACTGAGCTTGGTCAACCATTCAAGATTGTCGACGGTTAAACTACCAAACTCGGTTGAAACATCAAGGTACCGCAAGTGAGACAAGTTTCCCATATTAGGAGGAATTTGACCACTAAATCCAGCTTTCGAAAGGTTCAGATATCTAAGATTTCTTAATGAACCAATGAATTCAGGGATCTCTATATCTAGGAAAGTGTTGTAGCTCAAGTCAAAGTAAGTCAAGTACTTGAGTTTGAGCAAAGAAGGACTAATCTCACCACTCAGGTTCCACAAACCATGCCTGCCAGGCTCCTCACCATACCTCAAAGGATACAGATTATGCAGATCAATACTAGTAACAACTCCCGTGGAATTGTTACAGTCAATACCATGTCACTGACAACACTTGTTTCCTTTCCATGACGAGAGGCGGTTTTCAGGATCGATAAGGCCCTCCTTGAAGCTGATTAAGGCTTCTAGTTCCGATTGAGAACACTTTGCCACATCTGAGATTACCAACTTTAGGCACACTAGATATGAGAAAAGTAGTAGAACGGGTATGAATGTACGTTTAGGCATTTTTTTGTGACTTATGTGAAGAACTGAAGATAAGCACTATCTAACAAGCTGTTTATAAGTGAATCCTACTTAACTTTACCTTCAAGTATATGATTTGGAAAGTTACTAAGTGAATCCCTTTTAATAATCAGCAGTTGTTTTCAAATGTTCTTTTAATATGTGATCTTTGATTAGATTAATAAGAGTTGAACTGGCCACCTACAGAATTTATGCTCCCCCCGTTGAAAAGTATGAAATATTTTCTATACTTTTCGATCGATGACAAAAAGTCTTCTAGCAGTACACTAAGAAATGATCAGAAAAGTTAATCAAATGTCATGATTGTGGAATATTTTGGAATAAGAAATACTATAAAAGTCCATGTCTATTTCAAATTTGAAAGCTACATCATTCTTATTTTTTAAAACCAAAAGTCGACTCGTTATTGAGAGAGTGTTAAGTTATTTAGGAGGTATCCACGTTGGTCTCATTCTTTTTCCAGATTTACTCATGGTTTTTATAAGTCACTAAGGACTTGTTAATGAAACATTACACAATGAGTCAGGAACGACCACTAGCTAGGATTAATGTTTCATATCCACAAACTGTATAAGAAAGACATATTAAGGCTTATCAAACAAAATAAAGTTATTGCTTGGTCTAGTTATCATGAGAACATCATCAAAGTTTATTATACTTGCCTTATGGCTTATTAACAAGGCCGGGCAATAATGATGCATCTTGTTTAACAAAATTTCATGTCGTTAAGAATCAGGCGTATGTACGGACTGAAGCAATTATACTTAAAACTGATACCCGCAATGTATCTGGTTACCATATATAGCACATGGTAACTGACACATATATATAGATCTACAATATATAGATCTACAATGTACAATGTTCTTATGTACGTAGAAGCTGAAAAAAATAAAATATAAAAAGCATAGAAAACTTCAATTGCTTACTTTTATTTTGGTGTTTACCAAGGGACAAATCCCCATCATTCATCTATTTTGATCTAATGGTGTAGATTCATGTAAGATTTAATTTTTTAAACCTAATTTTCCCCAACTATATAAAGTTTTTTTTTTTTTTTTCCCATTCGGTTTTTTTCCACACACAGTTTGTGTGTTTTCTCTCAACTGCTTCCCTCCATAAATCAGTTACGTTTTCCCTCCACCGCAACACCACCGTTACTCCACCACAACACTACCGTTACTCCACCGCAACACCACCGCGACACCACTGTTACTCCACCGCAACACCACCGCACTCCACCGCGACTCCACCGCAACACCACCGCACTCCACCGCAACACTTCGTGTGTGTTTTCCTCTGTACTCATTCCTTCCTTCCAAAAATTAGTTATCCCGATCCGATCACCATCACCATCACCACTCCGATCACCATCACTGTTCCGATCATTATCATCATTTTTTATGGCTTCTTTTGATATGAAATAACCGTTTGTTTCAGAAGCAGATTTGATTGATATTGTTGCAGTTGATACTGTTGTTGAATCGGTTGATAATTATGTAAATCAAGTTGTTAACATTTCTTCTTATCAAGTTGCACACCAAGTGTTTGATGAAATGTGTGAGTAAAAAATGTTTTGATAATCTTGTTATCTGCTCCTGTAATTTTACTATTAATTAAGTTGTTAGTTGAATTTATGTTTTTAACTGCATTTGAATGTTGTTTTTGTGTCTAATTGTTGTTTTGAATATGCTTTGTAGCATACGTGTAGTATCACTAGTGATATTTGAAGTTGATGATTATAAGCTGGTTTTGTTAGTCTATTTGAAGTTTATTTATAAGTTGTTTATGTTAAGATGTTTAATTTGCTTAAATAATATTTTTGACATTTTGATGAGGATGAAAATATAAGTTTGTGGGGATAAGCTGTGAGTATAAGTTACTGATAAGTTGTTAATTACAGTGTAATATTGCTTATTATTTAAGCTGCGAGTATAAGTTACTGATTAGTTGTTCATTATAGTATAAGTTTCTAAAATTTCCGCTTGCATTGTGTCCTTCTCTGGTTACGAAGGAATGGAAAATCGTGGCATGGAGTGATGGTTGCACTGTAGGAACCCTGCATGAGCTTTCCTTTGATGCACTCATGGCTCATAGTAGAGATATACATCCTTTTTCTTATATTAAAGTATACATTTCAATGAGATATTGATATCCAGTTGATACCTTATCCCAAACTGTAGATTAAGCATGAGCTCGTAATTCTTATGGCCTTTGTATATCGTGGTCCCTTGCGTATATGCTGGTTGTAAGTCAGTTCCCAACCCAAAAAACTTTCCATTTTCAACCCATTGGTAGAGTACTAACTATAACCTTGATATCACGTTTGATATCACAGGTTATATCACAGGTGTGTCAACTTTCTTTTATTTGTTGAATTTGTTGTGGTGATGGAGGATCTTATGATATCACAAGCGATATCAAAGGTGTTTGACCTTCTTCAATTTGTTTGTGGAGATGTTGGGCTTTTTTGAACCACAACTGCAGTTGTTGTTGATTCTTTTGTTTGATGAAGCCGTTTTTTTTGCAAATTGCAATCACAAATAGTTTAGTGATATCGTCTCTTTTTATGCCACATACAAAACAAACAAGTATGCTTTTTAACTTGTAATATCTCTTGTGATATTTCATTGTTTTTGTACATTTTGTGTATATTATCACCTGAGATATTTCTCTTTCCAGGTACACGATAGTTTTTGTGCCTTTTACTGCAATTGACATTCACAGGAGATGTGTTAATATTGGTTCTGGTCTGCTTAAGAACGAAACTACTGAATCTTATGTATGGTTACTCCAAGCATTCAAGAAAGCTTTTGTGTGTTATCCGAATATCATTGTAACTGGTCAAGATGGTGCTATGCGAAAAGCAATTGCAGCTGAGCTTCCTGGTTCCAAGCCCCGGCTTTGCATGTGGCATATCATGCAAAAGCTTTCAAATAATGTAAAAGTTTATTTATTAATTAGACTGTCATAAATTAGAAGTTATGTATCACTTGTGATATTTTCATTTCACTGTATAATTATGTTGTTTTGTATCAATAAAATGTGCTTTATCACAATATTTACATCATTTATGAGTTTACTTGTTTTTACTTGTTTCTGACATGTATCACTTGTGATATTATTCTTTAATTGATATATATGTTGACTTTCTTTTAGCTGAATCGTTATGTTACTCAAAAGCATTGTTTAATTAATCCTATTCTTGTTTGATTTTGAGAATATGTCAAGTTTTTATTTTCATAGTTTTCTTCATGAAGTCAACGGTATTTTTAATTGACTTTTCATTTGTATCACTTGTGATACTCTAATAAAATTACCAAAAGAAGATTGTTTACAACTGAATAGAAACCATTGTTTACAATTTAAGTAGCAAAAGAAAATTACAATTTAAGTAGCAAAAGAAAATTACTAATTGATGCTTTTGAAAAGGATCCGCTGGATTCGGGCAAACAGACACAGGTTTGATCACTTATAGCCTTCCAAAACTCAACCTTATCCATTCTAGCACTCCACATTGCCTTTAATAAATCTCCTAGAAGATTGTATCACTGTAGTTGACCTTGGTGCATGCAAATCATTGCAATTCAAAGGATTTTAGTGGTTTAGGCTTTAATTCACTTATTTTATTCTTCACTATATAAGCTACTTGTGTTTGTGCTTCAAAACCACGCCTCAACAACTTCTCTTCTACTATAAACTCACCTTCTAAACTTACCTCAAAACATGACTAAAGCACCAAGTGCAAGATCATCCACTAGGAGCCCTTCAAGAAAAACCGCACGAATTGTGTATGAATTATCCTCAACCGAAGCCTCACCCATCAAAGCACCTTCTACTAGAACACCTCTCTCAAACTACATCCAAACTCCTCCCTCTAATGAACCAACTCCAACACAATTTGCTTCCACCAAACCAACCTCACCACAACTTCCATCTCTTAAACCAACACCTCCTAGTGAACCTACATTACCAAACACTCCCATTTCTACCCAACCAACAAAACCTTCACCTCTTGAACCTAGACTCCTTTCTTTCACCACACCTCATTCATCACCTCATCTCTACTTAAACTCATTGGAGGACTTACCTCCTAGAACTTCTAATCCACCACCATTACCTACATTCTCATCCATTGAGAGAATGGCTACCCTACAACCTTCTTCTCACAACCAAGGTGTTGACATATCACCACCCATAGGAAACCTACTTTTTTTTCTCTCCACCCTCAAATGTCCCATTTTGGGTAATGAGAAGATGTCAACCACCTCAACCACCTTAACCAAACAATGACACACTTCCACCCACACATACTTCTCTACCAACACCCATGGTACATCTACAACCTCCTCAACTAGGCCCATCCACCTCAAACATACTTCCACAACCTTCTCTCTTAGAACCAACATCACAGCAACCAAGCCACGATGATACTTGTTATCATTGTCAACATGTCCAAACCTTAGTTCATGAACTACGTGATGAAGTATGTTTCATGTTCTACCATCTCCTTGAACGTCTTGATGACGTAACCAAACCAAACCTTCCTTAGAAACCGTGAAGTGCAAGCACAAGTGGTCTTCTTCCTCTAGCCTTAGGCCTATACTTTGTCATTAGGATTTTTCTTCTTCATGTTAGATCATTTCCTTAGTTTTAGAGAATTGACCTATGTGTGTATCATTTCTCTTGGTTTATTAAATGAATCTACATGATTATGTGCTTCTTGTTTATGTGAGCATGATTGGTGTGACTATTACCTGATTTCATACCTTTTTCTATTCTTTACTGCTGCTAACAAGTTGCAGGTAAGCCGGATCCCTCATTTTGTACTAGGCGGATCCTTTCAGAAAAGGATCCGGTGGATCCGGGCACTCAGAATACTAACTGAACTTTTATGCAGTTCAAATTTCAGCAAAGAGATACAATCTACTTGTTTTCTAACTTTTGTTTTGTAGATTTTCAAAAATACACTTGGAGTACTTGACGCCCTCAATAAAGGGGAGCTTTCATCAAAAGCAAAAACGTTGCAATGCTTGCAATGATCACATCTTAGTCTCCCTAAATACTTGACGCCCTCACTAAGGGGGAGCATCCGTCAAGAGGGAGCAAATGTGTGTGTCTTTATCCTTCTTATCTCTTCTTCTCTTATATCTTTCTAACTCTTCTTTCTCTAAATCTTTCCCAAAATCTCTTCTCATTTTTTTTTCTATAATCTTGCATTCGGGTTAGTTTATTTTCGACGCTCTTTTTGTTTCGACAAAAAGGGGGAGAAGAGAGTAAAAACTCAAATTCAAAAAATTATGAATTCTATTTTTTGCATAAAATAATTTTATGTTTTGTCATCAACAAAAAGGGGGAGATTGTTAATACAAATAAGCCGTAAAACGTTTATTTATGTTTTACGATCTTTCAATATTTTGTCGATAACAAACGTAAAATCATTTTAACGGAATAAATAAAATACGTAAAGTTTTGAGCCAATAGTTTACTAACTCATTTCACTAAACAAATAAATCATCAAACATGTTTAGTTAATTAGTTTGCCAAAACCATTTTTATGAAACACTTATAAGTAAATATCTTACTTGCATTTTTCATAAAATACATACTTTGAAAACAACTAGTTAAAAACAATGTACTAGTTAATAGAGTTGGACAATCCAAACCCAAAACCCATGTCCAAGACCCATGATCCATGGAGCACAACCCATAACCCATAACCCATGTGTTTGACATCATGCATGACATCAAAAATGGGTAATATCCATGACCCATGACCCAAAGTGCATAACCCATGATCCAAGGTCCATAACCCATGACCCAAGATGTCTTTAACATCATGAATGACATCACATAACCCATGGACCTTGATCTATAACCCATAAACCGGAATTATAATCCAAAATCCGGACTGGTACTACCAGATGGTCGGATCCCTTGGATTACACTGGCCGGATCCCTTTTCCAAGGGATTCGCCGGATCCCGGTGAACAGTGGCTTTTATTGCCTATAAATAGTGAGCCATTTCTTCTTTCTTTCTTGCACCTTTCTATACATTTCTTCTATCTATGTTTCTCTCTCACTAACCTCAGATCCTAGATCTTTCTTGTAGTCTTTTGTGTAGTGATTCTATAGGTACCTTCTAAAGGCGAGATCACTACGTTTAGAGTCGAAGTCGTGCAACCTCCAAGATATGAAATGCTAGACTTCATCATCATCTCAAGATCACAGAAGTGACTCTTGTAGGTGATTCATCTCCAGTATATTCAAAACATGGTGTGTGCTTTGGTGTAGTTGAAGCTTGGATCGCCAAGTTAAGTTGTGAAGATTGATGCTAGTGGAGAGTGGTTCTCCAAGTCGCGTAGATCAAGATTGTGAAGATGAGTTTTGGTGGCTCATGAAGATCTTGGTGTAGATTGTCGAAGTCGAGGTTTGATACCTCAAGGATGTCTTGGTGCAAGACATTGTTGTCGAGGTTTGGTGCCTCAAGTCTTGTTGTATACATTGGTGTAGTCATGGGTGATCACCCGTATGTTGTGTCTTTTAGATTGGTGATATTGGAGAGTGGATCTCCAAGTTGTGTTGTGTTGGGTAGTAGTTCCTCCTTTGTAATGGAACCCGGTATTTAGCCTTGTACCGGATAAAGTGTAGGCGACGTTGTGATAGGTTTGGTTCTACCTCGTGGAAGAGCTCGGTATTTAGCTTTGTACTGGATAAAGTGTAAGCGACGTTGTGAAGGCTTCTCTGCCAGTGAAAGGAGTTTGTCTTGTGTAGTGTTTACGGAACTCTCGAGTTGGGTACTCGGGAAGTGGAGTAGGGCAGGGAAAAAGAGTCCCTGTAGCCGAACCACTATAAAAACTTGTGTTATGGTTGTGTCTTTCTATCTCTATCTTTTTAGTTATTTTCCCTTTCTAACTATCAATATCCAACACGTAAACTAGATTGACATAAGTCGATCTATAAGTTTTAAAATGAAGTTTTAATCGGTAAAACTATTCAACCCCCCCCCCCCCCTTCTAGTTTTCTACAATTGGCATCAGAGCTTCTTTACCAAGTTTTTTAAAGTATATTGTACTTTAAAAGCTTGAAACGATCTACTTTAAAAGCTTGAAACGATCCGTGTATGTTTGAAAACTACAAAGAATGATAAACATTTTACAAAAATTGACATATAACACATTTTTACAAAAGTGATAAAACTTTCTATGGTTAGGATATTGATAAGTTTATTATTATCTATTATATTCTAACAAATATTCTTTAAGAAATCTTTAGTTTAGGAATCTTCGAAAACTTCATCCTATCAAAGGATAAATGGAGTTTGCACACAAAAGAATAACCTAAAGAGCTATCGACCTGCTTTACTAAAAGGCATTAAGGTATTTTAAAAGTTCATGAAGTATTTCGCATCTATGATTTCAAAAACCATATAAAGAGATTATAACTACAACTGTTTTATCACAGGTAATATACTACCAAAAACTGAAGAAAATCACAACATTCATCACAGGTGATATACCACCAAAAATTGAAGAAAACCACTACCACTGTTCATCATCACAGATGTTATACTACCAAAAATCGAATAAAATAACTACAACTGTTTTATCACATGTTATATACTACCAAAATCTGAAGAAAATCACAACATTCATCAAAATATTATAACAATCCCTCAATAAACATATAAAATAAAATAAAAACTATAAAATCTTAATAAATATCTTATAAAACTCAAATAAGTACATCATCATCACATGCATCACAGTATAACATCAAAAATTAACAAAAAATACACAAAAATCTTCATAAGTAGCAATAACATTCATAAATAAGTACAAAATTACTAGAGATACTAATCAAACTAAATAATTAGTCGGAAGCATCGTACCTTCATCTCGAGACTCAATAAGTTCATTTTGAACCGGTTTTTTTTTGTGGATCTACTTGTGCACTCGATGATCCTTCCATTTTTTATTTTTTATTTATTTTTTTTTATTTATTTTAACGGTTAAAAAGTGGTTTGTTTTGAATTTTTATGGTAGTTTTTTTATTTTGGTTAGAGAGAGAAAGTGAGATTTGTTGATAGGGAATTTGTTGAAAGTGAGAGGTCTGGGGGTGGGGTTGGGTGGGGTAAGTTTGCTGAATTGGCAAAAGTTGTCCCTCCGTGTTTTTTATTCTAAAATTTTGTCACTTTGATCCGATGGTCAAATCTTTTCCCTTGGTAAGCAAGTTTTTTTGGGTTTCTAAAATAAAGCTGTCCTTGGTGATAAAGAATTACAATCCTTACACAATATACAAGGAGGAAAAAAAAAATAGAGTCAACATCTTTTCTGTTTATTATATGAAAAAAGAAAAAAAAATATAGTCGAATAAAATGTCCACACCAATCTGTTACGAGTTACGACCTTATACAATAATACGACGTCATATAATATTCTATGGCTTCATGATTAGCTATGTTATATGCCAAATATATACGCATCCAATGCTTCCCTTGCGTAAATCGGGACAAAGGGATTACCGGATATAGTCATAGACACACATACTTTACATGAATAGCTAGGGGTACTTCGAGATGTTTAGTAAAGGAAGAAGATATGTCAAACGATCAAAAAACGAAAAAGAAATAGGTCAAAGAAGGAAGAACTTACGACACACGCAACTTTGTACACATAAAGTTAATATTTGGAGTATGAAAAAAAAATAAAAAAAATAAAATAGTTATCGGTACTAAATTTTTCTTTATGCACAGTGAAGTCTTCCCACATCTTCCCACACGCATTTGCGTGTGTTGTATATGTTTATTGCCCGCGTCTTCCTACAACACCACTACGAAATGCACCATTCCCATTACCTTTCTTTCGGTACTCCCAGTGGCGGTAGGATTAGGATAAAGATGATGAGGTGAATTTTATTAAAACTAATGAAGACTTGTATAACGAATACTTAGGGCCATGTGCATTTATGAACAAATATGTATATTTTCCGTAATTGTATACTACGCAAAAAAAATTTTATGTGGTTCACGTGTACCTTCGAAAACTCCCTTCATTGAGTCCTTGCGTAATCCCCTTCCCGTAACCTGCTCCCTTCACTCTTAAAAAAAAGAAGAGGGTTTACATATATCTTAACATGCAATGCCTTCTAAGCTCAGTATGAGCCCACTTTTGAGGCTTTGGGCCAACTCTAGTAGTCTACTATAACTTAACTAGATTTTCATAATCGTTTCGTGGACAGATAGTTTTCATGACAGAAACGATTATTTAATGAACGACATGCGTTTCTTATATCAATATAAAGCATCAAACACAAACTAAATAACAATATCACTTCCGATTGCTTAATAGATAAAGACATTAAAAATGTGTCGTAACGCTCTATTGTTAAAAGCTAACCAAATTGTCTTGTAATTAACATGAAATAAAACAAATTAAAAACATATAGATTAAAAATGATATATTAAAAACTTATTGTCATATTAATGAATTCATGCATTATATAAATCTAATCACATTATATATATCCATATTAAGTATCGGTGCAAATTGTAAGTTGCAACCTTTTAAAACCTATTACACTTCCTACGTGCTTTTACATAAAAATGAACTTTTTAAGTATGTGAAAAAAAATTATTATTTATAACCGTATTAATCGTGACGAAAAAACAAACATAATGAATATAACTTTTGCATCTTAAAAATATTGGTAACGGTTGCTCAACGACCATATGGTTTGATGGTTCGATTGGTGAGATAAATCTACAAACTAAATTTTCACGTCTGTTTGCTTTGGCAGTTCAAACACAGTGTAATATTAATGATATTTTGTCGAGCCTAATAGATGGACCCAGGCTTGGCGCAAACCCATAAGGGATAGGAGATGGCTCTTTTTAATGACTTGCTAAAGTTGAGAAATGATTATGACCCTTGTAATAAACTTGATACGTGGGATTTTCTCTAAGAGTTAGGATCAAATAAGAAGAAAATCTAAAATGAGAATGATAAGAAGAAACCACAACCACAAATTTTAGATGCACATACACAATTAGATGCATCTCTCCTTAAAAGTCTCTTTTTTATTTGAAATGTGACTAAAAATCCTTCTTATTATTTTTATTTTAGTTTTTCTTCTCACCGATCCCTTCCCTTGTCTCTAAAACCTGATACATGGGATTGTCTCATAATCCTGATGCGTGGAGATGGCTCATTGAAACTTTCACCCTTCCCTCAGAAGTTGAAACAATTCATTGTAACCGTATCCTTCCTCTAAAGTTCAACATTAATACTTGGCGGATTTGCTTAAACTGGTTACCTACTAGATTTGTTGAAACCAATCATTATTTGTTCCCGGATTTCACCTTCTTTTAAAGGAAATGCATGAATTACACTATGGCAAAAGCTGTTATCGGTTTAGTTCGGTTTGATATGATTTTAGTCATCATCATAATATTTTGTCGGCCCTAAATCTCTTGGGGAGATAATATAAACTTTAGTAATGTAACTAAAATTTGCTTCGATGTGTGTAACTACGGTTTGGATTCTTTGGTGATTTAAAAATTGATTTGTTTTGACTTGAAGCCTCCAAGAGAAGATTCGCTCTTCGCAGATATAAAAGTTTTTCTTATTTATGGATTCTTAACATACAGTAAGAAGAAAAAATAAAATGAAAAAGGTGAGAATGTTTTCTAGCCACATAATTCAATTTGAGAAAAGAGAAATTAAGTGGAGTTGCATCTATAATACGTGGTTGTGTTTCCTTCTTATTTTTCTTATTTTGATCCTAACTCTTCTTAGCAGGAACCTTTAAGTAAGTTTGGATTAGTGATCCAAACACTCGTTTTGACATGTTGTAGTTTCTTTTATAGCTTTTTGCTAGATTTTTTTTATAATGAATCGCCGTTACAAACTAATTATACTTGGATATTAAAAAGTTGTACGATATTGACCAAAACAGTATGAGACACAACCCCACATAAATCACATTCATGATCATAATAACGTACTCGTTTATCACCACTATGTTGCTCGTGGTGCATCCATCACTACATTCCCATATATATATGACTACCGACACCGATGCCAACTTATAATTATAAATAATTTTATATGTTAAAGAAATATAATGTAATGCACATTTATTTTCCTTTCATACAAAAATCTAAATAAATTCACTGATGACATTGATTTCTATATTTACCCAACTTAGACACCATAATGTCATATTTACCATACTCATGCAATCAAAACTTATATTTTTGGTATATATGACATTTTGATGTTTAGATTGATTATATAGAATTATCTCTTAGGGATAAATATGGGCTTATGAGTCACTTAAATAAGCATGCGATGCAAGCCACCCATCCACGATGGCTGAAGCTTCTTTAGGCCTGTTCAATGCCACAGCATGACCCGCACCCTGCATAACACAAAGATATGATTCAGTTATTGTTCACATTTGATTTTACATAGTTATACAGTTATACTTTGGCCTTATAATACAACTATACTAGGTTTATATCCTTGTAATGCATTTTAAGAGATGACGTACGTCAACTTAGTTTCATTATCTGATATATTGTACATAAAAATGTCAACTTCATTCTGTTAATCTATTTTGTGACTCCTTTTGTTAATAGCAACTTGCAAGATAATCAATAAACCAATCTCGTAAATTGACGTACATATTTCTTACCTTGATAGTTGCATACGTTAACGAGTAACCCTGCTTTGCATATTTCATCTTATATCTACAAATACAAAGGATAATCAGTTTACTTGATTATTTTTCAAAAAAGCATGTAATTCCTAATATAGAAGGTTAAAAAAATTGATGTATAGAACATTATTTAAGCTCACCCAGAAATTTGAGAATCAACAAGCCAAGGTTGCCATGGGCTTTCAAGTGGAACATTAAGCGATGCTATCCATTGTTCTGTGCCCACATATGGAAATGTCATATCGTGATCCCCGCTGTCAATTGAATATTTTCAAGGAAAGTCACATGTAAGTTACTACTATGACCAAAAGTGAAAAAATTATTAGTTTATTAGAATGAATGGATTAATTTTTTAAGGGAAAATTCCAAATTTGCCCCGGAGGCATCCCATGACATCAAAAAATGCCCCAGCCGACATTTTTACTCCTAAATGCCCAGGGCGACTGGGCAACCGGTCAACGCAACTTTTTTTTGACCAAAATACCCGTATTTTAATCTATTGTACATACGTTTATACTTTTTTTTTCCAAAAATAGCCCTATTTCAGAATTTTTCCCCAAAATAGCCCGTATCCCAATCATTGTTTGGACACGTGTCGCACAAATGTTCAGTTGCCCATTTTGACAGTCACCCAAGGGCTATTCTGGAGTATTTTTGAAAATTGGGGCATTTTTTGATGTCATGGGATGCCTCCGGGGCAAATTTGAAATTTTCCCTTTTTTTAATATTTGTATCATTCTATCAAACAATACATGGTTATATTATAGCATCAATAAAAATGTTGGCAATGGAAACAAGTAATGATAATAATTGAAAGATTAACAGATTTCTTTTTGAAAGATGATGAGCTGATGTTAATTTATAATTAAGAGTATTGGTGATAGTGTGGTATTACCTAATGACCAAAACTTGACAGTTTCTAGTAGTAAGCTGTTTGTGATGGTCGATAGTGCTGAAGATATCATATGAGTAACTTGCGCTGTCATTTTTACCCAAAGTGTAATGGATAGTTTCATTGGTTTTCTCCCATATTTCTATTGTTCCCTGCTCAAGGAAACATAATGATGTCAAATTGTGTTTTAGACAGGTGAAATAAGGACTTTTTGTTTTATAATTATATAGCAATGCAAAGTGAACATACTAAAGCTGTTCCAAGCCTCTTAATTAATTCTAGTGTCATAAGTTGTTAAAAACTTTCTGAGAAATGTACCTCGCGTACATGAAGAGCTTTCTGAACATCTTTATCATTTGCCCAAGAATCTAAAACTATCTTGGTTGCTGCCTGAAATTTATTCAAGTTAAGATCACATTTCCACATTTCGCAGTTATATAAATGCATGATTTGTAAAAGAGATATCCTAACAAAAAATTTACGATGCATTTATGACTCAAAAGGAAGAGAATTACAGGACAAGCTGGTGCCGGATTTACGTCATCACACAATGGCTCCAATACATTTGAATAGTTTATTCCGCTTGTGCACTGAAATGGAGAAGTTTTAATTTCCGTACACAAGAATTCTTATTATGGGGTAAAATTTACACATGTGTACCTCATCTACGCGCTCAAGGTCTTGTGAACACAGGGTGTTGCTCGGATCAGTGTATATGTAGTTACCACGACAAGTTTTTTTTGTAGACTGAAATAGATCACAATCCATTAGATATAAACATCCTTTCCTCGCATTGTATGTCATGAGGTGATATAACTATTTTCAGTTACCTCATAGATCTCATCTGATATGAGTGCTAGCCGGTGTTGGAACTCCAATCTTGAGTTGAAATCAATGAATCTATCGGTGAGGGGGCTGACAATTGAGTAACCCTGTGTAATGGAAATGAAGATTTTGGTTGCCTTCTCAAATATATATGCTTGTATCAAACAAAACTTAATATATGGAGATCTTAGTTTCTAAAAAACTTTGAATTGATTAATAAATATAGAGATGAAAGCATAGCATTTATTTTCCAAACCAACTAGTTTTGTTGGTTACAGATTATTTAAAACAATTGCGCAGGAACCAACCTAATAATTTGAAGCTGTGATACAACATTTATAGACTTAGATACTTACTTTAATATTCACTCGTGGTTTATTTCCACGTTCATTGCCTGCAACATTAGAGAAACACAGTTGTCAAAATTAGACTTTCATGAACCTCAATATGTCATATTTCATCTACTTACAAGAATAAGATATTAGAAAAATCACAACAACACGTCTACATGTGTTGTTTATAGTACAACTCAAGTGCTAGAGTAGAACTTGGTGCAACGAGAACTAGTTGTACAACACCTTTCAAGGCTTTCATGAAGGAAAAAAAAGAAAGGGTTGCCATTCTCAGCTCATGATGATATCTTTTATTAAATTCAATCAGTCTCTCCATATAACAATTGGATGCACCAAGCTTCAAAATTCGTTGGTCAAATTTGTTTCTAATTAATATGTATATGGAATAATATTCCAAATAATATATTGGTCAAATTGTACACGTACACTATTTTGAACATTTTCCACGTCACGTTGATCCACCGATGTTGCTTAATAAAGGTTTTACTATAAAACATCAAATTAAAGATAGTGCATTGAATCCTACATCTAACTACAAGGTAAATAGAGATATGAATGATGCTCCATAGCGTTTATATTTAGAATCGCTTACCTTTGTATACCTCAAGAGTAACAACTGGTACAACAATGCCCATGTACGAAATCCCCGTTATGTATAATGGATTATTGAGAAACTTGGGGTTCTCCACGAGCCACTGTATTTGTATATGCCCATTATAAACAATCAATATATCATTTTTACTAAATTCTTGTAATAGACAATGAGAAGCATAGATACGATAACACACTACACGGGACTCTACTTAGCGAAAGTATTGACTAAAACAAAAGGATTAGGGCTTGTCATACCTTCATTAGAAACTGATAACTATGTAAAGATACAAGGGAATCACTACTCATAGATCCTTCATATGTTGTAGCATACGAAAACCCTACACCAGCCGGTAGATCTAGGAATATTACATTAGCCTCCTATAAAAGTTCAGAGTTATTCGTCATTGCCTCATCAAACATACAGTAGTAGACAACCATATAAAACTTTTATGGAATAAAAATTATCTACACTTCGATCAAAATTACTGGTTTTCTTTTCATATAAAGTTGCGAAATTCTATGGAAAGAAATGATAAAAGAGATATTAAACCTTTGCCCATGAGTTGTGATTCAACAATAGTGAAACATTGCCCTTTGAACTATCGTCACTGATGCTTAGTGGACCTGTGGAACATGGATTAATTAATGCTTGCCAGTTCAGTACTACAATTATTTACCGACATGTGTGCTACATCAACTTGGAGAAGAAAACCAAAATCAAGGACTTCGTCAGCATTAATTACACAAAATTCGTCGATACAACTTTCTTGATATGTGTGTTTCATTATGGTTTTTTAATAACTAATACTCCGTATTATTTTAATCTCCTCATCTAATCTTTTCAGTATCTTCTCACGTTATCACAAAAATCACGTCAACGCAAAAATGTAGTACTATTTGTAAAGCCTTTATTTTGTACTCTTATAATTAAAATGGGTTATACTATACAAACTCCCCTATGGGTTGGATAACTTGTCCACAAGCCCCCCCCCCTATGATGTCAAATCATAGAGGACAAAAGGAATCTTCCTTTGACTTTATAGTATAACACAGTTTTCTGTTTTGTTCCGTATTTTTGACAGTTTTTAGCGTTTGACATATTAAGCTTTATATTTTCTGTTCCGTACTTTCAGGTTTATAGTTTTTTGATATAAATAAAATTATAAAAATAAAAAAATAATAAAAAAAAAACAAAAAAACAAAAAAAACAAGGGGGGCTTGGATAACAAAAATAGGGATGGCTTGGATAATTTGTCCCAATTAAAATATCTAAACGATAAGATGGCGTCACTCCCCTGCCAAACCCACGTGAAACCTTTTTTATTTCTGCCAAAGCCAAGCCATTGACAAAGTGACAGAACTGGCTTGCGCTAAATGAATATGGCTTAATAAATTTTAAAGATCTTTATGATACCGCGTTAATATTTTATATTGAGGGATGTGTATGTGTGTGTGATCGAGATCAAGTGCCTCTTCAAAACCTTAAGAAAAGTGGCTTGTTTTGTTTGATAACATTTTAGGGTCGTTTAACTAAATTTCTTGCGTCTTTGTAATATAAGCGTTAATTAAAGTATATATAGTCCGCTAATATATGTAAGGCCGTGAGCCTCTAATGGCTATACGGTTCTAAGAGCATAAGGTATCATGAAGTGGTTTTGCTCTTCATTTGGGTCCCACGGAGTGCCACATCACCATAACACAATTACTTCAAAATAGCCGATCTATCATAACACAACACAACCTCTTCATTTGGGTCTCACTACTTCCAAAATTAAACCGTTTATATCTTTTTCGTACACATTCCAATGTCCATATGGTTTGTCGTTTACTTCATCGTCTGCACGGCGAGAGGACGGCGAGCGATGTTGGTATGGCGGCGAGGGATGGCGAGTGTGCCACGTATGCACGGTGAGCTTACTTCGTCGTCATACCGGATGCTCTAATAGCCTATAGCTATACATGTGATATGATCATTGTTGAGCGCCTTTATATTTCCTAACTTTTTTTATTAGTTTGCTTCTCTATTTATCTGATTGATCGTTTTCCGGAAGAATAAAAAAATGCAAATTATATTGACAAACAAAAGGATATGTCACTGTATGTTATTTTAGGTTATGCACGTTGTATACAAAATAGAGATAAGTTTTATCCAAATATTCGAAGTCAACACACGCATCACATCTACTAGACAATTTAAAATTGAAATCATATGTCACGATCACATGTAATTTAAAATAGAGATACGAGTAAGTTTTATCCAAATATTCGAAGTCAACACACGCATCACATCTACTAGACAATTTAAAATTGAAATCATATGTCACGATCACATGTAATTTAAAATAGAGATAAGTTTTATCCAATATATAAAGTAGGTTTTGATAATTGGATTTTTTTTAACTTATGCTTTAAGACACAAGATAACAAGGCAAAAGAGTACTACAGATCCACAAAATAGTACAAAAAGTAGTCAGAGATTTCGTGAGTCCTTTTCGTGTTTTGTACTATTTTGTGGGTCCATGCTTTTTATTTTGCGGCTCTAAAACACAACTTACAAAAATCCTTGTTAATAATATATCTTTAGATTATGGTTAACATTTTATAACCTTATAAAATTAACTCTTTATGAACTAATATATTTCATATTTATACACATTCAATCTTCTTAAACACGTAATGTGATGTTAAACAAAGAAGACATTATTTTCATTTATTGTAGTTTTTAATATTTTATAGAATGATTAATCATAACTCACATGGCTATGGTTAAGAAACCTTTAAAACATAAGCTAATAAAATGATGAACAAAAGCAAAATTTGAATCAATATTGTAGTTCCACTACCTTCGTTCGCTTGTACAATTATTATCTTTTGTTTTTTAAAAATAAATATTTACTTTCAAATTAGAAATAGTCAGCATATTAAGTTTTAGATAAAAAAGCATTTGATTAACAATGAAATTTTAGCACTTTCTCAAATTTGTCTGCCACTAATAAAGTAAGCAAATTTTTCCATAAAAACTTCTTTGTACATGAATATTGTATGGCACACAAAGTGAACATTTTTCAAAACGAAATTATAGTACTACAAAACTCACGTTTACAGCTCTTACGAGTATAATCAGAAAAACTTACCGATCTGATAGAGCAAAGGGAAAAGTCCAGATGTGCCAGGACCACCAGTGAGATACAAAAGAACAGGGTCATGCAACGGGTCTCTTTGCGACTCAACAAAGTAGTAAAAAAACTGGATTTCATCGTTGTTTCCTACTCCCACGTATCTTTCGACAAAGAAAGGAAAAAAATGGGAAAAAAATGAAGATAAGTTTCCATTACGAATCAACAACAGTAAAGAAAAAAAAAATGAAAACATAAAGGTGGTGGCGTTTTGTTCGTGAATTTGAAATCCTGGGATTTTAAATTCTGATTGGAGACTCGAGAATATGATGACCTTGGAGTATAAAAAGGAGTAGAATTAAAACATACCCGGTCTCAAAAGTGAAAGGGAGATCACCAGGAAAGCCGGGAAGTCTTTTGACGATTGACTTGGAGTTTGATACACTTAAAAGATGTACAAAGATAATAAAAAGA
This sequence comes from Artemisia tridentata subsp. tridentata, assembly GCA_021014915.2. NCBI lineage: Eukaryota > Viridiplantae > Streptophyta > Magnoliopsida > Asterales > Asteraceae > Artemisia > Artemisia tridentata. The sequence goes on from CP139505.1 coordinate 251,243,579, forward strand.
GAAAGTGTTATGGATCTGGATTCCATTGTATGACAAAGAAGTGAAGAACCCTTGAATCTCGTAGTGTTTGGACATGCAAATGAACTCCTTTATATGACAACCTTTCCACTTGCCAGCATTAAACAAATAATATATATGACGATGCGTTTAGGTCTAGTTTTGCCCATTTGAATAAATAAACTATATTAAATTAATACCATTTGCACTCTTTGGGTCGCGTTATCAACCAAACTTTAGCGCAACTCGGTTCCGCAGACGATAGACTTTTGTGTTTTACTTTTTAACGTAGCGTTTGTTATGTATAAATTAAACTATTAAAGAGTAAATTACACCGTTTGACCCTGTGGTTTGGGGTCACTTGCATTCTCAGTCCCTATTTTTTTTTCTTGCTTTTTTAGTCCCTGAATAGTTTCAAACGCACATTGCTGGTCCCTATCTTTAACGCCGGTTATCTTTTCCGTTAACAAGTGGCAACGTTAGTCCATTAACCAAACAAGCGTTTGCAAAGTTAGTCCTTTTATTAACGGCCGTTATATTTTTCATTTTTGGTCCTTGTGATTATTAATATTATTCAAAAAAATTCAAAAAAACTTATAAAATTTCTAAAAAATTTATAAAAAATCGAAAAAATTTATAAAAATTCAAAAAATTTATAAAAATTCAAAAAAGTTTTAAAATTTTGAAAATTTTATAAAAATTGAAAAAAGTTTTCAAAATTCGAAAAAAATTATAAAAATTCAAAAAAATTTATAAAAATTCGAAATTTTTTTAAAAATTAGAAAAATTCAAAAAATTCGAAAAAATTATAAAAATTCAAAAAATTTATAAAATTTTGAAAAAGTTATAAAAATTCGAAAAAATTTAAAAAAAATCAAAAAAGTTTTAAAAATTAAAAAAAAAATTTAAAATTCGAAAAATTCAAAAAAATTTATAAAAATTCCAAAAAACTTATAAAAATTAGAAAAATTTATAAAAATTCGAATTTTTTTTAAAAATTAGAAAAATTCGAAAAAATTTATACAAATTCGAAAAATTTTAAAAAATTCAAAAAATTAGAAAAAATTATAGAAATTCGAAAACATTATAAAAATTCGAAAAAAATTTATAAAAATTCGAAAAACATATAAAAATTTAAAAAATTCAAAATTTATTTAAAAATTCAAAAAATTCGAAAAAATATATAAAAATTCGAAAAACTTATATTGGTTGTTTAAATCTCACCAATGTGTAATTTACTCAAAAAAAAAATTATTAATTATTTATTTTATTTTGATTTTTTTTTCAAATGTCACACGCGCCACTTAAGTGGCTTGGGAAGTGGTGAGAGGTGGTTGGGGTATGGTGCCACTAGGGTGGCGGCGCCACTTTGGCTTTCACGATATATGCACATACTTAATTGTCAATCAATTTAGCCAATGTGAGTATGCTTGTAATAATAAACTTTTTTCGAATTTTTATAAGTTTTTTCGAATTTTTCAAAAATTTTTGAATTTTTGAATTTTTAAAATTTTTTTCGAATTTTTAGAAGTTTTTCGAATTATTATAAATCTTTTCACGTTTTTTGAATTTTTAAAAAATTTTCAAATTTTTATAATTTTTTCGAATTTTTATAAATTTTTTCGAATTTTTATAATTTTTTTGAATTTTTAAAATTTTTTATAATTTTTTCGAATTTTTTGAATTTTTTAAGATTTTTCGAATTTTTATAAATTTTTTCGAATTTTTAAATTTTTTTTCGGATTTTTATAAGTTTTTCGAATTTTTATAAATCTTTTCGAATTTTTTGAATTTTTAAAAAATTTTCGAATTTTTATAAGTTTTTCGAATTTTTATAAATTTTTTCGAATTTTTATAAGTTTTTCGAATTTTTATAATTTTTTCGAATTTTTTGAATTTTTTTTAAATTTTTTGAATTTTTGTAAATTTTTTTGAATTTTTAAAAAATATTCGAATTTTTATAAGTTTTTCGAATTTTTATAAATTTTTTCAAATTTTTATAATTTTTTCTAATTTTTATAATTTTTTCGAATTTTTTGAATTTTTTAAAATTTTTCGAATTTTTATAAATTTTTTCGCAATTTTTAAAAAATTTTTGAATTTTTAAATTTTTTTTGAATTTTTATAAGTTTTTCGAATTTTTTGTATTTTTAAAAAATTTTCGAATTTTTATAAGTTTTTCGAATTTTTATAAATTTTTTCGAATTTTTATAAGTTTTTCGAATTTTTATAATTTTCTAGAATTTTTTTAAAATTTTTCGAATTTTTATAATTTTTTTTGAATTTATAAAAAATTTTCGAATTTTTATAAGTTTTTCGAATTTTTATAATTTTTATAAATTTTTTTGGATTTTTATAAATTTTTTCGAATTTTTAAAAAATTTTCGAATTTTTAAAACTTTTTTGAATTTTTATTAAATTTTTAGAATTTTATAAATTTTTTCGAATTTTTATAATTTTTTAGAAATTTTATAAGTTTTTTTGATCTTTTTTGAATAATAATAATAATCACAAGGACCAAAAATGAAAAATATAACGGCTGTTAGTAAAAGGACTAACTTTGCAAACGCTTGTTTGGTTAATGGACTAACGTTGCCACTTGCTAACGGAAAAGATAACCGGCGTTAAAGATAGGGACTAGCAGCGTGCGTTTGAAACTATTTAGGGACTAAAAAAGCAAGAAAAAAAAAATAGGGACTGAGAATGCCAGTGACCCCAAACCACAGGGACGAATGGTGTAATTTACTCTAAATTAAAGTTGTAATGAAATAAGTTATTACAATGAAATGAAAAATTGTTATTTGTTTTGAATTTTGTAATGAAATGGTTTATTCATTGGTTAATTTTAATACAACTGTAACCACCAATTTCATTACATAGCCACCCTTAGTTTTTTCTCATTTTATTATGGCATGGAATCATATTTTTCCACATTTCATTTATTTCATTCATTTCCAACGTCCATTACATTGTACTAAACAAAATACGTAAATGCTATATTGCATAAGTGTATTTTGTGGTATGTTTGTATTTAAATAGAGTATTTATATTTAATAAAGTTGACGGTCTTATTACATTGTTTTGTAATGAAGTTAGTGATGGAAAGAAAAACTGATGTGGTGCTAAGTAACTGTAGTGAATGCGATGACCATAGCAATTAGTCTTATGTGTAGCCATACTTTTAATCTTTATTTGTGAAAGCAAAATAATCACAAATTCTTTCGAAGTCACTCTTTCTCACAAAGTTAGATCAAATTGACACGAAAATCTTTACTAAAAAGCTATTGTCTTTTGCTAAAAAAAAAAACAAACTATTGTCTTAAGCTCAAAACTTTGAATGTTTTGATAAAATTGCTCAAAATCGTGAAAATTTATGTTCTCATTTTTAGGATAAGTGCACTGAAACGTACACTTTCCTTTATTTGAAGAACGATTCCTAAGCTGAAATACTTAAAAGTCATTTTTTTATGCACGATTCCTAAACTGAAGTTTTTAGAAGTCATATTGACATCAGATTAGACAACAACCTTTGGAACCCATTTAAGCACGACGCTAATGGGCTTACCAATTTTCGAAAACCATTTGTAAGTTGTGTCAATTTGATGTAAAGAATTTGACTTAAAACGAGGACTGAAAACCGGTGTTTCATTTGAAAATAAGACTCGCGAGGAAAAAAAAGACAATGAAGCTATTCAAATAGCATATTTGAAACAATGAATGGCCAAATACTACAACAGAAATGTCCGTCCAATAACATTCAAACCCGGAGACCATGTTTTTAGGAAAAAAAAAGTAAGCAAAGCAGCAGGCATTGGGAAAATGAGTCATGCATGGGAAAGCCCATACACGGTCAAGACAGCCCATCCTAACGGCTCCTACCTGTTGATAGACAGGCATGACAACGATGTGCCCCTAGCCTGGCACACATCTAACTTAAAGAAGTGCTATATCTAGGTATGTATCACAGATTTTCTACTTTTAAGCAATTGTAACTTGGAAGTGATATGTAATGTTTGAAGCAAATTACTTAATGTAAATTTCCCTGTTATTCTTATATGTTCGCAACGTAGTTTTCTCTTAGGAGATTGACCAGGTCTATCCTGTCTCTCGTATCCTCATAAATAGTTTACGTGACAAGTAATTAAAACATGAAAGATTATTCAAAGATAGTTAAAATAATGAATAAATTTTTATATGCACCAGTCTAAGGCATCTTAGAGATACCTGAACAGTCAAAGTGTCTCATACTGGTTCATGTATGTGTAGGAAGAACATGTTGTTAGCCTGAGCAATAATTATTCATGTTTACTTGATCGCTAAACGTGTTAACTATTGTGAATTATATCAACTCCTTCACAACTCCTTCTTCTCAGACTCGGCAACATTCAGGGCATCCTGAGAAGAGGCCTTCAAATTACCAACTTCAGTCTCTAGACCAAAAACCGTATCCTTCTTGGTAGATACCAAAACATTCAATGCATTCTTCTGTTCCACTGCTTTCTTAAGCCCGTCGGTCAAAGATACCTTCTCAGCTTTCCAACAAGCCCTTTCAGTCTCAAACTCCTGCTTGGATTTGGCAGAACATTCTTTAGCTTGAGACATGAAAGACAGTAACCTTTCGATTTGCTCTAATGAGCTATTCAATTCAACTCTTCAGAGCAGATCAACATAACTGCAGATAAGGTTGGTCAAGGACCAATCCATGGCTTTTCGACCTTCATCTAGGGGCCTAGGTTCATTCGCCACCCTGCAAGCAGGAGGAACAATAGATCTGAGAAAAACCATTCTATATTATGAGGTTTTATCACAAGGATCATTGACTTTGAGGGTGGTACAGAAGGTCATTATCAGGTTCTCGACATCCAAAAGGCCAACCTTTCCACCAACAAAACTGCTACCTATAGATTAACAAAAGTAAAAAACCACTTCAAGAATAAAGATATAATGAAATAAGGCCAGACACATACCTTGGGAAGCAGAAGAATGTTCACCTATGACTGAGGATTCCTTCTCAAATCCCCATCAGCTACAGCCTTGCACCCTTCTAAAGTTGATAAATCCAGGGTGGTGGATCCACTAGATCTTGGATGTAAGGTAAAAATCCATATCTTCTTAGCCAGGGGACGAGGTTTACTCTAACGAGGCCTGGACTTGGTCTTTTTTGAGTAAGTAGTTACCACTTTCTTCTTCTCAACCTTATTTTGCAAGATAACACCCTCTTTTACCTTGGGAGCAGTAGTCTCTTCAGGTTGAGCATCAACAATCCCTTCAGTGTTCTCAGACGAAGCATCCTTGAGTTGGAGAAACTCATTCATGTCAAACACTACATGGAGAACAAAAAAAAGTTCATTAATATAAGAACAATGACGGAAAACACAAGGTAAGAAAAGAAAAGACAGAACCTCACCCTTCCTATGTACGTGCAATTCAGGCACATGATTCACTTCCCAGTGAAGACTCAACTGAGCCTTAACCAAAGCACCCTCACTAAAAGGTCTTTGAAAAATAATCAAATTTTGCAACATTTCATAAAGTTGCCTAGGAAGTCCACTGGCAATGGGAAGGGCGACACGGTCGTTATCGAGCTTAACAACCTCAACCCAACCGGTATAGGCATCATTCACGATATCTGAATTCAAATCAACCCAAAATGAAGTTTGATGCCATCCAGAAAACCCCTTACGCCTACTCTCTATCTTGAGAGTACTGGTGAATTGAGGTCTTTTTGCCTACATCCACCAAGAATAAGAGGTTTTCCCACAAAAATTTATGAGACATAGACAAATCCGGTGGGATGTTGATAGAAAAACACAACATAATGAATGTGATAATTTTCTGGATAGTATGGGAAAAAGTTGCAAGAAACACAAACCATAAAAATCAAGAACTTTACAATAAAAACTGTGAAGCGAAAAATGGAGGTTTCCATAACTAACGTACTCTTGGTAGAGGGCAAATGTACTAGGAGACGGAGACATATTTGCCCGACAGTCTCTAAGGGAATCTGTGGAGTATAATCTTTAATCTACAGATAGTCCAACACAAAATTTCAAATTTATTATGTTTCACTGCACTACAACAATCAACAAACTTCTTACTAGGCTTCCTTTCGAACATGCTTTACAAAACAAGTGTTAAAAAAACCTTTTTGACAAAGAAGAAAGCAAATAATTATGACAGATTTTACAAACCTTCGGTTTCCATGAAAATGATAGTCAAGAAAGTTGAGGAGAAAAACTTTTGAAATAATAGATAAATCCATAAAAAGTGGGAAACAATTAGGCCTCAACCCTCACAACTAGGCTGCGTATCACACACGCAGACGAAACGCGAATAGAGGAAGTCAACGAAAAAGAATAAAGTGCTTGTTAACAGCTAGCAAACCAAATTTTCAAAATTCAAATGACGAATTTTGAAAACAACAAGGAGAGAGACCGTTTGACGGCTAAAAAATAGCCGTTTCGAAACCCCGAGCATACATTAAATGCTTAGCAGACCTGGGGACAAAATATTCTCCAACATTGAATCCTTGCAGTAATTCGCATGGGTATTCATATTTCAAGGCTACATCATACTAGATGCTCTTTGAATCCCGAAAAATGTCTTAATATGACTTTAAAAACAACCCAACCTAAAACATAAGTCAATCACCATATCTCACGAAATTCAATACACTAATGGACTGGGGGAACTTGATAGCGTATGAGAGTTCTATCTCACATGGCTATAGCCCATACACTCAAAACAGACCCAGGACATGCCCATAACAGATTTAAACCATCACACTTTGCCTGGGAAAAAAGTTCCCAGGCCTGATGATAGACAAACCAAGCATGGATAACACATCCTGGTAAAGGTCAGACTGGGATCTTTCCAAAGGGTCATTACAACAGACAACACGTGTCACTACCTCATTGGCTTAGAGGTAACGTTGCGAACATCTCGCTAATAGGTGCATGGAATATCTCATGCACTGAGTAGAGCCAAGAATGTCACGCCACGTGTCATTTTGTCTCCTTCTTTGGATGTCCACCATGTGGACGGTTCTTAATCATCAGTTCGCATTCATGGGTGGCGCAAAACCCTAAATGGATTTGTATAAATAAAAGTGCATTCCCACGAAATGGACTAATTCTAATTTACCGTGAATCTAATCAATATTCACACACCACAACACACACTCTATAGCCGTATGTGAGCGTTACCCCAACATTTCATCATCGATCATACCTTGCCGAATGTGGAATACCGAACATACGACCATCATCAATCACACCCTAAAACCAATGGATACGTACCATACGTAAACATTATGTCTAAAGTCGTCTATCTAATTACAATATTTATAATAGATCAAGCTTAGCATAGTTCTAACTATATTATTATTGACAAATTCAAATAATGTTTTTAATAATTGTCCAAATGGTAGAACTGTTATTCTTGCTGACGCAGGACGCAGGACGCACGGAAGCGAATTTAGATAAACCCTAATCCAAGGGTGAAAACCAAGGCGCACCTTGCGGGAATAAAACCCAAATTAAGAGATAAACTCTAAAACACACTTTATTAATGATTTTCAAGAATACCAAACAATAAACCCAAGCCCTATATTTATAGGGAAACCAAACTTTGGGAGAAAGTAATTAAATTACATCTAGAACCGTCTTAAACTTAAATAAAGAAACTGACTCACGACATGGTTACGGCGTAAGTGAAAAGTCCAGTTACGGCGTAACCGACCTAAACTGAAATAAGGAAACTTAACACGACCTAGTTACGACGCAAGTGAAGAATTCAGTTACGGCATAAATGTGACACAGTGAGTATTACGACGTAAGTAAGGCTTCAAGCTTACGCCGTAATTTAAACGACACATACGTTGCTCGGCCTTGAATCATGTCTGCATCATTCCCCCTCACATTAGAAGAACTCGTCCTCGAGTTCTTACAATCAAGGGCTTCATCTACCTCAAACATTTTCTCATGACGAACCTTGTCTTCAGTAGATTTGTGCTTCACATTAACTCGAGTACTTTCATCTTTTTTTACACGTCTACCACACTCCCAACGATCAACCCATGACCCTAAACATCGGTTGGTGTACTCCTTGTCAGCGATCACCAAGTCTTCAATTGCAATAAAAATAGTTTCTTTGCTTGCCATTGAAAACTTTATTGGGTCTCTTATAATCACATTTAAAATAAATCCACTATTAAAATCACAAACCTTTAAGTCATTGACGCATTCGGAATTCCCTTTAGGCTCATAATCAAAATCCTTTACCTCTTGATCAATGTTAGAACCCGCAACTTCGTCATCACAAGTCTTCAAAACACCATCTTCCTTTGTTTTTTCCAACATCAAAGTTGAGATTTTGTTAACATGTGTATAAAAAATTTGAAGGTCTTGCGTTTTCTCGACATGCTTTTCAACAACTTCAACTTTCACCATCTTTTCTTCTTCGTTAACCTCGGGTTTTGATAATTTTGGTTTGACTTTGGGTGGAACCATAGCAATCCTTTTTCCTTCCCATGAGAAAAAGTTGAGATTTTCCTTCAAATCATAAAAACCTTTAACTTCTTGTCTCCATGATTTCCCCAACCGAATATGACAATCCTCCATATCATCCAAATAAAAAAAAATACTTCACGTTTATAAGATTTACCAATAGATATTTGAACCCAACAAAACTTGTGTTTTTCTAGTCGGACAAAACTCAATTGGTAAATTTAAATAACTAACCAATTTTCTTGAAACCAAATTTTTAACACAATAGTTGTCAATAATTAAAGAAAATACCTTATTATTGATCAAAACCTTTGAATGAAACAATTTGATTGTTGGTAGTCGAATCTCCATCTTTTCTTCCCATTCATCAACCCTCCTATTGTTGAACGGGGATTGGTTGCACCTATGGTTGTCAATAGATCCGCCTATGGTTGGACGAATTCTTGAACCTCGATAATTGCTACCCTCACGATTCTTGTGGATTAATGCCCCACCTACGATCACGGAACGTAGTTCTTCTAGCATAGTATAACAACTGTCAAGTGTTTTCATGGATTTGGTAAAACCATGATCCATGTACTCTCCAGACCATACCCCACCAACAGTATGGGTTTTTGAATCTTCTACACCATTCATCATCTAGGATGCTAACAAGCTCTAGACATTAATTGAAGTAGAACCTTCTACACCAATTATCCACGAGGATACTAAGAAGCTCTGATGCCAACTCACACAGGACGCACGGAAGTGAATTTAGATAAACCCTAATCCAAGGGTGAAAACCAAGGCGCACCTTGCGGGAATAAAACCCAAATTAAGAGATAAACTCTAAAACACACTTTATAAATGATTTTCAGGAATACCAAACAATAAACCCAAGCCCTATATTTATAGGGAAGCCAAACTTGGGGAGAAAGTAATTAAATTACATCTAGAACCGTCTTAAACTTAAATAAAGAAACTGACTCACGACATGGTTACGGCGTAAGTGGAAAGTCCAGTTACGGCGTAACCGACCTAAACTGAAATAAGGAAACTTAACACGACCTAGTTATGACGTAAGTGAAGAATTCAGTTACGACGTAAATGTGACACAGTGAGTATTACGACGTAAGTAAGGCTTCAAGCTTATGCCGTAATTTAAACGACACCTACGTTGCTCGGCCTTGAATCCTGTCCGCCAGGGGCGGAGCCACCTTAATAGTAGTAGGGGGCAACCAAGTTCTTGCGGATACACGAAATATATAAGAAAAGAAGTCAATTTGGTAGGAAAAGTCTAGTGCCCTCACTTACAAAACCACATTGCCCTCGTCGCTCTCACCTTACCAACAATTAGAGTGTTCTCTTATGCAAGAATCTATTTTCTAGTGGTTTTTCAAGTTCTTTTCTATTAGAAACAATTGAGAAAGGAGGTTTAATGGGGAAGTGAAAAAGTGAGGGTGGGTTAGTGGGTAAATTAAATATAAATATTTACTTTCATTTAATATCTGTGTCTTTTATTTACATGTATACATATGTGTTTATTTTTTACTTTCTTTGGTTTGATAAAGTCATATGTCCTTTGGGCTTTGGTAATATAACTTAAGAATTATAATTCGCATGGTTTTTTTTAATGGTGTAGATATTTTTATACATAAATTATTCATAAAATAAAAAACAATTTTCTTATAAATCTTACGACTCTTTACATATAAATTTCTCATTAAGTACTTATATTTGATTCATAAATAAATAATAAAATTATTTCAAGATAAAATATTTAAAAATCACCAATCAAATTTTATTTTATAAACCTCTAAAGTAACCGGTGTTAACTGCATCGTAGTAGAACATTTTTGTTGCTTTATATCAAACCTGACCCGAATATTACAACTTGCGCTAAAGGTACGATATAATTTTCATCCTGAAAATATTTAACCTCTTTTTTTTGCTCAATGCCCCCGGTGATCATATTTTCTGGCTCCGCCACTGCTATCCGCATCACTTGCTATGTGGAATATTTGCATTTTCTGTGTAACAACATTTTTGTAGATCAAACAATTAGTTTAAAACAAAGTAAGTATTGTATTTGATTAGTCAGAATCGGTTTGGAGTTTCAGCTAATGAAAATCTCTAAGAATCTTATAAAAGGATAAACAATTATGAAAACACAAGCCTATAGACACATACCTAACCCTCTATATGTTTTTTTATTCCAGTGTTAATTTGAAAATTAATATTTTAGCAGCACCTAACCCTTTTACACATCGATTACCTACCCCCAACCATGAACCATGTGGTATTGTGGTTAGAACATATTATTTTTAAGCATATGAATATACGGACCCATGTGAAACAATTAATATGCAATATAATCGACCCACTCTCTTGAAGAATTAATTTCGACCAACGATATGCAATATTCAATTCAGTATCAATGTGTCACAATCAATACAGTACAAGGCCCTCTTGCATATAAACCAGTAAGCGACAAAACCCCTTTTATTGTCTGACTGACCAATTAATAATCCTCAGCCAATCAAACCCACATGAATAAAACAGGAACCTTTATTGACCAATTAATTCTCATCACAAGCGGCAGACATATTCATTGATCAATTTAAATTAGTACGAGGTCAAACTGCTTTTCACTAACACACCCACGGACCAATTTATTGCTCATCAATTCAACGAGGTTTATTAATTACACACCGCCCAATTAATTAGGGCATAAGGAGTCATGGTTCGGAGGTGTTCACACCTCTCAAATTTCACCAATAATCTTCAGCCAACTCATACCCATAAAATCCCATACCTCCTAACCAAAATCACTGGCGGCCATAAAATCTCATACCTCCCAAATTTTTTTTAATCATTAAACTAAAATCAATTTAATTAAAAACACTAAAATTTTATTGAAAACACAAACATTTTATTAAAAACATAACATTTCACTACAAACTAAAAAAGAAAAATACATTGCAACATTATTTTTAAAAATAAATAATAAAAAACTACATAACACTAAATTAAGTCGTCAATCGGTGGTGGTTGAACCGTTGGGTCATCGAGATATGCCAAGTCTAGACCCGCTACGTGCTCCGTAAGATCAAATTGGAGACGATGATGGAAATTTTCGTCAATTATTTCCGGTAGTACACTTGGGTCATAAGATACCGGCACCGGTTGGTCCATTATATGAACCGGTGATATTGCCCTTAATTCGTCTTTTATGATCATGTTGTGCAATATAGAACATGTTTCGACGACTTTTCCAATCTTTTCTTTGTCGAAAAACCGGAGAGGACGATCCAAAATCCTCCATTTTCCCTTAAGCACACCGAAAGCTCGTTCGACATCTTTTCTTGCCGCCTCTTGTAGTCGCTTGAATTTCTTTTCTTTCGGGTCAACTGGATGCCGATACGCTTTAACAAACGTAGACCAATTAGGATAAATCCCATCGGTAAGGTAATAGCCACGTTTGTAATAGCGCCCGCGCAAAACAAATGAAGTATCTGGAGCCGTTCCATTTCGGGCAGTAAGATACAACGGAGACTGATTCAACACGTTGAGATCGTTGTTTGACCCGGGAGGACCAAAAAACGAATGCCAAATCCACATATCCTGCGAAGCAACACATTCAATCATAATAGTAGGCACTTTATGATCACATCGCGTATATTGGCCGCGCAAATGCCTAGGACAATTCCTCCATTCAATATGTGTGCAATCTAGGCTACCAAGCATACCCGGAATGTGATGTCTTTCTTGGTGCGCCATTTGGAGCAATGCGACGTCATGGGAAGTCGGCAAACGTAAGAACTCTCGACGATATAAATGAATGACCGCATCACAAAAATATGTAAGGCACTCGTGTGATGTTCTTTCGGCCATTCCTAAATATTCGTCAAAGTTATCCGGGGGATCACCCGTTGAGAGTTGTTTAATTGCCGAAGTGCATTTTTGTATCGTCGTGAAGCTTTTTGCACCACGAGCGTCGAAGCTTTCTTGAAAATACGGAAAAGACGCTTCAATGTCACCAACAATCTTTAGAAACAAACTTTTACTCATACGATACCGATGTTTAAAAAATGTTTCGCCGAACTTCGGGTCTTCGACAAAGTAGTCACGCATTAGTATTTCATTAGCTCTTTCCCGGTGTCGCTCAATATAAGTGCGCGTATCGTTAGAGCTACCCGAATCTTCAAGGGCTTCCATCTCTTGCAACGCGTTTAGTATATAGGGCCATGTACTACCCGTGGATAAATCGGGGAACGGAGGTGGGATGATGAGTTCGTCGGAAGATGAAGACATTATTTTTTTTTAGTGGAGAGTATATGAAAATTGGTGTGTTTTTAGGTTGAAAATGGGTGTGTTTTGGGTTTAGATGTGGTTGAAATTATATATAGGGATTTTTTTTTAAACCTTGCAACGTACACATTTTTTTTTGAATTATTGCTGCTACGCTCCATCAAAAGCACCCAACGTTCCAATTTTTAATGCAGCCAACGGTCACTTTTTGGTTTGTTTTGATTTTATGGTAAGCGGCAATTATTCCCGTGTTGCACAAAATCAAGGGACAAAATCACCACCGGCAGCGGTGTTACCGCCGGGGTATTCACAAAATCATGCCCAAACCGATGCCACTCCGTGTGGCCTTAAAATAACGATTCACCAATTAACAGTACGAGAATCGATACCCTAATAATTTAACGATTACCTCATAAGACACCATCATCAGATCTGCTTCATATTCTCCGAATCTGCTCCAAAACTGCTCTTCTTCGACAGAGAACAACCTTGTAGATCATAGATATCGAGAGCCACCCGCTCTGATACCAATTGTAAAACCAAGATCAAGCCCATCTAAGATCAGTAATATTGATATGCACAGCGGAATAAGAACACAATCAACATTACTAACAAGGTTTTCTTTATTAAAGATAAATAAACTACTACTACTACTACACTACACGCTCTATGCGTTTCTAGACTCTCATCGGAGAGACTATCTATTAATGAGTTGCCTGTAACCTAGACGCCTACCCTCTTTATATAATCGGGGGAGGTTACAAGAAACCCTAGATTACTAATAAAGCTAACTATTACATATTAGGTCCTCATTGTTTCTTCTTTCTTCATTTCTGCTTGTGGGTTTTGTAATTCTCAAATCTGTAATTCTCAACAATTTCAAGGTGTTGAACTTGATCAAATCTTTGAAATGGGGAGGAAAGCAATTCATTTTCAAATAAAATCAAGCTAAGTGTACATTGTTATACTTAATACACAAAATGACGATTAGTATTTTTGTGTGTTAACCTGAATGGCTATTTGTTTTCATTTGTGCCTTTAATGTCTTGTTGCTATTTGCTTAGTATAGTTTTTCGGTTTATGCATTTATAAGGCTCATGCTAAATTACTTGCACTATATTAAGTAATCAGTTTGCATTACATATAGGCATACACCATTTTTCTTGCATTTGTTGCAAGTTTTTGAAATGGTTTAGTAACCCTCTTAGGAATAGAAACTAAGTTGGTAGATCATGCGTGTCGAAAGATATTGTCTTACACAATTATTTTTTCAAAGGCTTAAGTGTAAAAAGTATATTAACCCAAAACACTTAACACTTTCATAAAATCCGTAACATGATCTCTAAGACATTACATCATTTTGTCTTGCTTGACCATGGGTTGTCTAAACACGATAAAAGATCATATTAATACATTAGTATTTAAGTAAAAGAAAATGTATTAAACTTGCATTGATCTAACACACATACACAATGTTTTAAACATTTCGTATTTTACGTATGTTGTATAAAAATAGTTAAGATAATTATTTTTATACCAATGAGGTGTCGAAAAACTAAAAATATTATACTTAATAATATAAATAGTTTTTCTCAAATAAAAATAAATGACAATATCAAAGTAGTAACTTAATATGTCATTAACCTCTCATATACAACCAGTATTAGAATAAATGGAACACATTCCTCATATTTTTATTTTCCTTTTAAAAGGAGTGATCGTGAGGGTCAAGAAAGATTTCGAGTACATATCAATTCATTATTCAAATTATGATTGATATCATTATCGAATCTAATTGACAAGTTCGAGTGTGGACATGAAATTGGAGTCATTATTTGTCTAGCTTCACGATAACATCAAAATATGATGAAATACATTATCTTGAATCTACATACTCAATCACACTCGATTGTTATGAAAATAATGACGTCCTCTTAAGACGAAAATAATATGCATCGGATCATAACTCACACTTGTGTTGAAGATGCCATATTGAGTCTTGTTGTCAAATAGTTGTGTTCCAAACATTAAACTAATATGTTTAAAAGATGCATAAAATACACAACTAAGTAGGATTGACAACTTGGATGTTTCATCCGAAATATACAAGTAATTTACATTGCAATGCAATTAGTAAATGTGTCATTTCTGAAAAACCCAAACACGAGCAAACAAACAACATATGTAAACTTTGCTCATGAACGACTCAACACTCAAAGTCACATGTCTAGCAAAAGTGTCACACATAATAAGTTATTAACTATTATGTAAGTCATCAATCTTTGAGAATTTCACATGTATTTCTCTTATCAAAAGATTGATAAAGGATAACTTATATCCTATGCGTCTTATTTTCTTTGTAACATGAATGGTTATGTTACAAGAGAATACATTGCATCCTGTTAACCAATGTTGCAAAAATCGTGAATCGGTAGCCGGGCGGTCGACCACCCTGCAGCGAGTAATCGGCCAAGGCGGGATTAATCGGTGATTAATCGGATTGGCATTTTTTGCATGTTTTGGGTATTTCTGGAGACCAAACTAAAGATTGTAACTGATTACAAGCCTACTATGTTTCCAAACCTCAATAAAAGGCTCCAATTCTGATTATGAGGCTCATTGTGCATTATAAGTGAAATAAACGATCTCCAAATTAAGTAGAATGCCTAAATTTTTATTTTTTTAAACCTGGCCGATTCGGCCGATTTTTGGCCGATTCAGCCGATTTTTGGCCGAATCGACCGATTTTTGACCGATTCGGCCGATTTTTGGCCAATTTTTTTGCCTGACCGATTTTTTGGCCGATTTTCACTATTCTACAAGGTATCGGGCCGATTAACGATAAATTGGCGATTAATCGGCCGATTCAGCCAATTTTTGCAACATTGCTGTTATCAAATGTAGGATATTAGAGTTGAATAATAACCTAATACAACATGTGTCATTGCATAAACAAGTAAAATTGGTCATACACAAAAATACTTGTTTCACAAAGCATTCGTAAGAGTAATAAGTTTCCTCTTAGAAAAGCATACTTGTTGAAATAAACATTATGTCTTATTTTAAATAAAATACTCACAAGATCTATTGAGGTAAGTAACCTTTACTAGATTCTCCCTCAAGATATGCAAAGGAGCATTCTTGAAACACACACAATGTAGTAGATTCTACATTGTATCACATTAGAGTGTCTCTTGGTTCTAGAAAACCAAATCATGTTAAAATAACATGTAACAACTCAACAAACAAAGATGTTGTCCAAGAGATCATAAAATACACCATCTCCATCAAATAACCTCTAAATCTCAAACACGAAATTAAAACATTTCTCTTGCCTTTGTTAGGAGTTGTGTAAGACATGTCATTCTCTTAATCGACCTTCAAAGTATGGTTAGTTGAGTCATATTAGGTCATGTATTAGCGAAATAAGCTAATATCATCTTTGCTACACTTGAATAGGCAAATATAGGAATTTGAAATTTTCTAACATGAGAATGACTACTGGAGAACCTATCACACTAGAAATTCAATTTGACCTAACGGTTGAATTGCTTCCAGGAGAGAAGTTGGGTTTGTGGTATAACCCGTAAAAATGGTCGTGTTTAGCCTTAATTGAGCACCACTAGTGATAGTTGATCGGCTAAAATCAAGTCGTATTTATTTCCAAGGAATACAATGGAAGTTGTATTCCCGGGTCGTTATCCCCAACGAAGGCTGAATGGAATTCGTGATCTCGAAATCGTGCACGTGTTTGAATGGTGAAATAAAGTGGGATTTTTGGGTTTCTAAACTAAGATATGTGAACATAAATTAAAAACGATTTAAAAGGCTAGAAAAATAATTAAGGAAAAATAAACGTGATTAAAAACGTAATTAAAATAAAAGAAACGCGAATTAACGAAAAACGGAACTAAGACGAAGCTAAAAACGTCAAAACTAAGAAATACTAACTCTACGGGTACAAATCTATTTTTTTAAAATCCTAAATGATAAAAGAAAATTTTATAAAAAAGAATTATATTTTTTTGACTTTTAAATAATTAATTATGAATTAAAAACTAATTTTAAGAAAATAAATGATTAAAAATACTTAAACTATTGAGAAAAATCTGGAAATTTTTGAGTACCTACTTTGAAGTGAAAGTAAACTACGAAAAATAATAAAGGTGCAACAGCTTATTGCAATAAGCTGTTTAAAAGCAATACAGCTTAAATTAGTTAAAAGAAAACAAAATAAACTAATGTTAAATATAAAATTTTGTAAAGTTTACCTAATTGAAAGTCTAGCTCAGTTGGAAATAACGTGTGGGATTGTGGGGTTTGGCAGGCAACTGACCTGGGTTCGATTCCCAGGTCTGTCAATTCTTTTTCTTTTTTTCAACTTTAATTTTTTTTTTTTTTTTTTTTTTTTTTTTTTTTTTTTTTTTTTTTTTTTTTTTTTGCAACAAACATTAACAGCAATGATTTTAAACATTTGAACATTTTACAATTTTTTCACCAAATGACAACTGATTGCAACAGCTCAACAAACAGCAATTACAACAACAATCTAACATTTACCAATCCCAAACACAGACATTAAACTATGTCTCACCGAAGCAACTAACAAAAATCAAACTTCTAATCTACGCATCAAAAAACATAAATCAACACAATCACAAACATAAACCTAAAACGACAATTTTACCGAAGCAAAAATTACCTTAAACGAAGCAGCAAAAATAAAAAAAGAACTAAATAGCAGCAATTTAAGGAAAACGGACTTATATTAAAAATAAATTACAACTGCAAAAATTTAAAAATTACAAACCTTAAATAATCTAAAATAAACCTTTCGATTACAACTAAAATCAAAACTAAATTACACTAAAAGAAAAAAAAAGACATACCGAGGCTTTTTGCTAAATAAAACCTACCTTCAAACTAAACTACTCGACTCTTTTTATACACAAGATAAAAAAGAACAATACAATAAAAAATGAGTTCTTCGTCTTTTTCTTTTTCTGTGCTTCTTGTCTTCACCGTTGGATCAATCTTTGTGACCACACCAAGAATCTGAGCCGTTGATGATACTTTTGGTCATTTGGATTGCCAGCGTGGAGGAGTTGATGAGACATCATGTGAGGCTATTTTGGAGTGAGGTGGGGATGATGGTGATGGGAGAAGGGTTTGGGGAAGAGTGGCGTTTTGGCAGTTAGGGCTCTTGGCGGGAATAAGGATTTAGGGGAGAAGATAAACAGAGGTTAAAGTTAGGGATTTTGACTGGGAAAGGGGGTTTGACCCCGGTTTTATTAGCTAAGGGGTTAGTGGGCTTAAGTGGTTTAAGGGTTGGGCTTTGGTAGGCTGGTTTAGGTGAGTTGTTGTTGGGTTAATGGGATAATGGGTTAAAGTTTTTTTTTTTTTAGTTTTTAGATCCGGATGGTAGTTTTTAGATAGGATAAAATGGTTCTAACCACCAAATGTGTAAATCATGAAAGGTCGGGGACCAAATCTGCCAACGTACCAAAGTTCTTCAAGGGACCAATATTGCCAACTAAAAATAATCCAAGGACCAAAAATTTATTTTTTATTATTTTTTTTATTTTTTTTTCAAGCTTGAGGGACTAGACTTGCCATTTATGCAAATTTTATTTGTTTTTCAATCGTTTTCAATCATTTTGCATATGGAATACACAAAAACACATTTCAAAGATATTTTTAACATTATTTGATCGTTTTAAAGTGTTTTTGGTTGTTTTGACTCGAAAATTTGACGAAAAGATATGTGTAAAACGACACATATCAATAGTCTCATACTCATTCTCTAACTTGAAAAACTTTCATTCCTACATTTAACTAGAGATAGTTTACATCGGTGAACTTTATCTCCCGTTAGGATTTCATTTTGAACAAATAGTAATTAGGATTTTCCTTAGCAAACCTAGATTGCTTGCATCCTACATACGTGGTTCAAAATGATTACATGTTCTCGTAAGAGATGATTAACTGTCTTCATGATCTTAAATGCTAAATAATTATCATGTTTAGCATGATGTTTGCATTTATTTCTTATGTGCATTTTACATAATTTTCTTGTAAAGCTTGCATCTACACTATGTCCCTTTGACACATTAGGAATTAGGTGTGCCTATCACTATGAACCCTTAGAAGTCATAGAGTCATACACTAGTGTCAAAACCTATAAGTTAGAGTAGTCGCGAAGTTGTCCTAATTCCCTAGTTATCACTTCGCCTTCTTCCAAGTAATACACCCTTTTGTCATGGGAAGGTTAGATACAAACCTAGTAGAACTCGGAGTAGGGTTGACAACTTAAATATTTCATCTGAAATATTCAAGTAAGTTTAACTTGCGATCGCAATTGTTAAATGTCATATCCGAAACATCATATTCAAGCCTTTTAACAACATATGTTAAAACGCTCATCCAAAAGCTAAATACTAACATCAACCTTCGGATGACAAAGGACTCATGAGTTACTACATAAGTGATTAGTAGTTCCTTTCATCCTCGTGTGAATATACATGTCTTAAGATCCCAAACCCTGTTGCGAATCAGCACGATAGGCTTAGCTTTACGTCTTTCAAAACCCCATGAAACACTCGTGTGCGAAGCACATCAAAATCCGTAAATCAACCAAACCTCTCAACCGAGAATCCCCTAACCATCTTCGTCTAGGTCTAGGAATGATGGAACATATTCCATAAATCTTATGACTATTTAAATATTTCACTGGAAATATTAAAGTCATCCCTCGTACCCCTCTTATGACTACTTGAATATTTCACTGGAAATATTGTAGTCACCTCGTGCGTCTCGTCTCATGAGTCTTTAAATATTTCACTGGAAATATTGAGTCATCCTTTAAATCCCTCTCATGACTATCTAAATATTTCACTGGAAATATTAAGTCATCATTCACATCGCTCTAATGACTACCTATGTATTTCCTCGGAAATATAAAAGTCATTTCTTCTCATCCAGTATCGTTTAAAGAATTTATTAGGTATAAATTCTCTCCTCGTGTCGAAAAGACTCACTAAATCAGCGAGATTTATTCGAAAAATCATCTTAAACTCCAATGACAACTTAAATATTTCATCCGAAATATTTAAAGTATATTTAAATTGCTAAATGCAATTAAATGTCATTTCTTGCTCTCAATTAACGTTCATCGAATCCCGTTGGATTCATTCATAAAAGAAATTTAATTGGTATAAATTCTTTTAATCTAAAGTCCAGAAAAATCACAACATATGTGAAATTTCTTTGTCAAAAATCTTGCTTTCAATTCTCACCAACACAATCAAAACCCACTCGATGTAGTCTTGAACCAAAATCGTCTCCTATCAGAATAGATTCTATCTATCATCTGATTCCTTAGCCTTTTTCCTTTCACTTCCGCGTGGTACTGAACACACCATATGTATGGTTACTTCCGTATCCATTATCTTCCCAACTTATCTACACCTTTCAACCTTAGTTCTACACTATCAATGCTTTCGCATCCCACTCACCTTCCACACACCTCAAGCGAAGAACCGCTAGGATAAGTTGAGATAACCCCACTAGAACCTTGTTACCAACCTCACAACTCTTAAGATTTTATCTTCTTAACCCTTAGGATCTCTCCAAGTAATCACATGCCTCATCATATAAATATTCTATGAATATTCACAAGGATTGAAAAGAGCTACGTGACTTCAAAGGTGAAGTTTATCGTATGTTATCCACCACTTGTCATGACGTTACTAAGCTCATCGCTTTCGTCAACATTTGTTTTCCTCTTTATCTTTTACATGTTGTTCGGATGGTCATAGATTAAGGGGGAGCGAAAACACACTCATATAGTCTTTCACCAAACACTCTCAAGAACACACAAATGTGGTTCTTATTCCCTAGGAAACTTCCCTTTAGCTGCCCAGAACTAGGCTGCACAGGAAAATTCGTGACTTCCAGGTCACGGTACCGTTAAATAGGCCACGGTACCATTAAATTTAATGGTACCGTGTGGTATTTAGTGGTATCGTGCCTATGTTTGATGAATTTTCACTGTTCCCTCCTGATCCTTGCATCCCTAACCTCAAACCTGCAAAATTTTGCAAACTCACATACACCCTAGGATTCCCTCACTACACCATAGGATACTACCACCAATCTTAATTTGAATCCATCCTCCACCTTTAGGATTTCCACATCCTTACCTCCACCAAGTTCACCACAACCTTTAGCTCTTAAACTAACCCTATCACCTTCATCACCCTTTGAACTTGGCACTAACACATCATCATCACCACAATCACTAATGGGTCAGCCCATTCTTTATCCCCTATAACCACAACTCTTGCCTTTATAAGGCTTCACCATTGCAAGCTTATCTTGCATCTCATCTTCAAACCTCACATTTATATCATTCATCATCACACTCAACCCTTATAACTAAACTTCACTCTTGATAGTGATATTTAGTTTCAAAACTTTTAACCCTTATATCAATCCCACTCAAACCTTTTAGCTACACTTCACTCTTGACAGTGATAGTTAGTCTAAGAAGCTTCAACCCATAGATCATCACACTCAAACCTTACAACCTTCAACTCATCGATCATCACACTCAAACCTTACAAACTTCAACCCTTATATCAATCCCACCCAATCCTTTTAGCTACACTTCACTCTTGACAGTGATAGTTAGTTTAAGAACCTTCAACCCATAGATCATCAAACTCAAATCTTACAACCTTCAACTCATCAATCATCACACTCAAACCTTACAACTACTCCTCACTTTGGATAAGTAATAGTTAGTTAAACAACCTTCAATCCTCACAATCACACTAAACCCTTCATGCACCAAATTATCTCTAACAAACAACTAGGATCATCCAAACTAGGAATCTAGAACTTCGTTACCTCAACCCGTTAGAGATATCCAACCCCAATCCTGTTAGGATCACATGCACATATTTTTTTAAATATATCATGCATCTCATTGTCAATGCAAAAGATATATTAATCTAAACCATCCCAACACCAATCTCGTTCAAAAGGTTTGTTAGAACTTGCCTTCCTAATGACAACTTGGAAGAAGTCATTTTGTGTGTCAGTCAACGAACGAATCTCGTTCTTGTTAGTGTGATTGATTGAACAATTACATCTTAGGTTTTCGGTCGGGTTGTGACACTTACGTGTTAACATAGTTTAACCCATGCATGTCTTGCTATGTGTATTTTATCCCTATAATGCTGCTCCTATTCTTTTATATATTATGTTGCACGAAGCTAACCCTTGATGTAGGAAAAGCCTTTGTAAGAATTTGATCCATAGATCCGCTAGTTACCAAGGTAAATGAACAAAGGGATTCAATCACCATAGGAGAGCATTGAGCTAGGGGGAACTCGGGGGTATTTGAATACATAGCATGGAGTCGTCTTCACAAGTGGTGATAGAAGACTTCACTGGGATGATGCAAGCTCGCTTTTCGGGGGAGAAAGGATAGTAGTGCAATAAGGGGGAGTAGGGAATGAATTCAAGGGAGCGCTCGAGGCAACTACCTTTTTGATTCGACAAAAGGGGGAGAAGGGAGTGTAAACAGGTAACTTTTACATTTTACTATGTGTTACGGTTGACATATTTGTCATCATCAAAAAGGGGGAGATTGTTAGTGCAAATATTACGATATTTAAACTAAACGATTTCTTCGGTTTTAATAGTGACAAACATGTAACTTGTAATACATAACGTAAAATGTAAAAGTTACTTGTAAACACAAATCATCAATGCATACTTACATCAACACCTCCCGACGTCTCAAGTATGCTTCAACGAAGTCATAGATTTCAATCCCGACATAAATCACTCAAGGTATGGACAAACAAATCTACTACTTGACAAATGATCAAAGGATTATATTTTTCTAAACTTCACATTTTTAATGTGACAAAACATTTTTTCAAAAATATATTTTACAAATTATTTTTGAATTAAAAAGAAATGTTTTATTTTGAAAAATAAGTTTAAAAATCCCAACAGTCAATTTTCCCCCCAAAACAGCTCCAACATTCCCAAATAAACCTTCCCCACTAAAGACAAATGAAGGAGCGTCCACGGTACCACTAAAGTACCGATGGCTCCACTAAATTTAGTGGAGCCGTCTGACAATTAGTGGAGCCGTGGGTCTGTAACGGCTAGTTTTTCCCTTGCCTATAAATAGTGGACCATTTCACACTTCCAACTTGATTTTTCCAGTCACTTTTCTCTGGTCTAATCCCTCCTCACTTAGATGACTTTCTTTGATCATTTGAAGAGTCTTAGTTTGTTTAAGAGTGATCCAATCCTCCATTCAAGTGATCCTCTTCATTCCTCTTGATTAGCAAGAGAAGAACACAAAGTATCCAAGTAGATACAAAGTTTTGTCATCCCTCTTGATTAGCAAGAGAAGAACACAAAGTATCCAAGTAGATACAAAGTGTTGTCATCCCTCTTGATTAGCAAGAGAAGAACACAAAGTATCCAAGTAGATACAAAGTGTTATCATTCCTCTTTATTTGCAAGAGAAGAACTCAAGGTATCCAAGAAGATACAAGAGTTGTAGTTGTTAGGTCTTGTAACATTTGTTACACTCTTGATTGTATCATAGCATACATCAAGATCATTTTTCTTTTGAGATTTTGTGAGGGAAGATCATTGTGATCTTGTCAAGATCTTGGAGATCTCTTGAAGCCATTGGGCTTGTGTGTATTGATCAAGTGGATCAAGGGTAGATCGGGTAGATCGTGGTAGATTGGTGCTAGCTAAGATTAGCACTCGACATCTAGCTTAGTGTCGAAAATAGGATAAGCGACGTGTACGGTGTAGATCGGGTAGATCGTGGTAGATTGGTGCTAGCTAAGATTAGCACTCGACATCTAGCTTAGTGTCGGAAAACTAGTTAAGCGACGTGTACGGTTTTCTCCACCTGAAGGGAGTTTGTTGATTAGTGAAGTAAATCTCGAGTTGGGTACTCGAGGAGTGGAGTAGGGCGAAGAGGAGCTTCGTGACCGAACCACTATAAATCACCGTGTCCGGTTTGCGCCTTCTTACTTATCTCTTTACTTTCATTTCATTCTTTATCACTTTATATTTGCATTGCGTTTTTGCTTGTGTGGCTAGTTGCTTATGTTATGTTGATTATGTATGTGCCGTGGTTTGATTGTGCATATGTTGTAGTTTACTGTATTCATCTCTTGATGCTATATGATCATAGCTGACACTTTTCATATCACATCACACTTGATCGGGAGTTTGATACAAAAGTTTTAAATTTTTAAATAGAAACGTATTCAACCCCCCCCCCCTCTATGGTTTCCACACTTTTTTTTTACCGATTGGTCCATCCGATCTGTCAGAGGATCTAACCGATCGGTTGGGTTGGTTTCCCTTGGGCCAATTTTTACTGAGAGCTCCAACCGATTGGCATGGATTCCATCCGATTCGGCTGGCACTCTGGTGACTAAATTTCTTTTTTTTTAATAAGTTTCAGTTATAAACTTTTATTGACAAAATAAAACAAAAAGACATAAGGTAACGAATACGAAAATAGACACAAGTAAATAAAACACATAAACACATATGTACTAGAAGAACATCAAGAACATAATATGACACTTAAAACAAAAATAAGCAAATAAAAGCACGATCACAGAAAATGACAAGCACATAGACGCAATCAAACATAATTAATCACGTAACACAAATCAAAACAAAACAATCTAAAACAAGATAGTCTTATTCATAATTAATATGAAACTAATCCGAACAAGAAGAACACGAACAAATAACACAGAGACATGCAAGAGATCACATAACATATAAAACATAAAACTTACAAAACAAGAAAAACACAAACTAGAAAAAAAATTGGTTCAAAAGCCTCCAACCGAATCGGTTACGGGTGGTGACCGATCGGTTGGAGTGGTTTGTGTGGTTTTTTCGCAAACACTTTCGAGCACATTTAACAAACTTTTAAATGCGTATTTTCAGAACACATGAAACGAAATCCCAACATGAAAAAATTTGATTTTTAAGCCAAGATCATTTAAGCAATTATGAGAAATGAGAAAAAAATTTTTTAGACAAAGAGCAAGAGAGGCAATTAAGCAATCATTATGAGAAAACAAGCAAGCAAGCAATCAAACAAGAACAAAGAAACAATCACTTATGAGCAAGAGCAATATAGCATTCGAACAAATTAGCAAACAAGCAATTGATCAATATATCAAGGAAACGAACAAACAAGCAAACAAACAAACACCTAAGAACAAAAACCAAATCCCCGGCAGCGGCGCCAAAAACTTGATGCGCTCCATCGAAGCTTTAAATTTATAAACAAGAATTACCGATTAACTAGGAACACATTCGGGCAAGTATACCCTAGTCATATGTAGTATTGGGGTTGGTAAGTCAAGGTCGTCCCAAGAGACTTGGTTGCACTCAAGTGTCATTTGTTTGTTTAAGCAAGTAACAAGTTGATGGTTATGATTGTCACGGATCAAACCAACAAGAAAAGCAATATAAGAACAATCACACAAAGAACATACATGTTTGGACAAATTATCACATGGATATTAGGATGGTTAGTTTGGAAAACATATTATCAAAAGTTATCCTTACGACCTTTAGAACCAATAATAATTTAGTGGTTTATAAATCAAATATGTATAAGCCTCAATCAAATGGTCATGTCATGAGCCTTATGCCTATAACAAGAAAGAATCCTTTCGAACTTTAGACTTTGATGTTATTAATTCGTGAAGTTCCATTTACTTGAAAAATGATTAGAACACATATTCAAAAGATGCCTTTCGACCCTTAATCTAAATTAAACTTTCACTTGTTATATTTATTAAGTTTCTCATACAATCGTCACAAAGTACAAGACCAAAACATTCGTTGACTAATTAATTGAAATCAACCACTATTGAGAACCCTTTCGACATTTAGACTCAACAATGATTAATCAAGACAATAAACAAGACAAGTTCCAATTTAACCAAATATGATGTTATCATCATATTCCAAACAAACACTACAAATATCCAAACATCCCTTTATCACAAGTTATCATAATATCCAAACAAGTATACAAAACTATTCCATGGTTATTTCAATCAAACACAAAGATTCAACAATCATGGTAATCATAAACATCATGAAATATAAAAGTAACAATGTTTACCCAAAGTATGAATTACAATAGGCAAAGGTAAAGGATTTATAACAACCTTCAAGCCTCCAATCAACTATACGCTTTCTACCAAGCCGGAAAATAATACCCAACACCTTCTTCCATGTGTTTGAGCCTTCTTTTGAAAATGGCAGAGGTTGGTGGTCTTTTGGGAGAGATAAGTTGGTGAAAATTCATCCATAAGGGTGAAGGGTAGAATTTCACAATGAAAACCAAGCCTAAGCACTCATATATATAGTAGAAATCAACCCTTAGCCTCTAAGTATGAAACTTGGGCACTAAGTGTCATAAAATACCAGGAAATGGAGTAAATAGAGGTAAATGATCGGGCTTGGGGCTTAATGACACTTAATAATGCATTAAAAATAACTTGGGAAGGTCAGATTGGTCCATCCGATCAGATACGGGACCATACCGATCGGATGGATGAAAAAGTTAGCTCTATCCGAATCGGTTGCGGGCCAATACCGATCGGATGGGGCATTTTCGCCAGAAATGATAAACACGAAAGTAGTAGATCCTTCTCTCCCGGTTCCGTGGCCACTTGAATCATCTAAATCCGAGTTAGTATGCTCAAATTATGGCCAAAATGGTGGAGGTGTTTCGAGAACAACGAGTCTTCCATTATTTCTTCGTTTTAGCTTCTTTTCTTCATTTCTTTTCTCGTTTTCCCTCTTGTGCTTTATTTTTAGTCTTTGGAGTGACAACTTCATGACTTTATCTTCTCGAATATACTCCAAGAGACTCGCTTTTGTCGGGAATTCTTCGTATATGCATAAATCTTCGTTTATTGATTGTTTCTTCGTCTTTTTCTTGGTTTTCTTTGTCGTGAGCTTCCATGAACCTAAAATAGAAATTATACTTCATTAAGTACCATAAGTTCATAAAAGTGATCAATATATATGAATAAAATCCACGATAACGCTCCTAAAAACATGTACAATTTGAGCGTTATCAAGAAGTATATTGAATGTATGTAAAGATATACACGGATGCAAAATAGTGCGACTACATGGTCAAGCAAACCTGCCAATGTCGTTGACATAATTAAACCCCCAATCAACAACCCATTTCCCTTGAAGAATACATCCTACAGTTGCCTGCCGACTTTCATCATCATTACGACTATCTAGCCTGATCAATATCTTTCCCTCCACCTATCATTCATGGTTAACCATTAGCACCCGAACGAAATGTTAGCATACAACAGAACTTGCATACAACATAAACAGTTGATATTGGATTTGTCACTGATATTGCATCATGTATAAACAGAAAGAAACATATTCCTGATCTGATCTTGATCTCAGTTGAAGCATAATGTATTGAGGCAGGTGACTGTGAAAACATGGGGTGCACAAAAATATTGACAAAGTATCAATGATGGATGCACAGACCATGCCAAATCAGTAATAGCTGTGGTCGGTCTCCGTACATCCATCAATGATATTTTGTCTATTTTTGATTTTTAACTTGTCTCCATAGTATGAAGTCAGGTTGTTGAATATAAAAAACATGTTGGCAGCAAAAGAAAATGTAAATAGAGTCATGTACCATAGTTGATTAAGCTTGTAAATTTATTAGGGTATTCCACATATGTCGTGTACCGTTATTATCGATCATGAACCTGTAAAAAAAAAAAAAAAAAAAAAACAGACTTTAATAGTTGATGATTATAAATAACTCCAAATTGAATATTTTGTTTTCACAAAAGAGTCAGTCTTGCAAACTATGAAACAGTGTTCCAAATTTTATATTGGCTATAAAACTTGTTTTGACCAAAGGGTTACTCTTGTAGACTATGAAGCAGTGATCTAATTCAAGATTTATTTCAAATGAATTGTTAATTAGATTTTGAATCTTGATAGTGGAGAGCAGAAATGCGGGAATGACATATAAAAGTAAGTAATTTCTTCTTCTTTTTTTGAATAATATAGAAATTTTAAAACTTTTTTGCTGGAATATAAATGGTATGTAATATGTATGATGAAAAAATAATCCCAAACCAAACCTATTTTCAGCAATTATTTGACAAAACTTACCATATAGAATACTATACCTGTTAGTCGAAACCTTTTTAGTACTGATAAGCTCATTAGCAAGAGACTCATCCTAATCCCAAACTCACCGATTTCAGACTCCATTTTAGCACCCAGGTGCACCAAATTGAGACGTTGTTTCAGTACCCAAAGCGTATCAATGTTAACATCCACTTCAGGACCACTTGAGTATTGAAACATAACCACTTCTACTACCATTTTGGGTCAATTTGGGACTCCAAACATAACAAAAGCAGAGAAACAGCAATTGCTGCATTAGCATAAACCGTCGTTGCAAACACAGTTAACGTATAATGAATCTGTACACTTTTCATAATAGAACTAATAATTTGTGGCACAATTTTTTGGGTAAATCTATCCTTTGACTCGACTTAAAAAATGGTAGGTTGTTAAAAAGTTTAACTACATGAGCAATGTCAAACACAACTGTGTTTTACGCATCTTCGCAGGTTAAGTGGTACAAAAGGTTTTGATAATCCGTCATCTGCATTTAACAATTACAGCAGCCACAAATGATGTACATCATTTGTCAATATTAGGAAATGAAGACTATCTGGTTTTCGTTATTTGCCGATACTAAGAGTTGATGTTTTGTATCTGTCATGGTAAGTTTCTTTTCTCATATTCGCAAATCCAGTTCCACAAAAGGTACTGATCAAAAATATGGTTCAATTATGAAAGATAGATGGGAAACAGAAGAGGATGGTGCGAAGAAGTAATTTGCACCAAATCACTTGTCACACCATTCTCTTCTGTTTCTCATCTATCTTTCAAAATTGTACCCTATTGTTGATCAGGGCCTTTTGTGGAACTGGGGTTACGAATTTGCGAAAATAGTTTACGATCATAGGCACAGAACATCAAGTGTTAGTATCGAAAAATAAAGAATACCAAATAGTCTTTATTTCCTAATATTGACACACGGTGTACAACATATGTGGTTGCTCTTATGGTTCAATGCATACGACCGATTATCAAAACCTTTTGTAGCACTGAACCTGCCAAGATGCTTAAAAGACAGCCGTCTACTACGTTGGAGTAAGAGTCTAAATTTCAAATATGATAATCATGCATATACAAAGGCAGTTATTAGGCTCAAATTTTATAACCAAACAGGGTGAAAAAGATGTATGACCACCCATGGCTGCAAAGAGACATGGTTGCATAATGATGCCATCCAGTCCTTTCCATGCCAAGTTACGGTTACAATCTTTGAGTACACAATTCATTAGTCTCAGAAAATAGGTCTTAATCATCATAGCCCTACCGTAAGTAAACCAACAAATAACGTTAATAGTGGATCATTAAGTTGTGTTTTATACCATAAACTGCAAGATCATTAGGCCACCTGTTATGTTATAATATATATATATATATATATATATATATATATATATATATATATATAGGAAGCGACTGAGGCAGCATATGATTGACCTGTTCCAAGGCTACAATTAGTTGTTCACGCACTCGCCTGCTAATCACCTCCCTAATACAAACTGTTTCAGATTTTAGTTAAGTAAATCATGTTTACTTATACCAATAGACAATGTAAACCATACATGTGTACACTAATCATAATTACAAAAATAATTGCAAACTACACCATCGGTCTTCTGATTCAAAAATATCTATAAATTTGTATAAAAACTTAGATAGCACAAAATGGATAGAATCAACCATTAGGCTCATATTTTTAAATGGGAAATGGTCAAAAACCTGAGAGTACCGCCATGGTTGCAAATAAAGACGGTTGCACAATAGCAAGCATGCTACCGCGCCATCCGGTCATTGCCTCACCAAGTTACGGTTCCAACTTCATTTGACCAATATCATATGATTCAGTAATAAACAATTAATCATCACAGCCCATTACTATAATGCATTCAAACAGTGTTTAAAATAGAAAGCACATGTTTAGTATAAACATGTATGTTTTGCATTACGTATCGGTAGAAGTAAAGATGTTTTACTTCACTAATTCCAAGGAAGTTTGTTTTAGAAGGGTCATCAGCAATGATTGTACCGCCGTGGCTACAACTAAACGCAGCTGCACAATAGCACATATGCTATCGCGTCATCTGGTAATTGCCCCACCAAACAACAGTTCAGACTTCGTATTACCAATACCATTTGATTCAGTAAGCAACAGGTTAGCAATAGAATTCACAATGGGCCAATCATAGGCAGCCACAATAGCTTCATACATATTCATATATATATATATATATATATATATATATATATATATATATATATATATATATATATATATATATTAATTTTTTTTCCTAAACATAACAGGTAGCCCAATAGAGTTTAAGTTTATGGCATAAACCAACATATAATGATCCACCATTATGCATAATCATAGATGGTTTTCAGTATATATTATAATAGTATTGTCTGGCCGCACACGTAGAGGTTGCTGAGGCAACTGGCTGTTGCACTCTAACATCTTTCCACCTTCCGCAGCAAGACAACATATTTAAAAGATTATCAGATGCAACCAACGTGCACAACCAACAATTAAAGCATCTATATCTATTATAGATGATGGTAACTGCCGTTGTGTCATATATATTTGTGGCCACGGTTTATAGCAACATATAAAATCACTCGACATTACCAAACACTTGGCCTGTCTAAAGGCACAATCATGGTATGACTGCCACACAAACATACGGCCTGCAGTAAACAATGCATATGCACACCATATAAGTAATTAGACACCATAAGTACAGAAGCAAATAATTTTGACTGCCAATAAAATTGGAAAGAAACACCTGAACATGGTTAGCTGCAAACATTATCAGCAACCCCATATGCAAAACAGATCAACAAAACTCCTGAATTAAAAAAACCCTAATTATAATTCTATTATTATAATTATATTATAATATACACGAAAACTCATTCTTTATTATGCATAATGGTAGATCGTTATGTCGTGTTTTATCCCATAAACTTGAACATCATTGGGCCACCTATTATGTTTAAAAAAAAACAAAACAATGAACCTTATTAGTATAATTATAATCATATTATAATATATACGAAATACCTTTTTTTTTTTTTTTTTTTTTTTTTTTTTTAGGGTTAATGGTAGATCGTTATGAAAACCCCAAATTTTAAAAACCCTAATTGGAAATGAAGATTAAAATTAAAGGAATACGTAAATGTAATTAATTAAGGAAACCCCCAAATTTTAAAAACCCTAACTGGAAAGAAATAGTAAAATGGAAAAATTACGTAAATGAAATAATTAATTAAGGAAAAATAAATGATAATGAATGATAAAGAGTATTCGAGGACAAAGATTGAAGAAATCGCTTACAGGGGTTCGCCGGAAAACATCCCGGAAATCATCCATTCGGGACCGATCGGATTGAACAAAGCTACTGTATTCAAGAAGGTTCATTGTCAGAAGAAGATGATGGTTAATGTACACATGTATGGTTTAGATTGTATATCGATATAAGTAAACATGGCTTACCTCGCTAAAATCTGAAACAGTTTGTATTAAGGAGGTAATTAGCAGGCGAGTGCATGAATAGTAATTTGTGGCCTTGGAACGGACCAATCATCTTCAGCCACAATAGTTGCCTAAATATAAAAATCATTTTTTTTCCCTTAAACATAACAGGTGGCCCAATGATCTTCAAGTTTTTGTCATAAAAAACACATAATGACCCACCATTAGTGCATAATCAAAAATGGGTTTTAGTATATATTATAATATATCATTTTTTTTTTCTTTTGTCCTCCGCCAAAACCAGACAAGGCCCAAGCCTTTTTTTTCTTTGTTCATTTTGCAGCTGCGTCTAAGGCCCAAAATAAATTAAGAAGCCAAATCACGAACTGTCTTTCCAGCAGATAAACTCACAAGCTAACTCCAGATTTTTGAGTATTTTATCACATAAAATGGAGCTCGAACGAAAAAGAATGCAACAACGTCCAAATCTTTCACGTCTTCATTTTAAATTTGTAATATCACCATATTAACTCCTTTTCGCGCATAACCTATATAATCACAAAACACCCTCAAAGTACATGTATAGCAACGAATAACAATGCAACAATGCGTAATTAACATGCTATGAGGTGTATGTAAAATACACCAATCAGTAGCCCTTACTATTCTTTTTGAGACAGCCTCATCTGCTATTGGGGATGAAGTAGGAACTCTATGCTGAGGTACACTAGATTCCTCTCTGGATGTACTCCTATATGGTGATGAGATTAGTTGTGAGGCTGATTGAGATGAACTTGTGGGTGTGTGTTGGGATTCAACTTGAGTAGTTGATCCTTCACCTTTGTACCTGAACAACCATATTTTCAAATAAAGGTACTTCTACCCCATTATAACCCTTTGAGGCCATCCTCATATTACTAAATAATTTTTGAGTAAGGGTTGGAGTTGGATAAACTGTTTTATGAGGTAGAAGCAAGCTTTTCCTTATATTCAAAATCATTTGGATAAACCTTGGATACATTAAAAACTTGGATTTGCTATCCACATTTTTTACCATACTATAAAAAATCAGTTTTGGAAAATTATAAGTCCTGTTTGTTGATAAGCATATGAGAGCAGTTGCAATATTACTACTGAATTGCTCCCATGAGGTTTTCTTGGGACTTAAACAATGAAGGATAGTATGGATAAAGAATCTCCATTGTGGGGCAAAATATCCTTTTAGAAAAGTCAGTGTTTAAGAAGTTATGTCATACCCCATTCTGGAAAGGTTTTGAAAAATTTCAGTGTTAGGCAAAACACTAATACCATTGTCATCTGCTAGATGGAGATGCCTCTTAACAGATGACACTACAAAAAAACAGGCTTTCAGAGACTGAATTTCTAGGGACTGATATATCAGTCGCTGATACATAGCATCGGTAACTGAAACATCAGTTACTGATACTTTTAAGGACTGACCTTTTATTGACTGATTGCGGCGACTAAAAATCAGTCCTCGATTTAGTGACCCCATATCTGAGACTAAATTTTAGTTACTAATATGCCTGTACAGGAAAAAAATTTGGAGGCAAATTTGTTAGTGACTGAATAAGGGTGACAATTCAGTCCCTAGTACATGTACATCATATCTAAGACTAAATTTTAGTTACAAATATATTTGCGCAATAAAAAATTTTGGCGGAAAATTTGTTAGTGACTGAATTATAGTCACAGTTCAGTCCCTAATACATGGAGATCATAGCTAAGACTAAGTTTCAGTTACAAATATGTCTACACAATAAAAATGTTTGGAGGGAAATTTTTTAGTGACTGAATTTCAGTCACAGCTGCGTCCCTATTACATGGAAATCATACCTAAGACAAAAATTCAGTTACAAATATGTTTGCGCAATAAAAAAAGTTTGGAGGGAAATTTGTTAGTGACTGAATTTAAATCACAACTCAGTCCCTAATACATGGACATCATAGCTAAGACTAAAATGTATAAAAATAGATTAAAACGGACTAAAACGTTTAAAAACGGACGAAAACTTATAAAAATGGACGAAAACGTTTAAAATCAGACGAAAACGTATAAAAACGGACGAAAACGTAAAAAATGGACGAAAATGTATAAAAATGGACGTAAATGTAAAAAAATAGACTAAAACGGATGAAAACGTATAAAAACGTTAAAATATAACAGACAAAAACTGATGAAAACATAAAAATACGGATGGAATCGTATACAAACGGATGAAAACATATAAAAACGTAAAAAATGGGACTAAAATGGATGAAAACGTAAAAAACAGACAAAAACGTAAAAAATGGACAAAAACGTATAAAAACGGGATGAAAATGTATAAAAACGGACGAAAACGTATAAAAACGGACAAAAACAGATAAAAACTGACAAAAACGGACGAAAATGGATTACCGACAGAATATACGGTTCTATATATTGTAATGTACTACACTTGTTTTTAAGACCTACATATGTTTGTATCGTTGTTAGTAATTGTAAGTTTGTATATAAAGCTATTTACGGATTGCTATTTATGTGTAACACTTAGGGGTTCACGCACGAAACCTCGGTTTATACCCCCGTGACGTGGGAACTCGAGCAGAATTCAAGTTTCAGACGTTCATAACATCTTTAGTATTCACCGATGGCTTTCATTTTGAGTGTTGACAATTTAAGACGTGTAATCGGGATAATGACATCAATCAGTTGCTTCATCTTTATTCTGAGTTTTGTTCATCTTGGTTATGAGATGTGCATATGAATGTTCATCTTGGTTATGAATGTGAGTTTTGGCAAAGTTTGAAAAATCGTATCTTTTGATCCGTAAGTCGTCAAGGGTTTTGCCACCCGGCGTATTGAATGTATTTGAGTATAGTTTCATTTAAAAATGGTTTAACGGTGTGAATGTTCATGGATTTTTTTAGATGGACAAAAGAGTAACGGAATGTCAAGTAAAGTCAAGTGTTTCCGCGTGTAAAGTTTTAAGTTTTGGTCTAAGCGGCCACGGGGTGTAACACATACCATACGTAATTGTTGAGTTTATCCATATTTACTTTCATCTATGTGTATGACTTGATTTTATCCATAGGATGAGCTTTGGATGTTAAGTAATTTTACATTGATATTCATATTTTTAGACGCCTCACGTATGAGTGATTAGGGATACACAAATGTCACTAATTGGATAAACGCTAATTGGATAAACGCTTGTTAGACTATTAGGTTAAAGTAGCTAGTTGTAAACACTAAATTAATAAATAGCTAGATGACAACTAGGATTAGTTTGTATCGCAAATGAATCTCAATGATTAGCTAAGAACTTAATGAGTGTAGATTAGTAAACCATTAACACCCTGTTCAAATCGGCTACTAAGGGTGCAAGGAGTGGAAACACTTCAACCCTCCAACCCTCCCAAAATTACCCAATCAAATTCCTCCACCTCATTTCTACCCTCCAACCCTCCATTCAACCTTTTTTAGTGGCGCCCATCATTCTCAACCCTCCCAAATCTATATTTACAAACATGGTCCCTGTAACGGTCAAATGGAGCTTGAATTTCTTTTCCCCGCTGCGAGTTCAAAGCTCGCTCCCACAACCTGCAAGCCGAGCTCGCTGCAGCGGCAGCGGTGTTCCAGCCCAGCTCGCGAGCTCGCCTTCCAACCCGCTGCTCCACTCCTTCCACTCTAATAGACGTACGAGTTGTAATTGTATTATATTTAATCTTAAAATAAGTTACTTATGAATTGTCACAATATTTAACTTCAAAATAAAATTATTAAAAAATTATTACCTATTATAATATCTGGCTAAACCCCGTGCGTTTATGAGCTCTAAAACTAGTTTGTATATAAAATATATAAATTAGATTCTATACTACATCCAAAGAAAATAGAATTTCCCTCTCCCATTTTCAGTTGTCCTGCTCTAAATTTTACCGTAGAAGGCAAATTATCCCTCCATCCAACTATCCAACTATTAGCAACCTCACATCTCACATCCACAAACTTATCATCTTCATTTCCTCTTAGGTTCTCTCTTTTGGTCTTCAAACAAACCAAATTTGCTTGACCGTCTCCGTTATCGATCATTGCTAGTCACCATCCAAAGTCGTCAGTCACATCCTCACCAGTCAGCCACCGGACCATGGCGATTCATAATCATCACTCCCGATTTTATGTCATATATCCACAAATAAGGTATTGTAACGTGTTATATATTTAATTTAATCATCAATTTGAGGTCTTTATGTGTCAATTTTGTGTTTGGGTGATTTTTAGGAATTAGGGTTCATGTAAACCCGAATCTTTTGATACAATTGATGCTCACCATAATGTTAGTACCTTTCAATATGGTTGGTTGGTAGAATGGTAGAAGATGTCGTAGTCAAACTCTTTTGTGATTTCTGCCTTTCTTGTGGTTCTGTCAGTACTGCAAATGATTGAATCATTCTTTCTGGTGGTTCAGTCGCATTGATATTTTGTTTTTCACCACTACCCTGTTAATTCTCATGTTCTTTAAGTTCTCTTGTGTATAATCCTGTAAGCTTGCATGATGAGAGGTTTTGTGCTTGTAAGTTTTTCTGGTTTCAAGTACTGCAATCCAGTCGTCATGATCATAAGTTGCTGATTTTTCTGAGTTTTTATGGATGCTCTCTATTTTGAAATTAATGGTTTTTAGTTTTTTCATCATCATGACTATGAGAACCTTTTATCTTATAGGTCTATGGAAGCTATGCATGGATTGCACCAGTGTCATCTCTGGTTTGTTGTTATACATGGTTTAATGCTAAGTCCTTTCTGATCCCGGGGATTACTTTTGGATAGTAGTAGTGTAAGCTCAATTTCGTGTGATACCTCAGGATATAAATAAGATGAATAGAATATGGTTAGTCAATTTCTGCTGTTCTTCAACACTTCCCTTGTTGTTTAGTTTGGCTTTATCTATGCTCTCCATGCCATTTGTTGAAAATTTTGTAGGTCGACTTAAGTGGGGCATGATTACCTGCTATCGTTAATATGGTCTACTATGGAGTACTGTCTTGGTCAATCTATTTCTGTGGCTGCAGCCGTCGTCTCATTTAATCCTTTTTTGTTTTTTTTTTTTTTTTTTGTTTTTTTTGTTTTTTTTGTTTTTTTTGTTTTTTTTTCCTGGTCTGTGTTCTCTCATTACTGCTGCTTGGCCCACATTCCTGAGGATGCATTGTTGTCATCACAACTTAAGACAATATCTACAATAAACGTGTCAATCGAAGATAACCAGTGGATAATTTCATTCTTTTGTATTTTGCCTTTACATTATCTGATTTCTCAGTTTCTCTTGTGTGGAAACTTGCATGATGAGATTGTTTTATATATGTAGGTGTGTTCGGTGCTGAACACTGCCTGGTGTAATAAAAATGATTGTCTGCTGGTTTTTCTATCTTGTTTACAGTAGTTTGCTATTTTAGCACTATTCGTTGTCTTTTTCTGATGATTATTATCGTCTCGCTCTTCGATTGCTTAGGTCTAAGAGCTTGTGCATGGGTTTGACCGTTTTTCTTCCTGGTTTGTTGCTGTCTGTGACGGTTATGTAGTATGTTTTCGACCTTCTCTTTTTCATTATAAAAATGTAGAAGTTAAAAGTATGATATCAACACTGCCTTTCTAGGTTAAATGATAAAATGGGTATTATCATGTGGTTTTCTTTGTGTAGCATAGCTGGAAGCAAAAACTGGTGGTTATTACTTGTGACTGTTCCCTCATCACACTGTGTTTCTATGTTCGTTAGAGCTGTATCTTGTAGATTTTGTAGGTCTTCATTTGTAGGGTTGCAGATATGTCCTCCTGTGGTTGCAAACGAATTATCGATCTGTGAAGACTTATATTCATCTCTTGTTATATCTCATATTTTATTATTTTTGGTCATTGGCATCTTGGGTATTTTGTTACCTCTGCATGTGCTCTTCTTCTTGATCTCTTTCTGTGGCTGTGATACGTGACGGACATGTTTTTAGGTTCAGAGCGGAGTGAAATTAATTAGGACATTGCTTTTGCTGGCACATGAATCACTGGCGCCTTTTGGATTCTGTGAGTTCCCGGTTCTTCTTTTCTATAACTTTGAGTGATAGATGAAATCATTAGAAGGTTTGTGTGGTGCCGTCATATGATAATGAGAATATTTATGGTATGAAAGGTGAGCAGAACTGTGTCGTTAGTTTCATCTATGCTTTTGGATTAAAGATAAAAGTAGTTCTGGTGACTTCTCGTTTAGTTGGCATCAGCTTTGTTTAGGTCTTTCATGATCACACTTCAGCTACGTTGTTTTTTTGTGACACTTGGATGTCAGATTCAGTAAAGATCCGGTTCAAAATTTAACGGTGATCTTTCCTAACTTTTGGGTCCATGGGTGTTACCCATTCCATTAACATTATTACTGGTCTATGAATTGTTTTGGGCATTGCTTTTTCCTTTTTGTTTATGCAAGGATCTGTGGATGTTACGTTTTATTATTAGTCGGGTCAGATTGGGCTGACCCGCAAACCATTTATTGTTCCTTTTTGGATAAAATTTAGGAGTTCTTATGCATTTTTAAAACAATTTGGATGAAACCTGTTTAATAAACAATACAACCCAAATAGACCCATTATCCATAAATGGGTCAAAATTGCGGCCACTAAAGTTTACCAACTAGCTTCTGCTCTCTCGTAGCCTTAGCTCTTTTCTGAACTTCTCTAAATTATCATATATATATTATGAAGTACTCAACAAACTTTTGTTTAAGGCAATGTTCCTTGCTGCATTCTAGTTTATTATCTCATCTGGAGCATGATTTTTGTCCAAAAATGTCAGTTTATTTATTTATTTATTTCTAGTTTGGTTTCTTTACAAATGTTTTGGTCATTGTTTAGGATCGTGTTCCTGCCGATGGTATAGTCAGAGCTTGTAGAAAACAGTGGATGATAGTTCAAGAAGCACTCCAGTCACTAGCTTCCAAGGGTAATGTGAATGTTAATTTCGGAAAATAAAAATATTATAAATATTGTATTGTGTCAGATTTATCTGCTGGCATTATCTTACAATTAATAATGGTGAATAATTGGATGAGTGCTGTAGGCTGAAGTTTCAGCACGAAGTATAAATCTAAATGGAGCACTTACTGTTGAAGTACGGAGGCCTAGAGGTGAGACCTTCATGGGTGACATTGTCCGTTTGGTAGAAGAAGCTCAGAGTAGAGAAGCTCCAGTTCAACGTTTGGCTGATGAGGTCCTATGATTACTATATTGTTTATACTATTTTAGTTTTTTTAATGATACAATCTTAGCATATATGCAACAAGTTAGAATTGTTTGATTCTGCTTGACTTTAAATGTTACATGATGCTTTACTAGGTTGCTGGACACTTTACTTATGGTGTAATGGCAATCTCAGCTGCAACATTTATGTTCTGGAGTACTTTTGGTGCACGCATTTTGCCAGTCACTCTTCAGCATGGAAGTGCCATGTCATTAGCATTGCAGCTCTCATGTAGTGTTTTGGTATTATCACCTTTCCTTTACAAAATTATGATGCACTTCTGTTAATAAGAACTTTCCGCCTAGCTTTTTTAAGAACTTGCTATTTTATTTTAGGATGGAGGGAGTAATCAAAGCTTAAATTTTTCTCTGTTCTGTGAATGCAGGTAGTCGCTTGTCCATGTGCTTTGGGTTTAGCAACACCAACTGCTGTGCTGGTAAATACCTTTTGTCTAAGTTATTTGAATATATCTTTGAAGATATGGTCTGATGACTGATCTTAGTTGATTTTTGCTAATTTATTTGTATATATCTTTGTATATATCTTAAATTTGTCTCTGTTCTGTGAATGCACTTGATCGATTGTCGTGGTTTTGTTGCTGTGTATCGGAAACACGGTCGGAAAACATTGTCGTGATTCGTCGGGCCCTCAGCAACAACCTTTGCGACCGAGTGTGGAATCATTATTCGCAATGTTTGTTCAATGGAGTATCATAGATGGGATTCAATTCCTCAAGCTGAAAAAAATGTGATGTATGAGAAATTACAAGTAAGTTGTGTATATTTTCAGTTTTAATGTAAAGCTTTATATTGTTACTTGTTACAATTTCAGTTCTACTACTAAGATATGTATAAAATCTAGGGAAAGTTCGAGTTGTTACGAACAGATATGAAATTTATAGACTATGTGGATGCTCGGCTACGTGAACATTGGAAACGCTACCGAGGAGAATTGAGTAGGCATTGGAAGAGTGTTGGAGGGAAAACAAATCCTCAATTGGCAAGACAGAAAATTAAACCTGGTTGTCACCCAGATAACTGGAATCATTTATGCAACTATTGGGAGTTAGAAGTAGCTGAATCATCTCAACAAGATGACTCAACACCTAAACAAAACTCGACTGAGATTAATGAATTGAGAGCAAAGGTTAGTGAACTTGAACCGTATAAACTTAATTATGAGAAATTGGCAAAATTCTTGAGCCAAAAATTTCCAGACTTCAAGAGCACAATAGACTCACCAAATACTACTGAAGGTGATGGTAACGGTGATGGTAACGATGATCCATTCACCGATAGTGATATATAGGACGTTCAAATTTATTTCTATTGAATTTGGTTTTATTTTTAAACATATTGAATTGTAAACTCTTGCTATTTGGATTGGTGATTATTATGCTTTAAAGAAATATTGTTATTATTATTGTTTATGGTTTGGAGTTTTATATACTATTGTAAGGGGTCATGTATGCATTGTGAATGAGGACTGAATTAAATTGTATTTGCCACTAACTTTTAATTTATAATAGAAATATAATGGAATGGCGCCATCATATTGGAAACTGATTTGAATGTTATTTTGTATCGATTAACATATATTTTGAAACTAATTTTCAGTCACTAGAAAAACAAATTAAGGACTAATTCATCTGTTTTTTGTGACTAACAATCTGTGTAACACCCCAACCCGATAGGGGTGGAAGTATTACGTTATGGTGACATATCAAAGCAAACAAAAGCATATGACTAAATAATACAAAATGAATTTCAAGGGTTACAAAGAGAAAATCTGAAACTACAAGGTTACAAATGAATTACAATAATTACTAAGTCTAAATATCGTCTCTTCTAGTCATCTCTAATCCGGAATGGCTTCTAAGTCAAAGACACTCTTCACTCATACCCAGCTTCCTACTAAAACCTGCCGCAGGAAAAGAAATGCGGCTGAGCTTAAAAAGCCCAGTGAACAGATATATACATAACATAGTATAACGGTAAATAAGCATAAGCAACGAAGGAAAAAGAATACGAAACGAAAAGCATAATCATGAAATCAATACGAATTTCAAAGATAACTAAGAATCAATAGTGCATGAGAACTGAACAAGAAATGAAATAAGAAATGAAATGAAAACAAAGGAGGGTTCATAAAAGGATGTGCCATAAGAACTCCATACATAATCCGTCAAATCAAATCTAGAGCACATATAAGTATATGAAGATGGGAGACCTCTAAGTAATCATAAAAGTGTGAGAAGGAGTGCAAGGCACACACCACCTGGTCACCATACATACATATTCATAAAACCTAGGATGCATCCATACGCTCCCTAACATAAGTATGTGTGTCAGCTCTAGACTAAGCACACATAAAAGGTTGGCCAATAGTGAAATCGCGATAAATACATATACATAAGGGGGAACGCCGCAGATCTATCACACCTCTACGGGGGTGTCATGACTAGAGTGCCATCCTAGACATGGTCCTAGTACCTCTAGAACTAGTTAAGCTCAGGTACGGAATATCATATCATACATAATCAAAATCTAACATGGCAAGAGAAACAGAAAGTAACTCAATAAGCATGGAAAACAAATAAGCATAGCATAGCAGAGACATTTAAAATAAATGTCAGAGAGGATCATAGGAATGACAAACATACAATGAATGTCACGAATCAAATAAGGGAAACATAGCAATGGCTTAGGATCGAAAGGAAATATCCCAACTGAGAAGGGAAAAAATATATGTACCTTAACACAGCACACAACGAAAGTAAATAAAATCAAAAGAAGCAGAAGGCCACTCCTTCTTCACCCGATCTACATAATCATAAGTTTTCTTATAATTTCATAGTCTCATAGTCGTATAGATTTCATTTTAGTTGTCTTTCTATTTTAGGTAACTTTCCAAAAATAGCAAGTTTCCGTATTTAGTAACTTTGATTATTAACATTCCCGTAAGTCAATTTAAGGTATTAAAGATGATAATATTCGTAGTTTAAGGTTCATAATGTCTTTTACAAAATTTTAGGGTTCATAAAGTAGTTTTCATGATTTTAGGGTTTATTTGGTAATTATCATAAGTTTAGGGATTAATATGCAATTCTTATAAATTTAGGGTGTAAAATGTAATTACTATAAATTTATAGGTTTTTCATAAGTTAGGTCCCTTAATTTAAAAGAATAAAACT
The DNA here is from genome assembly GCA_021014915.2 of Artemisia tridentata subsp. tridentata. Taxonomy (NCBI): domain Eukaryota; kingdom Viridiplantae; phylum Streptophyta; class Magnoliopsida; order Asterales; family Asteraceae; genus Artemisia; species Artemisia tridentata. The sequence continues at coordinate 251,285,605 of CP139505.1, forward strand.
TTAGACCTTTTAGTTTAGAAAATCAACACATAACATCATTTTAAACCTTTTAATCCTTAACAGTCCTTTACACTTACGAATTTAACACGTTTCCAATAATTTATGAATCACGTTAATACTTCGAAATAAAATCTAAAAAAATTCACACATGTCCCACAATGTCTTAAGTATTTTATGCAATTTTTCCAGATTTTATTAAGTTGTATAGGTACGTATTAAAAATCCATGTTCTCAACATGTTTCAAAATCGTATCTGATGGAACACCCGACAATTTTATACCTTTTTACCCCTTCATATAAATTCACAAAAATCTATAAAAATTCCAGCTATTATTAAACATATTGAATATATCTCAGTTCAAAGGACACCTTCTAACTCGACACGGTTTGAAAATTAAAAATCATAAACCCGGACTAATTTTCCAGACATACGAATCCGATTAGACACTTAATTTTCCAAAAATCTAAAAGTAACCTTCTAGTCCTCCAAAAATTACAAGATTAATTTTCCCAGGTAGCTATTTCATGGAACTTAGTTTTAGACTCTGAAAACACCCAAAAACACGTTCACATCAATTAGTTACATTCGATTTAAGTTGGACCTTTTCCTGGATCAGTAGCAGTTTCACAGTTCATGCATATACTTAAGGTTTTGTTATTCCCTTGACTTACATAGTGTCACACATCAATTATGGATGCTACAAAACACTTATTAGTCGATCCTTATATAGCATATCATATTACAAAAATCGAATTCATAACTTTTACATAGATCGATTCATATATTAGGGTTCTTATAGTATCATTATTTCATGTTATCATTTTATGTGTTCCTCTTTATAATCTGATGAACTCAAATAAGTACATTTTATTACTATCATTTATCCTATTAATTTGACTTGTTTTACCATATTATGTATGAGGATTGATACTTAATCGTTTACTTTTGTAATTCTCAGGTAAAAACAGGCATTTGGTGAAACTTAGCGATTTTGGACTAATTATGGAGCAAAACATGCAAGAAGTTAAGAGTCTACTGAAATGAAGAAGATCAAGACTAATCTGCTCCAGATGCGCCGCATCTCACTCATTACATACGGCGCATCTCTATCAAGATATCACCAGATACGATCCAAGATACAAGAGGACATGCGCCGCATCTAATCATGGAGTTACGCCGCATCTTCTGGCGGTGTACGAATATTCCTGAATATTATAATCTTGGACCCCAAGCGAAGTTAAGTCAATGCGCCGCATCTACTTACTAGATGCGCCGCATCTTCCCTTAGACAGAAACTATAAATACCCCAAGACCAGACGAATTTCGAGAGCGAATAGATTAGATTCGAAGACAGAAGCAGCAGAACCCAAGGACGAATTCAGTCAAGGAGGCAGCACAAGACACACCAAACGAAGATACAAGATCTGTAAGAAGGTGCTGCATGTGTTTAATTCATTAAGTAGTTTTGTTTTATTGTGTTAGCAAACTTTAATTCATCAGGATTGGTGGCTTGTGTAATGTGACAACGAAAGATTGCACTCCCTTTAATACTTGCTTTCCCATCAATTAAAGTTTATATGTTGATGTCTTTGGTTACTACTTATTAGTGCATTGATAACCTCTGTGTTTATTAGTGGCTTGTGGGCATTTGACTGCGGAAAATAATGTGGCTCCCACGGTTATTACTAAATTGATCACTTAGGAATAACTTTTAGACATAAGTAATCATTAAGGGTTTACTCGCCGATAAGAATAGGACCAACGAGAAAGGGTTAACTACATACACTTCATATAAAGCTATCAATAAAACAAGTGACAATCTACTTAATCATAAGGACAGCCCTCTTATTGTCTCGAGTATTTATCTGTGTACGTGTGTGCTACTTGCTGATTCGTGCCTATTGGTTTATTTTATTATTTAATTGCAAACAAATCGTGCCAGTCTCTCAGGCTGAAACCCCCTTGCGTTAGGATATTAAAATACTGATTAGAATAACGAGATAATACGTTCCACTCTTAGTGATCGACACTCTACTTACCATTATATTCATACTGACCGGGTACACTGCTCGTTAAGTGTGTGTGTTATTGATAAGTCGGCTAAATATAAATTTAAAACTTGAGTAGGCATTAAAACTGCTAAACCGCAACGACACATCACGCGCATCAAGTTTTTTGGCGCCGTTGCCGGGGAGTGAATTGTTATTATCTGTTAATTTGATTAGTATTTTAATTAGGTTTTTCTTTTTATTAGATTAATTGCATCATTGTATTATTTTGCATATTTGTTGTTTTGTGTGTTATTTGTTTGCCTTTATTTTTGTTTTTGTGTTTATTTTGTTTGTGTGTTTTAATTTTTGTTTTTATTTTTCGTATTTTTTCTGTTCTGCTATCGTTGTACTGTGCTAAATCAAACGATACGGCGCATCTGCTCTCTCAGATACGGCGTATTGCGTTTAATTCTTTTTTAAATACAACGCGTTTAATTAATTCGATACGACGCATCTTTTCCCCAAGATACGGCGTATCTGTTTTTAATAAGAAAATTTTTTCTAAGCGATAAAGTAATACGACGCATCTGCTTTAGCAGATACGGCGTATCTGTTTTTGATAAATTTTTTTTTCTAAACGTTAACGCCATACGACGCATCTGCTTTAGCAGATACGGCGTATCTATTATTTTAATTAAAAACAGTTTGCGAATTATTAAACAGATACGACGTATCGATCTCTGTCGATACGGCGCATCTTACTGAATCAAAAATCTCGTATTTTTAAACATAACGAAAGTACGGCGCATTAACTTTCGTTAATACGACGTATTTAATTTTAAATAAATATCGATTTTTGATTAATTAATTAGATACGGCGCATTCATAAATTCTAAGCGGCGTATCTATTTTCCTGAATAAAAGTCTGATTAAATTTTAACGATTATAAGATACGGCGTATCCAACTATTTGGATACGGCGCATCGTCTGCAGATATCAGCTATTTGTATTCATATATCCGTTTCTATATTCATTAATTTCTCTTCTAGCGAACAAATCCTACTGATGATTTTACCTTGGATGACAGATTTTGCTATGGAAGACATGTCGGTTAACGGATATCTTGCTAAGGAATGCTTGTTTTCAGATTCATTCAATGTGCTCATGATCGATGCAGATTTATTCTCTTGGGAGACTCCTCTTGAAGCTGCTTTTAAGGAATTCATGCGTTTATGCAACATTGACAAAGAGGTATTCTCTTATGATGTATTTGTGAGGTACACTGGAGAAGAATTGTCGCTCTTATGGCCTATCATTGAAGCCGAAGGATTGAACTGGACTACTATCGAAGAAGATGATGGGAAATTCTATCTTGCATACATGGACTCAAGCAACAACAGCTGTGGTGGAGGCAACACCCAAATCTCTTACATGCCTTATTCCGAACAGTACTGGGGATTAAATGAGAACTATCTGGATAATGACAGAAATTATGCTTTGGCGGAATTACTATTTCATGGCAGATTGGTAAGATTGATAGACCTCTCCCTCAATGATTGGCTAGAACTCAAATATGGTAGTCCGGAATTTGCCCCTGCAAATGAAGTCAAGCAGATTATGACTTCACGGTTGACTCGGAGTTTTAAGAAGCAATTTAACGTGTTCATGGAGATAAAAAAGAATATGATTGGAAAGGCTTGCTTTGACGTTAACCACGATCCTAACGATGTTGATTTTTCAGAATGGTTGGCTAGTAAGTTTAATAACCATAAGAGCATGGATCGAGCTACTAAGGATGCATTATGGGTATATTGGATGAGAGGAGAAGACGAAGAAGTAGAAAGCGATTATGGGTCGTCACTTCATGATTCAACAATCAATGAGGGCATTGAAGAACTTTTCAGAATTGACATTGATGTGTTCGATTATGAGACACCCTTGTGCAAGCAGTTCAAGGAATTTAACTACCTTCTTCGAGTCGACGATGATGTGCTAACTGGAGATCTACCAGGATTTAAGACTTATGATGATTTCAAAAACACCTGGTGCTACGAATGGAATGACCAAGTACCATGGGTTTGGGATAAACCATGGGATGTTGAGCACATTAATCATACCTGTACACCCTTCGTTTTCAAGGATGGGAGTAGTGTTTGGCCGACCTGTGATTATAAGAGTGACGGAACCTGTAATGGGGGAAGTATAATTGGGATGAAACGGGTTGGAAACGATGTAACCTTTGAAGATTATGAGTGGTACGATAATGTTGAAGACTGCCCACAAAAATCGGAGGCTTTGCAAGAAAAGGGTAGAATTGAACGCTTGAAAGGACTTAAGGGGACATCGGATACTACTTTCTGGGAATGGGTGCATAAACAATTTGATGATTTCACGAAGCTTAGTCGACGGTTACAATATGATTTGGAAAGAGAGTGGGAGGCGATTCAAGACAATAAGTCATTAATTGAAGAACTAGATGATTATTTGATTAAGGATCCTTATTTTAAGTTTGTTGATAAAAACGAGGAAGAGTTCACCAAAAGAAAGTGTCAACTACTTGGGATTCCTTACAATGAGCCACCCATGATTATTTCTGAAAAATTTAAAATCATCAAATATTCTTTGGGTCCTGATGAAGAATATACTGCGGTGAAGACAAAGAGTTATACTAGATTAAGTCGAACGGAAGAAAACGTCGCAGAGATATACGGGAAAATCTTTCGGATGAAGGAAGAAGGATGGACCGTGACAAGGACTAAATAAAGAGCTGAACGTGAGTCTAACTTGAAGACTCTGGAATAAAGACAAGTGCTTACCGGGAGACAACCCGGAGAATTTTTATTATTCTGTTTTCTGTGTCGAGTCAGTCAGGCCCGCATGAGGATACGGCGCATCTCAATTCTGAGATGCGACGCATCTCCTGCAATGGTCATATCTTATTTTATTTTTCTGCATTTTTATTTTCGACTTTAAAACTATTTATCAGTTTATTTTAATGCGGCGCATCCCTGGTTAAGGATGCGGCGCATCTTTATTCTGATCCGTATTTATTCCAGGCTAGATACGGCGTATCTTCTTCCATAAGATACGGCGCATCGACTGACCTGATGATTTTCAGTTTTAATTTTTAAGTTTTATTTTTCCTAACTACTAATGTATTATGCAAGTTTGAACCTTTCCTATCTTAGGTGTGTTTTAAAGTGTTGGTGGTATTATAGTTTCCTGGATTTCCTGTGGATACATCAAGTATGAAGCTTTAACGTTCTCATCCACAAGAAAGATGATTTTTGCTCTTATACTAATGGAGGATCATACCGAGCAAATCTCAGGGGAGTTTTTCTGTTCTAATTCTTTTATTTTCCAGTTTTAACCTTTTATACAAACAACGAGGACGTTGTTTAACTTAAGTGGGGGGATTGGAGAATTAGAACACTTAACAATTACTTGTCCTAAACTTTTTCAAAAATTATGCTTAAAATGTGCTTAATATATCAAACTTAAAATTTTTTAGCATGCTTTTGTTTAAGATCTAAGTTGCATAGCTGCACACATAACCTTATTTTCAAAAATTGTGATTTTTCAAAATTCACAAATCTATGAGTGTGCCGGTGACTTGTAAACTTTAGAACTTGGCTTGTATACTATTCGAGACCACCATAATGAGTATTATTTATATAATTGGAATGACTTGTCTAACTTGGTAAATTTCTAGGATTACACCCAAATAGCCTATTATATGTTATGTGTTATTAACTAACTACACTGGTTAGTTAACCCCCGTATAAACCCTTTTGTTACTCTCATTTTTAGAGTAAGATACCCCTAGAAAAACACTCAGAGCCATTCCTTTCGTTTCTTACACCTATGTTTAAAATGTTTCGTTACACCCTTACACCTTAGCCTACCCTGTAGATTAGAATCCGTGGTTGGTTAATTGCTATAGGCAAAGTGTGTTTCCTTACATTACCTGTGTTCGCGTGCGTAATTCATTATCTTTGGTTAGGTCGGGAAATTGCACAATGCAATTGGAGTGAAAGTAAATATTGTATATCTTTGAGTTTATTTTTCGTGTGTTTACTACTTTCACTATTACCGTTATTTCTGAAGTATGAAAAGTATGGAAAAATTATCCAGAATTATCATTATAGTGATGTGGTGAAATTTTACACATCTATGTCTATGTTTGAAAAAAAAAAAAAAAAAAAAAAAATCGAAAAAATAAGAAAAGAAAAAGAAAAAAAGAGTTGGATGTTTGTTTTAACCAACTTATGTAAAGTTTTGTATTATGTTAGGAATATGAATATTCAGTTGAAGACTCGGTCACCCCAAGTACTTATTAGATCATCATAGCTCGTAGGATTATCAGTAATATTATTAGTAGTTTAGTTATTAATTAGTATTGTGGAGTGGGTCGGGTCTTTACCCTCTGTCAGCTCGCTCCACAGTCCACTAGGGACATATTATGTAAGACTATATATACTCCCTTCCCACCCATGGGAAGGGTTGGACCTTTCAAGCTAATAGATTACAAGTTACTTTCTCTCTCTAAAAGGCTCCTACTTTCTCACTCTAAGTTCTCTTCTAGTCGATCCAAACAAGCCTCAAACTAGTGATTCTTGTATTATGAATACCCTACAATTGGTATCAAGAGCCATGGTTAGGTCCATGAGAGTTGGTATTCACGGATTTGTGTAGTTTGTGAGGTTTTTGGTTCGATTTGTTAAGATATTTGTTAAGGTTTTTGGTTCGACTTGTTATTTCATTTTGTGCTTTGTTTAGTGATTTAAAGTTGTTATATACTTGTACTTTCTAGCTTAGGAATAGTATAAGAGTTGTATTTAGTGCTTGGATTCACAGATTTAAGGTTGGTGTGGTGTTTTCAAGTGATTCGAGTGCTTTTTCTTTCAAGTGTTCTTGAATGCGGTTTGTGTAGTTTGGTCGATCTTGAATGCGGTTTGTGTTACATCGGGTACGCGGTTTGTCTTTTTACTAGTTTAGGCAAAAGGACAAACTGCATTGAAAGTGACAGGTTTGGTAGTTTGTGCCAACGCGGTTTGTCTCTACGGTGCGTACGCGGTTTGTGTCTACGCGGTTTGTATATCCAGTGTGAACTCGGTTTGTCTCTTTGGCGCATACGCGGTTTGTGTCAACGCGGTTTGTATCTCCAGTTTGAACTCGGTTTGTCCCTTAGGTGCATACGCGGTTTGTGTCAACGCGGTTTGTATATCTAGTGTGAACTCGGTTTGTCTCTTAGGCACATACGCGGTTTGTGTCAACGCGGTTTGTATCTCCTGTGTGAACTCGGTTTGTCTCTTAGGCGCATACGCGGTTTGTGTCTACGCGGTTTGTCTAGGCGGTTTGTGTCTTGGTGATTTTAGAAATTCCCGCGAAAGATTCGATTTCTCGGTTAAATCACAAGATCAGTAAAATCCCGTAGTTACTATGGCTACCACATCAAGTACATCATCAGATGATATTCAAGCAGCAGGATCTGACACTCGTCCACCTATGCTAGATAGGACGGATTATGAGTCTTGGGCACAACGAATTAGACTTTATTGCTTGGGAAAAGATAATGGTGTTAACATTCTTAAGTCAATTGACGAAGGACCTTATCAGATGGGTACCACCAGAGACGTTGTTACAACTGGTGAAGATGGAACTGTAACTTGGGGCATCGACAGACCTAGAAACTACAATGATCTTAATGAAGAAGAAAAGAAGAGGTATGATGCCGATATTAGAGCCTCCAACATTGTTATTCAAGGTCTTCCAAAGGATGTATACAAGCTCATCAATTTCAACACTGAAGCCAAAGCTGTGTGGGACAACGTTAAGATGTTGTTAGCAGGGTCAGAACTCACAAAGGAAGATCGTGAGTCACAGCTGTATGATGAGTTCGAGCATTTCAAAATGAACCCAGGAGAGAATGTCACAGACTACTATGTGAGATTTCATAAGTTGGTGAATGATATGAGGATGATCAGAATGACTATGCCCAATATCCAACTTAACTCAAAGTTTGTGAACAATATGACTCCTGAATGGGACAGATTTGTGACTGCAGTCAAACTCAACAAAGGTTTAAGGGATACCAACTATGAACAACTGTATGCATACCTGCAACAACATGAGAAGCATGCTGTTTATGATCGAGTGCTGAGAGAAAAGTTAAGTCCTTCAACTACAAATGATCCACTGGCTTTCATGACAAATGTTCAACCGACAATCCAATCATCATCCAACCCAAGCTTTCATCAACTTCACTCACAAGTACCTGCTATGAGCTCTCAACTTGACTCAGGGTACTCCCAGACCAACAAAATGATTGACAATCTCACCAATCAAGTTTCATTACTGGTTCAACAGTTTCAAGCATCACTCCCTCAGACCAACAATCAGTTAAGGAATTCATCTAACCCACGCAATCTAGCAATGGTGGAGGATGGGAAAATTGTGGTTCAGAATGTGCAAGGGAGAGCTGGCAGGAACATGGGTCGAGGATATGTGCAGAATAGAGCAGGGAATGCCAATCAGGGGCAAGGGAAACAGATCAAGTGTTATAATTGTGGGGGGCTTGGACACATTGCTAGAAACTGCAATCAACCTAAACGTCCTCAGAATTCAGATTACTTCAAAGACAAGATGCTGTTAATGCAAGCTCAAGAGAATGGAGCAGTATTGGATGAGGAAGAGCTATTGTTCTTGGCAGGAGATGGAGGAAATACTTTTGATGAAGATGTGGATGAGAAACCTGTTCAGGATCTAGCACTTAATGATCCTAACATCTTCAAGGCAGATGACTGTGATGCATATGACTCTGATGTAGATGATGAACCTACGGCTCAAACAATCTTCATGGCTAACTTGTCTTCCATGGTCTCATCTCCCCGTCAAGCTGGTCATTCTAATGCATCCGTTATATCTGAGGTACTAAAAATTTATGACACATATAATATTGTCGAGGGACAAAAGAATCCCGAAGAAGTACATCAGGCAAATGTTTCTGACTCAAGTAATGTTGACATGGAAAATAGCAATATTATTTCATATGAACAGTACTTGAATCACGACAACTCGCCTGATGTACCAAATGGTGAATCTTTTGTCAATAATGATGTCTGTGCTAGGAGGAATGTAGGTGCCTTAGATAATGCGGATAATATAGATAATGCATACGAGTGCCATGAGAACATATTGCCTGTCCCTGATGATAACTTGATCACGAAACTAAACATCTATAAAAAACAAGTGGCTTTGTATGAACAGCGTGCTAAGTTTGAGCTTAATGAACGAGAGCAGAAATTAGAAGGTCAAATGAGTACACTTATTAAAGAGTCTAGAGTAAGAGAAGAAACATTAAAATTAGAGTTGAGTTCTTTGAAAAGTCAGCTAGAACAGTCTGTCAAACAGAAACAGGAAGCACAAAAGTGTGTTGATACACTTAAGCAAGAATTCAAACAAAAAGAAACAACTCTTTTAAATGATTTCTCTAGACTCAAGACGTTAAAAAATAAGCTTGAAGATAAGTTGTACACACAAAATCAAACCATACAAACTGCTCAAATGATCCATAAGCACAGAAAGTTGTGTGATAAGCATAGTAAAATCATGATAGGTGAACCTAAGTCAACCATCCTTAGGGACATGAAAGTACTTCAACCAGCCCTATATGATGGTAATGTGATGCTTATGCCTATTCATGACCAACCTAAGCATATCTACACTGATGAAGAGGATGAGATAAGTGATAAAACGAGGGAAAAAATGATTGAGAAAATGAAGGATCCCGAGTGCATAGCCAGACGAATAATAATCAAACCCCATGATTATTATGAGGAAAATCGTTTGACTGTGTTTGCTCCTCAAAAGAAGTTAACACCTGAACAGATATTTTGGAAACAAGATAATGAGAAACTTAAGGTAGATAAACTTAAGGCCAACACCCCCCTCATTAGAAAAGTTGCGTCCATAACGGTGTATCCTCCCAATACACCTAGGAATCTGGTGCCTTTGTCTCTTCCCACTGAAAGCAAAACCTCTATTAGCTTATATGTGCTTTGGCAATTATTTGCTGATTTTGATAAAACATGTAAGAAGAGAATCACACCAACCGGCATTACTGAGGGGGAAAGGTGTTTTGAACATGCAAAAAGGTGTTACTTAACTGAGGTCATGCCATTCTTTAAGCTACTTAAAGAACACTTTGAAGGGTTGCACACTGCCCTTAAAGTCGAAATAAAAGAAATGGAAGTAGTGTTTAAAGATATGGAAAATGAGGTGAATGAACATGCAATAGTACTTAAGAGTCGAGAGATTGAAAGAAAAAACATACTCATTACTAATGACAACTTGATTGCTAAGTGTATTGCACAAGATGTATTTTACACTGTCACTGATTCTGCATTGTCTGCTTGTCAATTTAATGAGTATGCTATTGCGTTGAATGTCACCGAGAATCGTGTTGTTGAGCTTGAGGGGGAGAATTTAAAATTGCTTGAAAAAATTCAAAAAGATGACCATGATAATATGGTTAAACGTTTTTCAAAATTGGAAGTTGAACTTCTCAATTTGCAATTGAAATATCAACATTTGAATGAAAAACATAAAATATCAAATGACAAGACATCCTTGGATGCTCCTGAATTTGATACTTATTTTGAATTAAGCAAACGAGATGAGACAATTCAAGCTCACACGAACACGATTCGACTGCTGAGGGCCCAAATTGCCCAATTGAAATCCAACAAGTGTGAAGTGTATGGCACCAATAAACCTTCGTCTTCAGATTCTCAGAATTTTCAATATCAAAACACCATAAATAAGTTACATTATGAAAATGAGTGTTTTCGAGAAGAAAATTCAAAGGTTAAACAACATTTCAAAGAGTTATATGACTCTATTAAAGTTACAAGAAGGAATCACAATGATCAAATAACCTCTTTGACAAATGAAATTGAGAATCTGAAGGTTCGGGTGAAAGGTAAAATGCCATGCACCACCTGTAATTGTGATGCACCAAAGGCTACTGATAGTAAAAAGTATGATGTTGATGTTGGGCATATTCCGTTTAAGCTTAGAAATAACAGCCTTGCCCATCAAACATATCTCGATCATCTTAGAGAGGGCCTTGACACACTTCGTGAGGTAGTTGAAGAGGATAGGACTGATAAGCCACTTGATAAGGCAGTTGACTATGCCTGCAAACTCACGAAAAGGATTCAGGAAAACTTAGAATATGCCATAGGCTCAACTCCTAAGTTTAGCAGACATAGAGATAGATTTGTTGCATCATCTTCTACGGTTGAGAACAAGCATGTAGCCTTTAATCTACCACCAAAAACATCAGAACCCAACACATCATTATCTGGAAGGCATGTGACAGAAAAACGAACTAATGTTTCATTCGATGCTTCTACAGGAGTAAAAAGTGACACCCAAGCTAGCGAGTCAAGGTCTAGAGAAAATGCAAGAAAAGATAGGACTGCGCCAGCTAAGAATGATCACTTGAAGAATGTAGAAGCCCAACCTAGGAACAATAAGTTTTCAATGAGTAGGATGAATCGTGTTGATTCTAGTATCAAAAGTACTGTAATTAATTCGAATTCTAATGCTGTCTGTAAAACATGCGACAATTGTTTAATTTCTGCTAATCATGATGATTGTGTTGTGTCATTCTTGATGTCTTCTGCATCACTCCATGTTAAGAATGGTAGAATAACTGAAACATGCAAGAAAGCTTGGAAAGCTACAGGAAAAACATTTGCTAGCGTAGGCTATCAATGGAGACCCACTGGAAGGAAATTCAATTTAGGAAGACAGAACACGTTACCTAAAATGAATAAGCATAAAATTGTGAAAGTTAAGGAATGGAGACCCACTGGAAGGAAATTCAATTTAGGGAAACAGAGACCATTACCTAAAATGAATATGCATAAAATTGTGAAGAATAAGGAATGGAGACCAACTGGTAGAATCCTGTCTTTAGAGTCACAATGCCTTCCATCTAGGTCATGTCCTACCTCTAGTTCTGTCTCCTCAGTAAAGACAGTAGCATCTGTGAAATCTGTGGTTCCTGAATAGTGTGTGCTGACCAAAGGGACCCCAATTGCACTTGGGGATCCACATTTTTCAGTTATCCATTGTTGTCTGGTTTCAAATGCAGGTCGTACAAATCGTCCTGTGGTATTTGGACTCAGGCTGCTCAAAACATATGACTGGGGATCGCTCGCGGCTCAAGAACTTCGTGAAAAAGTTTATCGGGACAGTTAGATTTGGGAACGACCACTTTGGTGCTATTATGGGATATGGAGATTATGTGTTTGGTGACAGTGTAATCTCAAGGGTATATTATGTGGAAGGACTAGGGCACAATCTATTTTCTGTGGGTCAATTTTGTGATTCAGATCTGGAAGTGGCCTTCAGAAAGCATACATGTTTCGTCAGAGAATTGGATGGTATAGATCTCCTTAAGGGCAGTCGGGGCACCAATCTATACACCATATCGATTGAAGAAATGTTGAAGTCCTCTCCCATATGCTTGCTCTCTAAAGCCTCTAAAACAAAATCATGGCTGTGGCATCGTCGTTTGAACCACTTGAACTTCGGTACCATAAATAATCTTTCCCGTAAAGATCTTATTAGAGGAATGCCCAGACTGAAATATGAGAAAGATCATCTCTGCTCTGCATGCCAACTGGGTAAAAGCAAGAAACAAACCCACAAGCCTAAAACCATCAACACCAACTTGGAAGTTCTTCATACCCTCCACATGGATTTGTGTGGACCAATGAGAATACAAACCATAAATGGAAAGAAGTACGTTCTGGTGATAGTAGATGATTATTCTCGGTTCACATGGGTGAAGTTTTTGAGAACCAAGGACGAAACTCCAGAGGTTATCATTAAACTGATAAAACAGCTGCAAGTAAGGCTCGATAAAACTGTCAGAATCATCCGCACTGATAATGGTACGGAGTTTGTTAACCAACAACTCCGTAATTTCTATGAAAGTATTGGCATCACGCATCAGAAAAGTATCCCTCGCACTCCTCAACAGAACGGAGTGGTTGAACGAAGGAACCGTACTCTGGTAGAGGCTGCAAGAACTATGCTTATATTTTCAAAGACACCGATGTTTCTCTGGGCAGAGGCTATTGCAACAGCATGTTACACTCAAAACCGATCCCTAATTCATCCAGTTCATGAGAAGACTCCCTTCGAGTTAATTCATAACAAGAAACCAGATCTTTCCTTTCTCCGTGTGTTTGGTGCACTTTGCTACCTTACCAACGATAGTCAAGATTTGGGAAAGTTAAGAGCTAAAGCAGATGTAGGTATTTTTGTTGGATACGCACCAGACAGTAAAGGGTATCGAATCTACAACAAGAGAACCCGTAAAATCATGGAAACCATTCACGTTACGTTCGATGAGCTGAGTGAGCAACCCGCTTCAGGACAGATTAGTTCTGGACCCGATCTTAACCTTTTGTCTCCTGGACCCATTAGTTCAGGACTTGTACAGAATTCCACGCCTGCAGATTCTTATGTGCCACCTACTTGTGAGGAGTTGAAGAAGTTATTCGATCCTATGTTTGATGAATACTTTGAGCCAACGAATGGAACCATCCCGAGTGAACCTGCTATACTTCCTATGACCGAGGCTCAAGCCCCACAAGGTTCAGAAGGCCCTACAGATTCAGTAACAGTCAGTCACAATGCTCCAGCTGCCAGTCAATCGCCTTCGTCATCAAACGCTCAATCTTCTCCAGTAATGCAAGAATCTTCAGATAATCATTCTTTGGAAGTTAATCCTTTTGCTCCTGTTGATGAGGCTCCTTTTGAAAACATATTTGCTCCTGAACATTCATCAGACACATCTTCACTTGAAGGACACAGCACTGCTACGTCTGTTCATAACCCACAACCTCACGACCATCTCAGGAAATGGACCAGTAATCATCCAATCGACAACATCATAGGCAATCCTTCACGTCCAGTATCCACACGAAATCAACTAGCCACTGATGCACTATGGTGTTTCTTCAATTCCGTACTGTCCAAAGTCAAACCAAAAGATGCCAAAGAAGCAATGACTAAAGATTGCTGGTTCCAGGCTATGCAGGATGAAATCCATGAATTTGATCGACTTGAAGTATGGGAATTAGTGCCTCCTCCAGAGCTTGCAATGATCATTGCTTTAAAGTGGATCTTCAAAGTGAAGCTTGATGAGTATGGTGATGTATTAAAGAACAAGGCACGACTAGTTGCTAAAGGGTTCAGACAAGAAGAGGGCATTGATTTTGAAGAATCGTTTGCTCCGGTTGCTAGAATTGAAGCTATAAGAATCTTCCTGGCAAATGCTGCTAGTCGAAATATGATAGTCTACCAAATGGATGTCAAAACGGCATTCTTGAATGGCGACTTAAAGGAAGAAGTTTATGTGTGTTAACCAGAAGGATTCGTGGATACTGAACATCCTACTCATGTTTACCGCTTGAAGAAGGCTCTTTATGGGTTAAAACAGGCGCCAAGGGCATGGTACGATACATTGTCCAAGTTCCTCCTAGTGAACGGATTCTCCAAAGGTGTTGTTGATCCTACACTATTCACCAGGAAGTCAAGAAACCATCTACTACTAGTTCAGATATATGTAGATGATATCATCTTTGCTTCAACAGATCCTAGTGAATGTGATAGTTTTTCAAAAGAGATGAATTCCAAGTTCCAAATGTCTATGATGGGACAAATGTCATTCTTCTTAGGATTACAAGTCTCTCAAAGTCCCGGTGGCATATTCATTAATCAATCCAAATACGCCAATGAGATCTTGAAAAAGTTTGGATTTCATTCAAGTGAACCTGTTGACACTCCCATGGTTGATAGAACGAAGCTGGATGAAGATCCTTCAGGGATTCCAGTGGATATAACGCAATATCGAAGCATGATTGGATCTTTGATGTACATCACGGCTAGCAGACCAGATCTTCTGTTTGCTGTGTGTATGTGTGCTCGGTATCAATCCAGACCAACCAAGAAGCATGTTGAAGCAGTAAAACGGATCTTCCGGTATCTTCAAGGCACGGTTCATATGGGTCTTTGGTATCCTAAGGACACTGCAATGGAGTTAACGGCTTACGCAGATGCAGATCATGCGGGATGTCAAGACACTCGTCGAAGTACTTCAGGAGGAGCTCAATTTTTAGGGGAAAAGTTGGTTAGTTGGTCTTCTAAGAAGCAGATGAGTACTTCCATATCATCTACTGAAGCTGAGTACATTGCTATGTCTGCATGTTGTGCACAAATCCTTTGGATGCGATCACAGCTTTCGGACTATGGATTCTCATACAACAAAATTCCCCTATATTGTGACAACAAAAGCGCCATTGCTCTTTGTTGTAACAATGTTCAGCACTCCAGGTCAAAACACATCGACATCAGGCATCACTTCATCAGGGAACAGGTGGAAAAAGGAATTGTGGAACTATACTTCGTGAGGACAGAGTTTCAGTTAGCTGACATCTTCACCAAGGCCCTCCCAAGAGAAAGGTTTCAGTTTATTCTCCCACGCCTTGGCATGAAAAGCATGACTCCTGAAACCCTCAAGTGTCTTCAGGAAGAAAAGGAGGAGTAAAGGATTGTCTTCTTATATCCTTGTACATAGTTGTATATATCTTAAATCAAAAAGAAAAATACAAAAATATAAAACCTATAAAAACCATAAAAAATCGAAAAATCAGAAAATACCAAAAATAGTTCTACCTAGGCATGTCTTCTGTTTATCGATAACATTTACATATCTAGAAATGTCATTCAACAATGGCACGGATTCTTAAATGAAGCTCGAGCAGAAGTTATACTAATCAGTTAAAACATGTCTTAATGGCTTGCAGTTACTTCATACTACAACCCGCACTATACACTGGGGAAAGCATGTCGCCAAAAGGATAGCTGTTCCTCCAACCGGGTGATGTTCACCTGGGCATGGATTACTTGATATCCATGTTCTCCCGTCTTGATGTACGTTTCAGTGCGTCATTTCGTGTATAAGAAGAGAAGTCTTCTTTACATCAGACTCTTTATCTTGTTTGATTCTTCAAGAGAGTCTTGATGTTACACAAGGTAGTTAATTGATTTAAATTTTTCAAATTTCCGACACCTTGCCAAATTTGTGCAACATCAGCAGTGACACTCTCTTGGTGTTTCAAGGGAAGCATAGTATGCTTCAAAATCAGAATACATTTTAACCTGACCACAATTTTTCTCCCAAATTTTTCTAAATGTATTTAAATCAATTGGGATCACAAATCTCAAATGGTTTGAAATTTTTGATCGGGGGAGAGAATGTGATTTAAATAGGAAATTCTGATAAAATGTGATGATTTGGAAGTTAATGTAGGCTCTCCCGTATGTGCTAAACCATTTTGCACATCAAGGCACATATTGAGGGGGAGCAAAACGTTTTGGTCATAAAAGCAAGCTCTTCCATATGTGCTAAAATCTTTCGTATATCGATGCACATATTGAGGGGGAGCAAATGGTTTTACAAAACAAAGGATTTTGGCATCTTGTGTGAGCAAGGCTCAGACTTCACCAAAGAATTGACGAAACTTGAATTGTCATCAATCGAAAGGATACGTCTTGGCCGGGTAATAATTTCAAGCTGGTCTAACCAGTGATGTAAGCGTGTCTCGAAAAAGATGTATCTGAGTAGAGTGTACCATTTCGAGAAACTTTCTAGGGACTTGACCAGGACGGGTAATAATTTCAAGCTGGTCTAACCAGTGATGTAAGCGTGTCTCGAATCGGTCATGTTCACTGAAAGTGGATCAATTCAAAAAGTGCATGCTCTACCTAACATGTGCAAATTTATAAAACTATCACTCGAGCACATGTTGAGGGGGAGCATTTGAAAAATATAAACCTCTCAAGTGTTTGCAAAAATGTGTTTCAAAATCATGAACACTTTGAGAGATTTTTCAAGGATTTGGTTTGGCAATCATGGATGAATATCAAAGACCGACCATTTTTTAATTAACGCATGGAGTTATAAGGATGGTTAGGTTAGGTTCAAGTTCCCATGATCCCGCCAGAGCCGGAGGGATCTACCCAGGGATAATCCACTAGTTAGTGTAGAAGTCCTTAGGCATGATTAAAAAGGAGAAAAGTGGATAAGGGAAAAGTGCCGACTGAGATGGAGCTAGTACTGGAACAAACCCAACAAGGTGCTAGTTATGAAGTCTCGGTAAGCACTGAAGGGGTTGAAGAATGAAAAAGAATTGTAAAGATAAAGGGTGAAAAGAAATAGCCCTCCTTACAACTTAGGCAGAAACCGGGTCAATACATATGCTGTCAGAATCACTTAGTTGATTGCTGGCATTGAAGACAAAGTATCATGGACCCAGTGATACGCTGCACAACCCTCCCTAGCCACTCAAGGTCCCTCAAAGGATTCTTGTTTCAATTGTCACGGAGTTCAATACATTCCTATCGTCTCTCTCACTCCGAGTTAGATGATATTGAAAAGGTGGCAGTCCTCTCCAGCCTCCGCTCACTAAATCAAAACGCACTATAGAGTCTAGAGCCACGAGATGCATAATAAGATCTCATAGGGACACGAATTATTTCTACACTGGTTGTTCAACATTAAGGACACCAGTTGTAAACTTATGAGTCCTACGCAGATCTTAGCAATCTGCCAGAACATTCATGAGGGAATTTACAAATGTAATTTTCAATGATTGAATGGAAATTCCTGCCAGGGTCAACATCAAGCAGCCCTGAAAGCAGGTCACTTCGGTAATTCTTTATGAATTACGCTTAGTGGTCATGATAGTTTCTAATGGTCTACAGTCGTGGAGTGATCTCCAGCGACTCACCTAATCGTTGATGTGCTACGGTTCAATCTTAAAAAGCCCTCTGTGGGTTTTCGATTAGGAACGGTCTTGGTAAGGATTAGAGAGAGTTTTCACACTATGCTGTTAACAATCTCGAAGTCCGAACCTGTAAGTACCAGACGTTTTATTGCTAACTGTCGTATGCAGGAATATCTGGCGGTTGTTGCTGTGGAACGCTGTAGCTGGTTGCTGTTGTAGCTGGTTGCAGAAAAGATGCCAATCCATCACCACATGTTCACACCACATCATCATCAAAGAAGTCATGATCACCCTAAAAGACCTTCAACACAGCTTCTGCTAACTCTGATGCTGAAGATCATGACTCCATATCGTGTGAGCATGTCGACTCTAAGCATACTTCATCACATGGAGATTTACTACTGAAAGATGACTTGGAGACTCAAGTGGGATGATAACTCCAAAGAATCAACAAAGATCATCCAAGACAAAAGAAAAAGTCATCTTAAGATTTGCTGCTGCACAATGATCTATGATATTGTAGAATAATGGATTACGAGCTATGATGTCAAGATTCAAGGAAGAAGTGCTGAAATTCAGAACATTGCTTCTGGGGTGACCTCCCTTAGGGGGAGATTGTTAGGAATATGAATATTCAGTTGAAGACTCGGTCACCCCAAGTACTTATTAGATCATCATAGCTCGTAGGATTATCAGTAATATTATTAGTAGTTTAGTTATTAGTTAGTATTGTGGAGTGGGTCGGGTCTTTACCCTCTGTCAGCTCGCTCCACAGTCCACTAGGGACATATTATGTAAGACTATATATACTCCCTTCCCACCCATGGGAAGGGTTGGACCTTTCAAGCTAATAGATTACAAGTTACTTTCTCTCTCTAAAAGGCTCCCACTTTCTCACTCTAAGTTCTCTTCTAGTCGATCCAAACAAGCCTCAAACTAGTGATTCTTGTATTATGAATACCCTACATATTAAGTGGTCGATATCACCACTATTTGTTGTACTATATCTATGGATTGAATGGGAATTGGCAGTTATGGGAACGCCAATTAAGGTTTATTCTTTGATTAAGATCTTGTTGAGTATAATTCGTGTCTACCTAAAGCGTGTGTTTCAAGTGTTAAAGCGTGAGTTATTCAATGATATGAGTCTTATTCATGGGATGGTTGGGATAGTGATTAACCACACTTAGGATTTTAATTTATTTGTTCTGTTTATTCTTGATTTTACACCAATTTATATCCCAAATGTTATCCATGCCCTTTATTATTCTTTATCCAACCAAACCTTTGATTTATTGAGATTAGGGATTTGACAAATCTTAAGTATCGTAGTCGTGGATTCGGCTATGTATTTATGATTTTGTCACCCTTTTTGATATATTATTATTGGTGAAGTTTGGACCTATCTTTAGCCTATTCGAGTTAAGGATTTGAGCAATTGCAAGTATCGTGTTCGTGGATTCGATCATGTATTTGTGATTTTGTCGCCTTTTCTGGAATTTGAGATCGATAGTGATCAAGAATAATTAACCCTTAAGCCTACAAACCCTTTTTACCGCTTTAGACTTGTTATTCCTTAGCTTTAGTGGAGGAGATGTGTATACTTGCCAAGCTTATGATAGACTATTCGTCACGACTGGACAGTTAAACGATTAGATTTGCTTTTATCGACTTATTTTATTTTACTTCTAATTCGTTAAGTGTTTAGTTGTGTGATTATGAAATAAACGAATACATGCTTAAATATAAAAATAAATCCTAACACCTTTTAGGATACATTTTCATAAGAGAAATTCTAAGGTTTACTTGGGGACAAGTAAAGTTCAAGTGGGGGGATAATTGATGAACTCAAATAAGTACATTTTATTACTATCATTTATCCTATTAATTTGACTTGTTTTACTATATTATGTATGAGGATTGATACTTAATCGTTTACTTTTGTAATTCTCAGGTAAAAACAGGCATTTGGTGAAACTTAGCGATTTTGGACTAATTATGGAGCAAAACATGCAAGAAGTTAAGAGTCTACTGAAATGAAGAAGATCAAGACTAATCTGCTCCAGATGCGCCGCATCTCACTCATTACATACGGCGCATCTCTATCAAGATATCACCAGATACGATCCAAGATACAAGAGGACATGCGCCGCATCTAATCATGGAGTTACGCCGCATCTTCTGGCGGTGTACGAATATTCCTGAATATTATAATCTTGGACCCCACGCGAAGTTAAGTCAATGCGCCGCATCTACTTACTAGATGCGCCGCATCTTCCCTCAGACAGAAACTATAAATACCCCAAGACCAGACGAATTTCGAGAGCGAATAGATTAGATTCGAAGACCGAAGCAGCAGAACCCTAGGACGAATTCAGTCAAGGAGGCAGCACAAGACACACCAAACGAAGATACAAGAGCTGTAAGAAGGTGCTGCATGTGTTTAATTCATTAAGTAGTTTTGTTTTATTGTGTTAGCAAACTTTAATTCATCAGGATTGGTGGCTTGTGTAATGTGACAACGAAAGATTGCACTCCTTTTAATACTTGCTTTCCCATCAATTAAAGTTTATATGTTGATGTCTTTGGTTACTACTTATTAGTGCATTGATAACCTCTGTGTTTATTAGTGGCTTGCGGGCATTTGACTGCGGAAAATAATGTGGCTCCCATGGTTATTACTAAATTGATCACTTAGGAATAACTTTTAGACATAAGTAATCATTAAGGGTTTACTCGCCGATAAGAATAGGACCAACGAGAAAGGGTTAACTACATACACTTCATATAAAGCTATCAATAAAACAAGTGACAATCTACTTAATCATAAGGACAGCCCTCTTATTGTCTCGAGTATTTATCTGTGTACGTGTGTGCTACTTGCTGATTCGTGCCTATTGGTTTATTTTATTATTTAATTGCAAACAAATCGTGCCAGTCTCTCAGGCTGAAACCCCCTTGCGTTAGGATATTAAAATACTGATTAGAATAACGAGATAATACGTTCCACTCTTAGTGATCGACACTCTACTTACCATTATATTCATAGTGACCGGGTACACTGCTCGTTAAGTGTGTGTGTTATTGATAAGTCGGCTAAATATAAATTTAAAACTTGAGTAGGCATTAAAACTGCTAAACCGCAATGACACATCACGCGCATCATAATCATACGTGATTTATAACGCGACAATAACACAAGATGAATTCAAGAAAGGATGGTACAAAATTACCCTTGAAGACCAAACAAAGAACGAGAACAACACATGATCGAATCAACAACACTTCTTCCTTCTTCTTGTGATACATACGAAAAAAGAACACAATAACATGGATCGGTTAGGGTTTGATTTCCGAAAATTCGAATGGATTAATGATGGATCGATTACCTTTGTCATGTGATACGAATTGAAACAGGAAAACAATGATCAAGATCAAGCTTTTGCTCCTCCTCTTCTCTTCTTGGTCGAATTAGAACAAAGTGTTTTAGGGTTTTTGTGTTTTTTTTTCCTTGATTGCCGTCAATATGGGATGAGAGGGAAAAGGAATTTAGGGTTTTTTTTTTTTTTTTTTTTTTTTTTTTTTTTTTTTTTTTTTTTAAGATATGTGAAACACGGTTGGAATGAGAAGAATTAGGGGAGATGGAGCCGAAAATTTTGTGTCATTAAGGGTGATTTGCAACTTTCCAAATTTGCCAAAAATCTTTCATACTTATCTCTTAATATTTTGTACATGCTTTTTAAATAAACTTGACCCATAAGTGACATGTTTATGTGCCATAATTTATATCATAAGGTTTATGCATAATTTCATGTAATACTTTAGATTATGAGTTCATATTGTATGGTCTGCGTATTTTATAAGTTCTTAAAATTTCAAAATTAGAGGGTATTTTAGTCTTTTCGGATTATATAAATTTCGGGGTTTTACAACTCTTCCCCTCTTAAAAAGGAATTTTCGTCCTCGAAAATTGAAATGCGTAATCGAAATGAAAATGCGAAATCGAAAGCAATATCGAAATGAATACATACCAAGTCAAAAAGAAAAATGCGGATAACTGGATCGTATCGATTCTTCGGTCTCCCAAGTAGCCTCGCTCTCAGGATGGTTCTTCCAAAGAATCTTTACGAATGGAATGGTCTTAGTTCTCATGACTCTTTCCTGATGCTCCAAAACAGCCTCAGGTTCTTCACTATACGAAAGGTCTTCCCGAATTTGATCGAATGGGCAAAACACAACATGAAGCGGATGATAATCATACTCACGAAGAAGTGACATATGTAATACATCGTATACGTGAGATATCTGGGACGGTAATGCCAAGCGATGAGATACCTCGCCAACCTGATCAAAATCATTGAAAAGTCCTAGGCTTTCATAATTCACAACGAATTCGTTCCAAGGAATACGAAACACAATGTAGCGGATAACGATTTAAATCTCACACAGAGATACATGAAACATTCATGCTTGTAAGTGATACGAAGATATTACTAAAGAGTAAAACCTTATCAACTCAGTCCAGATCCTTAACGAAAGGGAACGAGTGCACCATTATAGAAGAATTCATCAATTTCAAACAGATACTGATCGAACTAAGGAACGTACCACCGGTCAATGAAGCGCGTGACGAATCATCAAATGTATCAAGAGTCCTATAAGAGATCGATAGTATAATTGTACGGATGATCAATCGAGTACAACTCGAAATATCAACTTGTATTGAAACGCATAATGAGATGGTTAGCATATTTGTACCGACGATCAATAGAGTATAAATCGGAGTATCAAAACGCATCAGAAAACAAAACAAAATAGGTCGAACAATCATACGGATAAAACACATCAAAGAGCTAACGTAGTCGTACAGACGATAAACTAAGCACATAGCGGAGGATCGGAACGTATCGGGAAGCATAACGGAATAGGTCGGATAATCATATGGAAAACAAAATTTCAAAGGATTAACGCATCGTGAACCAGATCTTCTTCATAAGCCCAAAACGTCTAACTCTCCACAACGGGAACATTGTACGAAACATACCAATTTTCATAGTCCACCATTCAAGGTTTTCTTCTACAAGGATAACTAATCCACCAATCACAGTAATCAACCCCGGACCTTAAATCTCCAACTTAATCCAATCCAAAAGGTGTTCTACATCTCCGTAGGTAAACTCAATCATGCCAATACACTTGTCAACTCTCCGTTCCATACATCTTCAATTCCAACATAGTTGCTCTGTCCGTACATCCATCTGAAGGTGAGTAGTCGCCATAAAATCTCGAGCCGGTCTTGAAGGTCTTCTGCATTTCTTCTGGAAGTGTGAAACAAAACTCGATTTTTCTGACACGATCACTGCAGGTGCGCCAAGGAGCTTGAATAATCTTCTGTGGACATGCTAGACACTTCGCCATCAAAGCATTCACATCCATTGTCATACCATCCCGTCATAATTTATGCTACAAGTCTCTACATAATAGTACAACTAATATGTATAGAGCGAAAAGAACGGGGTGCTTCGAGCATAACCGTTTCATTCAAATCCTCTACGTAGATCATAATTCCACCACCTCGCTCCTGAGCTTCTTCACATCCGTCATACCCAATCTCCAGTCGTGCATCTGATAGTTCGCCTCCCACGGTTTATCTGCATAGATGCATCACTAGCAATCTTTCTGTATAACCTATGGACATAGCTGACCTTCTTTTCAAGTAGAAACAAATATCTCTCTTAACTTTCCAAAAGTTCTCCAACTTATTCTTCATCTCTACCAAATTATACTCTTCGAGAAACTCACATCGAGTTCTTTTGACGTAGAAATTTTCAACACCAAAATACAAGGATGATTCCCGTGTTTCTCTTTCTTCATTGAATATACTAAATCGTCATACTACGACAATTATCCAAGCATTCATGAAATACACGATTCATCAAGCTCACAAGAATAGTCGGAGCAGTAGCCAATACGATTGGCATCACAAGGCTCATAGAGATTATAACGGATACAAATCAATGCTAGGAACATCTTGATCCTTCACATGAAAATGGACATAATCAGATTACAAATCGATCATAAAGAAAACTTCACCCTGAAGTTGATTAGATAAGTCGTCGATAGCGATATCAGTCCTAATCACCATACTACTAAGATTCCAGAATTTCATGAAAACCTCACACCACCATCATTCTTCTTTATAACCAAACTGAAACACAACATATAGACGCACACAGACGGATAAATCACTTCCTAGAAGTAGGTCCTTCAATACTCTTCATTCAACGTATGTTGTTCGTAAGGGATTTTGGAAATAGGCAAAACGTCGCTTACACATGAATAGAGTTCTGATAACACACTGACCTCAGGCACTCCTCAAGACATTCTGTGACTCCAATAAGTTCAAGGTATATGATGTAACTATTATCACGCTGGCCAGACGTTATAATACTTGCATCATATAAACACGCCTTTATTGCAATCACAGTCTACCTCAAGTCGGGACAAAACACATTCTAATAAACGGATCAAAACAATTACATTCGAGGGGAAATCTTGGTAGTCCATCAAAGAATACATCGCGAAATTCATCATCGAAAACTCTTGAGCGAGTTACATCAAACGGAATATCTTCACAAACGCGAGGGATTAATATACGGAATTTCAAAGCAAGGTGATCATCATAGTATGCCAGGTCAGAAACCTGGGCACGGAGTTTGAGTTTCATAAGTCGTCAGAGGTGACAAAATCATAACTATTGTTAGCATCTCAATGCTCAGTCAACAATTACATGACCAGAATCGAATCGAACATTCCCAAAGAAATCAGATTAGCAGAATGAAATTGATCTTCAAACATCATCAATCGAACACGAAAATCTAAACTCGTGATGGATAGTCACAAGATTCTCATAGAAATAGAATTAGGAGTAACAATTTAATAATGCAGAGGGGACTTAATGCGCTTAGGAAAACCAAAAGACACCACATGGTATGTCATCCTCGTATCAAGTAAAACCACGCAACACGATCGCATAAGTAAGGAATAACTGAAACGGCACTTGATGTGTCAGCAGCCTGGTCCCTGGTCAGAGCGAACACTCGACCCTCGGCAGATTGCTATCAATTATTCTCATTCTTATGGTTGTTACCATTCACTTCGGACACTCTTTCGTCCGACGTCCAATCACACTACAACTGAAATCGGCATCCAACGTCTTATAACACGATCACCCAGATGAAACTTCTCATAGTCAACACATGGAGGAGATGGAACCTGGTCCCACAACTTTTTCTACTCAGACGAACTCGAACATAGGGATCAAATCGAACAATGAAGACAAAGCAATTGTTAGGATCAAAATACGAAGGAAGAGATCGCGTCAAACGAGAAGCCTAATGTCTACTCAATATCCTCACAGGTCATTCTAAGGGAGGGAAACAAATCTTCCTATATCCGTGGTTAAAATTTTCAGAGTTCTCATAGGATTAGCAATGGATTATGCAGATTCAAGTAGTATCAGATGATACATTCCATATCCAACATAAGTAATGAATTCACAGAATGTGTCAAACACATGACGGTTGAATGACCTTCGGAATGGTCAGAAAGGTATCAAACTGTTTATCAAACAACTCGGAGATGGAGGTCAAAATCAGGAAGTGAAACCTAAATGGTGTAAGGTATCCATGCGGTTCTTGGGGCATTCCAATCTTATTTGGTTACTAAGCTTAGGTTGCAAAACTTTCTAGCTTCTGAAACAAAGGCTCTTATAAGGCATAGCCAAAGGCAGAGGCACGAATCAGAGTGATGCGGAAGCAATGCTACTTACATAGATGTCCTAGTCTACCTAATCCTCATCGGTTATAACTTATTTTCCTATGGGGAGATCCTAAAGCAATTTCTCAAAGGTTGTCTTATGAGCGCCTACAGTGGAAACTTAGTGGTCCAAACTTCGCAGGTCAAGGGTAAATGCATTACAAGTCGCAGCCTGGCTCTGATACCATAATTGTAAACACCCCAACCCGATAGGGGTGGAAGTATTACGTTATGGTGACATATCAAAGCAAACAAAAGCATATGACTAAATAATACAAAATGAATTTCAAGGGTTACAAAGAGAAAATCTGAAACTACAAGGTTACAAATGAATTACAATAATTACTAAGTCTAAATATCGTCTCTTCTAGTCATCTCTAATCCGGAATGGCTTCTAAGTCAAAGACACTCTTCACTCATACCCAGCTTCCTACTAAAACCTGCCGCAGGAAAAGAAATGCGGCTGAGCTTAAAAAGCCCAGTGAACAGATATATACATAACATAGTATAACGGTAAATAAGCATAAGCAACGAAGGAAAAAGAATACGAAACGAAAAGCATAATCATGAAATCAATACGAATTTCAAAGATAACTAAGAATCAATAGTGCATGAGAACTGAACAAGAAATGAAATAAGAAATGAAATGAAAACAAAGGAGGGTTCATAAAAGGATGTGCCATAAGAACTCCATACATAATCCGTCAAATCAAATCTAGAGCACATATAAGTATACGAAGAGGGGAGACCTCTAAGTAATCATAAAAGTGTGAGAAGGAGTGCAAGGCACACACCACCTGGTCACCATACATACATATTCATAAAACCTAGGATGCATCCATACGCTCCCTAACATAAGTATGTGTGTCAGCTCTAGACTAAGCACACATAAAAGGTTGGCCAATAGTGAAATCGCGATAAATACATATACATAAGGGGGAACGCCGCAGATCTATCACACCTCTACAGGGGTGTCATGACTAGGGTGCCATCCTAGACATGGTCCTAGTACCTCTAGAACTAGTTAAGCTCAGGCACGGAATATCATATCATACATAATCAAAATCTAACATGGCAAGAGAAACAGAAAGTAACTCAATAAGCATGGCAAACAAATAAGCATAGCATAACAGAGACATTTAAAATAAATGTCAGAGAGGATCATAGGAATGAAAAACATACAATGAATGTCACGAATCAAATAAGGGAAACATAGCAATGGCTTAGGATCGAAAGGAAATATCCCTACTGAGAAGGGAAAGAATATCTGTACTTAAACACAGCACACAACGAAAGCAAATGAAATCAAAAGAAGCAGAAGGCCACTCCTTCTTCACCCGATCTACATAATCATAAGTTTTCTTATAAGTTCATAGTCTCATAGTCGTATAGGTTTCATTTTAGTTGTCTTTCTATTTTAGGTAACTTTCCAAAAATAGCAAGTTTCTGTATTTAGTAACTTTGATTATTAACATTCCTGTAAGTCAATTTAAAGTATTAAAGATGATCATATTCGTAGTTTAAGGTTCATAATGTCTTTTACAAAATTTTAGGGTTCATAAAGTAGTTTTCATGATTTTAGGGTTTATTTGGTAATTATCATAAGTTTAGGGATTAATATGCAATTCTCATAAATTTAGGGTGTAAAATGTAATTACTATAAAGTTACAGGTTTTTCATAAGTTAGGTCCCTTAATTTAAAAGAATAACACTTTAGACCCTTTAGTTTAGAAAATCAACACATAACATCATTTTAAACCTTTTAATCCTTAACAGTCCTTTACACTTACGAATTTAACACGTTTCCAATAATTTATGAATCACGTTAATACTTCGAAATAAAATCTAAAAAAATTCACACACGTCCCACAATGTCTTAAATATTTTATGTAATTTTTCCAGATTTTATTAAGTTGTATAGGTATATATTAAAAATCCATGTTCTCAACATGTTTTTAAAATCGTATCTGATGGAACACCCGACAAGTTTATACCTTTTTATCCCTTCATATAAATTCACAAAAATCTATAAAAATGCCAGCTATTATTAGACATATTGAATATATCTCAGTTCAAAGGAAACCTTCTAACTCGACACGGTTTGAAAATTAAAAATCATAAACCCGGACTAATTTTCCAGACATACGAATCTGATTAGACACTTAATTTTCCAAAAATAAAAAAGTAACCTTCCAGGCCTCTAAAAATTACAAGATTAATTTTCCCAGGTAGCTATTTCATTGAACTTAGTTTTAGACTCTGAAAACAACCAAAAACACGTTCACATCAATTAGTTACATTCGATTTAAGTTGGACCTTTTCCAGGATCAGTAGCAGTTTCACAGTTCATGCATATACTTAGGGTTTTGTTATTCCCTTGACTTACATAGTGTCACACATCAATTATGGATGCTACAAAACACTTATTTGTTGATCCTTATATAGCATATCATATTACAAAAATCGAATTCATAACTTTTACATAGATCGATTCATATATTAGGGTTCTTATAGTATCATTATTTCATGTTATCATTTTATGTGTTCCTCTTTATAATCATACGTGATATATAACGCGACAATAACACAAGATGAATTCAAGAAAGGATGGTACAAAATTACCCTTGAAGACCAAACGAAGAACGAGAACAACACATGATCGAATCAACAACACTTCTTCCTTCTTCTTGTGACACGTACGAAAAAAGAACACAATAACATGGATCGGTTAGGGTTTGATTTCCGAAAATTCGAATGGATTAATGATGGATCGATTACCTTTGTCGTGTGATACGAATTGAAACAGGAAAACAATGATCAAGATCAAGCTTTTGCTCCTCCTCTTCTCTTCTTGGTCGAATTAGAACAAAGTGTTTTAGGGTTTTTGTGTTTTTTTTTCCTTGATTGCCGTCAATATGGGATGAGAGGGAAAAGGAATTTAGGGTTTTTTTTTTTTTTTTTTTTTTTTTTTTTTTTTTTTTTTTTTTTTGAGATATGTGAAACACGGTTGGAATGAGAAGAATTAGGGGAGATGGAGCCGAAAATTTTGTGTCATTAAGGGTGATTTGCAACTTTCCAAATTTGCCAAAAATCTTTCATACTTATCTCTTAATATTTTGTACATGCTTTTTAAATAAACTTGACCCATAAGTGACATGTTTATGTGCCATAATTTATATCATAAGGTTTATGCATAATTTCATGTAATACTTTAGATTATGAGTTCATATTGTATGGTCTCGAGTCATAACATGTTATATAACTCAAATTTTAATTAATAGCGTATTTTATAAGTTCTTAAAATTTCAAAATTAGAGGGTATTTTAGTCTTTTCGGATTATATAAATTTCGGGGTTTTACAATCAGTCTTTAAAGCCTTTCATCAGAGACTAATAAGTTTTTAAATCCTATTATTAGAGACTGATTTGGTACGGTAATCTACAAAACAACGAAACGTATTAGGGACTATAAACAATGTTTATGGACTAATTTTCAGTCCCTAAATCCATGTGTTAGTAACTGATCTAACATAGTATTGGCGACTGACTTTTAAGTCACCGGTAATATGCATTGGGGACTGAAATAACATGATACCAACCCATAGAAATAAGTACTGACTTTTTTATTTTGGAGACTGATCTCTGGTCCTCGTTGGTTCGATACAACAAGGACTGAATTTCAGTTGATAACGTCACTTTCCGTAACTAAGCTATTGTAACTGATTAGTGACTAGCAAAATCAGTCCTTGATAGACCATTCGTAACTGATCATGGTGTATCAGAGACTGATTTTTCAGTCTCTGAAAGCCTGTTTTTTTGTAGTGTGATTCAGTAATAGTGATTGTCTTGCCATCAACTGTTGCAATTAACTATTTGTCTCCATTCTCAAGAGTATTGACAGTAACAGTCTGCCAAAACTGTTTGATTTGAGAGACATAGATAGTAGGGTTGATAGTTAAAGCATACCTGATGTGGGTAGAGTTTAGAAAATCTACTATCTCATGGAAGTCTTTACCTTCCTCTGCTTTCTCCAAGAAAGCAACCTGGTTGTGCTTATCACAAAATTCCAAATTTGCCATTAGTTTGATGAAAGTTTGATTAGTATGCTGGGTTATGATCGATTGTGTATGAAAGGATGTTGAGTAAATCCAATTGAGATGTTATAGTGAATACTTAGGGTTTTGATTTGACCGACTTCAATAAAAGGTTTCTTTAGATTGAAGAAAGTGTATAAGTTAGATAAGAAGTAAAAATTATCCAATTTAGGAAACCCTTAAGTAAGGTAATTGACCAAAATTTTCAACGGCTATAATCAAAAAACGGTTATGACTCAACAGTACAAACGGCTACCCAGCAGTACAAAGTTTTGCCTAGTAGTACTAACTTTTGCCTAGCAGTACTAAGTTTTGGAAAAACTTTTACTCAGCAGTATAAACTCAATTTTCATTTAAAACAATACTGCATTCAAACTTTTTGAAAGGATTAAGTGTAAAGGAAGGCACTCAATCAAATTTCGGTTGCATTTAACCTCTGGTTGTGTGAGAACCAATAATTTCAGTTATAAAAACTGCCTGTGAGCAAGTAAACTCATTCAAAGAGCTTTCTTGACAGGGTTTCCAGCTCGTGGCAGCTGTTGCCTCTAACACAAATGCATTAGATTCACTTTTCTCGCTGTTCTCTATACCAGATGTCCTTAGACTAACTCATTATACTAATGAAAGTATAAAATGGTAAAGAGTGAGTTAGATCAGTTACTATCTGACTAACTATGCCATCAATTCATGTTCAAAAATACCATCATTTAAGCATAAAGTGATTTCCAGGTTAAGATTTTAAGGAACCTCCCTACACAGGTGTACAACCCTTGTCAAGTAATCCCCAAATCCTCTTCTATCATGAATCAATTATGACAGCAATCCATCCACCACTTTAGCTTCTCACACATCATAAACTCCAGTCATACTGCTTTCTCTTCCTGCAAATGTTAGCTAGTCCAAAACCAAGAAAACACAAACCAAAGCATTTTCTATATAACAGCATAAATTTGACTAACAGTATAAACTTAGCAGTACTAATTTTGCACTAACAGTACAAACTTTGTACTACCAATACAAACTGAACATACTAGCAGTAGAAACAATTAGCAGTACAAATCCTTTACAAATCTTTACAAATACACTTAGAGATTAAATCATTTTATAGATTAAGCATTCCAATACTTGAAACCAAGTACTGAAACCTTCCAACATCAAGACCTTTTATAACCAAGTCAACCCAATTGTTATCTGTATGTATTTTAACAACTTGAATTAACTTTTTCTTATTACAATCTCTTATAAAATGATGTCTAATCTCTATGTGTTTTGCTTTAGAATGTTGAACAGGATTTTTATAATACAAATTGTACTGTTATTGTCAATGAATATCATGGTGTTCATAAAATTGTACCCATAGTCCAGCATTTGATTTTGAATCCAAAGCACCTGTCCATAGCAACTAGCAGCAGCCACATATTCAGCCTCAGTTGTAGAATGAGCCACCACAATCTGCTTTTTATATTGCCTTGATATCAACCTATTTCCAAGGAATTGACAACCACCTATTGTTGACTTCCTATCCAAACTTGCACAAGCATAGTCACTATCACTATAAGCCACTAAATCAAATGAAGACTCCCTATGATACCAAAGGCCCAATTTAGGTTGACCTTTAAGATACCTAAAAATCCTCTTCACAGCATGCAAATGTGAAGCCTTAGGAGTGACTTGAAATCTGACACATGCACACACAACAAACATAATATCTGGCCTGGATGATGTAAGATACATCAATGATCCAATCATTGACCTGTATAAGTGAACATCAACATCATCACCATCTGCATCTTTAAGCAAAGGCTTCTCTTTATCAAAAGGAGTGCTTGCAATCTTGGCATCTATGTACCCAAACTTTTGCAAAATCTCTGTTACATATTTATCTTGGCTGATAAATATCCCTTCTTCTAACTGCTTGACTTGTGATCCTAAAAATAAAGTGAGTTCTCCCATTGAACTCATCTGAAATTTGTCATGCATCAGTTTCTCAAATTCAGTACACATCTCCTTTTTAGTAGAGCCAAAAATAATGTCATCCACATAAACCTGGACAAGCAAAATGTCTCCTTTTTGCTTTTTGATAAATAAAGTCTTTTCTATTTGTCCTCTATGAAAACCATTTTCCAAAAGATACTTGGCCAATGTTTCATACCAGGCTCTTGGAGCTTGATGTAGACCATATAGTGCCTTTACCACCTTGTAGACCTTATCTGGATGATCAGGATCCTCAAACCCTGTTGGTTGCATATCATACACTTCTTCATCAATTGTACCATACAGAAAGGCACTATTCACATCCATTTGATATAATGTAAATCCCATAAATGAAGCATAGGCTAAGAATAGCCTTATAGCCTTAATCCTAGCCACAGGTGCAAACACTTCATCATAATCTATACCCTCTTCTTGAGTATATCCCTGTGCAACTAGCCTTGCTTTGTTCCTGATGACAATTCCTCTCTCATCCTTCTTGTTTCTGAACACCCATTTAGTACCAGTTGCCCATTTACCCTTAGACAAATCCACCAAAACCCACACCTTTTACAGGTTGAATTGTAACAGCTCCTCTTGCATTGCTTCTACCAAGGATGGGTCACTAAGTGCTTTGGCAATCTTCTTGGGTTCATCTTGAGAAAGGAAACAAGCAAATAAGCAAGCATTAAGGTCTTTATGTATCTTCCCTTCATAGATAGCACTAACAAAACCTTGTTCACCTGCCTCCATTTGCATCCTTCTTGTCTTCACACCAGATTTTATATCTCCAATCACAAGATCAAGGGAATGATCCTTGTGAATTCTTGTATGGGGAGTTGTAGGAACCTCATAAGTGTTAGGAACATTACGCAGATCCACTTCATCATCAGAAAATCCAGCATGTGGAGCAGAATTATCTGTTGGATAAACAGTTTCAACATTTTGTCCAGCAGTACAAACACTTTGCCCAATAGTACTAATATCTGGCACAGCAGTACTAACTTCCTGCTCAGCAGTACCATCATTATTAGTACTGTTATCATTTCTCCGTTGTTCTTGAGCACCAACTCCACCTTCTTTATTAACATCAGCATCATCCTCCTTGTTAGAATCACTGTAAGATGGTGGATCATCATTCTTTGAAGTTGGTAGGAACAGAGAATCATCCTTCCAAAGTGGCATGGCATAATAGTCCTTGCTAGATCCAGTCTCCGTACTTGTTTGACATGCATCAGAACTATCTTTGGTACCTGCAAAATCATTAGTATTTGTACCTGCAACAACTGGTACATAATTCATAGATTCTGTTAGTTTCTCAAGGTCAAATAGCCGCTTAGGTCTTTCACCTGCAATATTAGGCTTATTCTCTTCAAACTCTACATGCAGGTTTTCCTCTACCCTCCTGATTCTTATGTTGTATACCCTAAAAGCTTTACTATGTGTAGAGTAACCAACAAAGAATCCCTCATCTAATTTACCATCAAACTTACCCAGATGATCTAAGGTATTAAGAATAGTAACATGACATCCAAATGGTCTCATAAAGCTTAGAACAAGTGTTCTACCTCTAAAAAGTTCATAAGGAGTCTTGTTGTGAGGTTTAACCACTAAAACCCTGTTTTGTACATAACAAGCAGTATTAACTGCTTCAGCCCAAAATGTAATGGGCAATTTAGGATCAGCCAACATGGTCCTAGCAGCTTCTATCAGTGTCCTATTTCTCCTTTCAGCAACCCCATTCTACTGAGGAGTTCTAGTTACACTAAACTCTCTCTTAATACCTTTTTCCTTACAAAAATCATCCATAATTCTATTTTTAAATTATGTCCCATTGTCACATCTGATAATTTTAACTTTCTTATCAACTAGGTTTTCTATCTCAGTGATAAAGTTCTTAAGAATGCTACTGGTTTCATCCTTAGTTCCTAAAAAGAAAACCCATGTGAATCTGCTATAATCATCAGTGACCACAAGACAATACTTTTTATGCATCAAACTACTCACAGAAGTAGGACCAAACAAGTCCATATGAAGCATGAATAATGGTTGAGTAATAGAGTTTTGGCTCTTCGGCTTACAAGAAGCTTTGTGTTGTTTGCCCTTAAGACAAGCAACACAAGTTTGGTCATTTTCAAAACGTTTCTGAGGTAAACCTCTTACCAAACCATCTTTTAAAATCTTATTAATGGTTTTAAAATTAACATGACCAAGTCTCCTATGCCATAACATTGATTCATCCAATGTGGCTTTTGCTACAAGACAAGTTAGATTCTCTTTAGGAACAATTTTCTTCATATCAACACTGTACATGTTGCCCTTTCTAGGAACTTTAAGTAGTACTTGACTTTCATCAGGTAACTTGAAGTCTAGAGATAAGATAAGACATCCAGTGTCAGTAAAAAGAACTTTGTTCTTTATGTCACACATCTGTGAGATACTAAAGAGATTAAACTTAAGTTCCTGCACATAATACACATCTTCAAAATCAAGTTTACCAGTCTTTATTGTACCTTTACCAGTAATCTTCCCACCTCTTTCTCCTCCCTCAAAGGCAACATATCCTCCATCAAAAGGTTTAAAATCTGAGATGTAGGACATGTTTCCAGTCATGTGCCTAGAGCATCCACTATCAGCATATCCTTGATCTTCTTCAGCATTTTGTTGTGGATGTCCCTGCACATAAAATAAAGGAAATTAGTTTCCTTTGGGGACCCAAGCCATTATCGACTTGGATATGCCTCGTGCATCAATGGAATCATATTTTTTCATTATGATTGATGCACCATTGGGTTTGATAGGTCTCCATACCCAACATGCTGAGGCCTTAACAGCATTGCCCCTGTTTACCCTAATAGCATTTCTTGGCCTAGCAGTAAAAACTGCTGGCCTAGCAGTCTTAACTGTTTGGCACCATTTCTTGTTTTTAAACACAGTTTTCTCATAATATGACCTTTTACCAGTTTGTTGTGCTGATTTTGCAAAACATGTTATTGGTCTAGCACTTGAAACTGTTGACTTGGGGTAAGCAGTATTAATGGGTCTAGCAGTACAAAGTGGTTTAAGGTCAGACTTCATCAAAACTGCTCTGGAAGCCATATTTCTGTTAACACAAGGGTGAGTAGATTTAGCAAAGTTATTTGTATTCAACCTTGTATTCCTATTTACCACTCTTTCCCTTTGGTGGTAGTCACAATAAGCCTGTAAATGATTAAAACTACCACAAGTATAGCAAGCCTTATTGTACATAAAAAAATCACAACCTAATTGTTGGGATTTTAGATTGTTTCAATTTCTCTGGTTACCCCTAGGCCTTTATGATCTATACATCTCAGCATATTTGACTGTTTTCCTAGCTCATTTCACTTGCTCTTTAGGTTTAACAGTTTTTACCTTAGTATCACTAGGAACAGTATTTTGTTTTTCTACCTCAAGTGTAGACTCAACCTGATCCTCATCATCAGATTCCCAATATTCAATAATTGGTGCATCTGAATTCATCTTTTCTTCTGACACCTTCTTCTCAACAGAAGATGTGTCAAAAGATTCACCAACCTTTTTGAAACTCTCCTCACTATCACTCTTAACTTCTTTAGATTCAAGTTCCTTTTCTTCCTCAAGATGTGACAGATCAAGCTTTGGACCTGGAAAGTTCCCTCTATGTGGTGGTGCAACACTCTTATAACCTAGACCTTTCTTATAATTGTTTGTAAGTTGACACTCTACAATTTTATCTAAGCTTTTAGTTGCTCCTGCATATCTCTCTATATTCATCTCAATGCTATCTTTATCAAGCTTAATATTTTCTAGCTGATTTCTGAGCTTTTTAATCTCTATATCTTTAAACATGACATCTCTTTTCAACACAGCTATGTCATTAGTGAAAACAGTTTCATTCTTTTTATAGAACAGTAGTTGTTCTTCAACAACAACTAAGCCTCTTTTATGATTTGCTAAATGATAATTGGATTGGTTTAGCTCTATTCTTAAGTTATCATACTGTTTTTTAAGTGTTTCATAGTCTTTTAAAGCTAAGCATAATTTTGAACAAGCTTTAACAGTATGTACCTCAGAGTCAGAGAAAGTCATCAGTGCCATCTCTGTTGGTGCTTCTTCCTCAGCCATGAAGCTCCAATCAAAACCAAGTCAATCTATAGCCACCATTTCCTTTGAAGAAGACTCCTCCTGACTTACATCTTTCCTGTTGCTCTCCTGAGTCCTTGATCCTCTGCTTCTGATTTCTTAGTTTCTGGTCCCTCTACATTCTCTAGCAAAGTGTCCCAACTTATGGCAGTTATAACACTCTACCTTTGACTTATCAAATCCAGCAGTATCACAACCATTGATAGTGATCTTCTTCCCTGTCCTCTGAAAGAATCTCTTGGCCCTCATGCTCAGCAAAGCTAATTGCCGCTTCAAATCCATCTCTTCCAGATCATCTTCATGAATTTGAATTAAGTCTTCATGCACAAGCTGTGACCCATTAGCTTGACTAGCCATAAAAGCATAAACAATATCAACTCCTAAGCTAGCAGTACTAGTTTAAGAACTAGCAGTACTAACTTTAGGGCTAGCAGTACTAACCCCTGAAGCAACATGAACCTCCTCTGGACTGCTATTACTGGGAGATGACACAAATGCCATGTTCCCAGTGTTAGAACTTGAGCTTCTAGACTTCTTGATCTCCTGTTCAACAATTTTGAAATTGTTGTACAAATCATCAAAACTCATAGTATCAAGATCTGGCTTGTTACTCCAGACCACTACATGAGTGTTCCGTTCAGTAGGTAACATTCTCAAGAACTTTAAGTTTATATCCTCCTGTGGGATCTCAACACCCAACACAGCCAGTTGGCTAACTATCTTCTGAAGCCTGTTGAAGATATGGTCAAGTGATTCAGTGCTTGAAGCACTAAAGTTTTCATACATCTGCTTAAGCAGAGTCTTCTGTGTCTTTTTGGTAGCTTCATTGCCACCAAACCTTGTTGTTATCATCAACATAAACCTGAACTAGCAGAATATCATCCTTGTGTCTTCTGATGAACAAATTCTTATCAATCTTTCCTCTGTGAAACCCATTGTCTAACAGGTATGTTGACAAGGTTTCATACCATGCTCTAGGAGCTTGATGTAAACCATAAAGTGCCTTTTCAACCTTGTAAACTTTATCAAGAAAGTCAGGATCTTCAAACCATGGTGGTTGACAAACATACACTTCTTCTTCAATATTTCCATACAGAAAAGAACTTTTAACATCCATCTGATACACCACAAAGTCTTTAAATGAAGCATAAGCTAGAAACAGACTAATTGCTTCAATTCTTGCAACAGGGGCAAAGACTTCATCATAGTCAATCCCTTCTTCTTGCATGTTTCCCTGAGCAACTAATCTTGCTTTGTTTCTTATCACAATCCCTCTTTCATCCCTCTTGTTTCTGAAAACCCATTTTGTACATATAGCCCTTTTGCCATTAGGTAAATCTACCAGAGTCCA
Organism: Artemisia tridentata subsp. tridentata; assembly: GCA_021014915.2. Lineage (NCBI taxonomy): Eukaryota > Viridiplantae > Streptophyta > Magnoliopsida > Asterales > Asteraceae > Artemisia > Artemisia tridentata. Next base: position 251,322,848 of record CP139505.1, read on the forward strand.
AACTTCTTGCAGCTTGAATTATAGAAGTTCTTCCTGCATAGCTGTTGGGAATTAAATGTTCTGAAGATTAGTGTTGGGAATTGAATGTTCACAAGGTTAGTACTGCTGGTGCATAAAGGAAAATTCTCTAAGTGTCGATACTACTACTAGTGTATTCAATACTACTGCTAGTATTAGAGATTCTACTGCCGCAAGAATACTACTGCTAGTGTATCAGATATTGCTGTTGGAGTGACTTATACTACTGCTGAATGGATAAGTATCATGTATTCTACTGCTGACTGGATAAGTATGAAAAAGGTATTTTGTGTATAAAAGTCAAATATATACGGTAGATAATATCTTAGATAAGTGTTCAGTCAACAAGTTGAATACACAGAACAAGTTGTATCTTAGCTACTGACATACACAAGCTAGCAAGTAGACAAATACTCAAGTGTGCATGTGCTTAGATAATATATAAATAGAGAGTTAGACATAAGTTAGAATGTGTCTAAGTTAAGAGTTGAATAGAGACAGAGTGTGTTGAATATAACAGAAATAGTTTTCTTTGTAATAGAGATTCAAGGTTTTGTAACCCTAGTGATAGTGAAGATCACTCGTATTATTCTCAATAATATTGAATCGTTTGGTGTTATACTTTCTGTGTTCATTTTCAAATTCAACAATCACCACTGTTCCATTATCCTCAAACCAATATTCTTCCAAGTGTGGTTAAGTAGATTCCGCATACTTAATCATATTCACTCAAAGTATCACATACACACGTTATAAAGGACTGACATCCTCAGAGTGTATTTCAAATCCTCATAAGTGGTATCAGAGACAAGGTTTGATACATTTTATTTAGAAGAAGAAATGGACATGGAGTCTATTCAAACGAATGTTGCTGCTAAGTTGCCAATGCTCAAGTAGAATGAGTTTGATATGTGGAGGCTAAGAATAGAGCAGTATTTCCAAGTGCAAGCCTATACACTTTGGGAAAGTATTGAAAAAGGAAACACTTACAAGCCTACAACCACTACATCAACAGTTGAGGGTAAGGATGAGACAACTGTGCTGATCAATCCACTGACTGGAGAAGAGAGGATAAAGAAGAAGAATGACCTCAAGGCCAGAAGTATGCTGATGATGACCATTCCAAATGATCAACTTTTAAATTTCAGCAAGTTCAAAGATGCTAAGTCATTATTTGAGGCCAATGTTGCTAGGTATGGTGGGAATGAAGCCACCAAGAAGACCCAGAAGACTCTTCTAAAGCAGAACTTTGAAAACTTCTCTTCAACAAGTAATGAATCATTAGACCACATGTTTAACAGGCTTCAGAAGATTGTGAGCCAACTTGCTATTCTTGGGGTGGATATACCTCAAGAAGATCTAAACTCCAAATTTCTAAGAAGCTTACCTGAAGAGTGGGCTATGCATGTTGTTGTCTGGAAGAACAAGCCAGACATTGACACCATGAACCTAATGGACTTGTATAGCAACTTCAAGATTGTGGAACAAGATGTGAAGAAGATTGGAGCATATAGTTCAAGCACTGGGAATATGGCATTTGTATCATCTCCTAGTAACTCAAATCCAGTTGAAGATGTAAAGATTGATGTGGGATTTGGTACTGCTAGTTCATCAAGCAGTACTATTGGTATTATGGATGAGAAAACTTGTTGTGCCTTCCTAACAAGTCAGAATGATGGGTCCATGCTTACTCATGAGGACCTCCAGGAGATCAATGATGATGATTTAGAGGAAATGGACCCTAAATGGCAAATTTCTCTTCTTAGCATGAGGGCTAAGAAATTCTATCAAAGAACAGGGAAGAAGATCACTATCAGCAGCAATGATACTGCTGGTTTTGATAAGTCAAAGATAGAATGCTACAACTGCCACATGATGGGGCACTTCTCAAGGGAATGTAGAAGACCTAGGCAGCAGGATGGCAAGAGCAAAGGTTTTGGAAGCAAGACCAAGGCTGTGGAGGTTTCTGAGCCAAACTCAAAAGCTATGGTAGCTGTTGATGGCTTAGGATTTGATTGGAGTTTCATGGCAAATGAAGAAGAAGCTTCTACTCAGATGGCACTCATGGCTTTCTCTGAGGTAAAATATGATAAAGTTTGTTCAAATATTTGCACTGCTATTAAAGAACTAGAAACTTTAAGAAAACATTATGATGAACAAAGGATAGAACTAGACAAAACCAATAATAACTTGTGGAATCATAAGAGAGGTTTAGCTATCCTAGAAGAGCAGATCATACATTATAAGACTAATGAAAGCTACTTTTACTGATGCCAAAATCCTTCTTAACATGGAAATACTAATTCAAAATGTTGAAATTAATAATTTGAAAGCTGAGTTAGATAGGATTAAAAAGGCTAAAGAAAACATTAAATTAAGTGTAAAAACATTAGAATATGCCTCTAAGGGTGTAACCAACTTAATTGAATGTCAAATAATCAACAAGGCCAAGTCTAGGTTAGGATATAATGCTGTTCCACCACCTTACAGAGGAATTCCTGCACCCCCAGGGATAGACCTAGAGCAAATAGGCTTGTCTGAATTTCAACTACCAAAGTTAGAGTATGGTGTTCAGCGAAAAGAAAATGTAGTTGTTGATAAACCTGAAAGTAGAAGTGATGCTTCACTTCCTGAGGACAAGGTGTCCTCTGGTAGAAAATCAGATGTTCTAATAATTGAGGACTGGAAATCTGATGATGATGAGGAAGATCAGGTTGTTGATAAACCTGATATTGTTAAGGTAAAAGGAACAAGTGTTCCTAAAATGGTCTAGGATAACACTGTTAGGCCTAAAACAAATAATAAACATGTTAGGCAACCAGTAAGATATTGTGAACAATATAGAACCACAAACAAGCCCAGAGGTAACCAAAAGAATTGGAACAACCTTAAGTCTCACCAACTAGGTGATGACTTTGTCTTCTATAACAAAGCTTGTTTCACTTGTGGAAGTTTTGACCATCCTGCAGCCTTCTGCAACAAAAGGGTAACTGGGTATTCAAACCATAGGGTGAACTTAGAAAGACATCAATATCACTCTAAGTTTGCAAGAATGTCACCCAGAGCAAGTTTATTCAAGTCTGGCCCAAAACAAGTTCCTACTGCTAGACCAACAGTTAGTACTGCTAGATCATTTAAGCTTGTTTACCCAAAACAAACAGTACAAAGTGCAAAAGCAACTTACAAACATGCACAAACAACTGCTAAAAGGCCAAACAAATTTGGATGCCAAAGGGTTCTGGCAACATTAAATATAATGCTAGGGAAAAGAGGGCCAATGTTGTTAAGGCCTCAGCATGTTGGATTTGGAGACCTATTAAATCCAATGGTGCATCAACTATTCTCAAAAGATTTAATTACATTGCTGCATGAGGCAAACTCAAGTCAGTAATGGCTTGGGTTCCCCAAGAAATCTAATTTTCTTATTTATGTGCAGGGACATTCACAAGCAGAATTCTCAGAAGATGAGGTGGATTTCAACAATCTCCCACCTAACTATCAAGTTCCTTCTACACCACACACAAGGATTCACAAAGTCCACTCCCTGGACAATGTGATTGGTGATGTACAATCATGAGTGAAGACAAGGAAGCAACTTATGTCTTCAGACCAACAAGGGCTTCTTGATGCTCTTTATGCATCAAAGCAGCATGAGTATGCAAACTCTTGCTTATTTGTGTGTTTCCTCTCACAAGCAGAACCCAAGAATGTTCTCAAAGCCTTAGATGATTCAAGCTAGGTAGAAGCTATGCAAGAGGAGCTTCTCCAATTTAAAATTCAGAAGGTTTGGGTGCTAGTTGATTTACCCAAGGGTGTAAGGGTAATTGGCACTAAATGGGTTTTCAGGAACAAAAGGGATGAAAGGGGCATAGTGATAAGAAATAAGGCTACACTTGTAGCCCAAAGGTACACACAAGAGGAAGGAATAGACTATGAAGAAGTTTTTGCTCCAGTGGCAAGAATTGAAGCAATTAGACTATTCTTGGCCTATGCTTCATTTATGGGCTTCACAGTTTATCAAATGGATGTCAAGAGTGCCTTCTTATATGATACTATTGAAGAGGAGGTTTATGTCTCACAACCTCCAGGTTTTATTGATCCAGAACATCCAGATAAGGTGTACAAGGTTGTCAAGGCTCTTTATGGTCTTCATCAGGCACCAAGAGCATGGTATGAAACACTGGCTTCCTATTTGATTGAAAATGGATTCCAAAGGGGCAAGATAGATGAGACATTATTTATAAAGAAGCACAACAAGGATCTTCTGCTAGTTCAGGTGTATGTGGATGATATCATCTTTGGATCTACAAGGAAGGAGATGTGTTTAGAGTTTGAGAAGCTTATGCATGATAAGTTTCAGATGAGTTCCATGAGGGAACTTACTTTCTTTTTGGGTCTACAAGTTAAGCAATCAAGTGAAGGCATATTTATCAGCCAAGATAAATAAGTTGCAGAGATTCTAAGGAAATTTCAGTTTGCTGATTAAAAAGTGGCAAGCACACCAATGGATTCTGAGAAGCCTCTTCTTAAAGATGTAGATGGAGAAAATGTGGATGTACACACATACAGATCTATGATAGCCTCCTTGATGTATCTCACATCATCAAGACCGAATATCATGTTTTCTGTTTGTGCTTGTGCAAGATTTCAAGTAACTCCTAAGGTTTCTCATTTAACTGTTGTCAAGAGGATCTTTAGATATCTCAAGGGTCAACCTAGGTTGGGTCTATGGTATTCTAGGGAATCACCTTTTGACTTGGTAGCATATTCAGACAGTGATTATGCAGATGCAAGCTTGGATAGAAAGTCAACAACTAGAGGATGTCAATTCCTTGGATGTAGACTCATTTCATGGCAGTGTAAGAAGCAAACAATTGTGGCTACTTCAACAACTGAAGTTGAGTATCTAGCTGCTGCTAGTTGCTGTGGTCAAGTACTTTGGCTTCAAAATCAACTTCTTGACTATGGGTACAATTTTATGAACAATGTTATATATATTGATAATAGTAGCACAATTTGTATAATTAAAAATCCAATGCAACACTCAAAAACAAAACACATAGAAATTAGACATCATTTTATTAGAGACTGCAATGAGAAAAAGTTGATTCAAGTTGTTAAAATTGATTCTAATCATAACTTTGCAGATCTTCTCACAAAAGCTTTTGATGTAGGGAGATTTCAATACTTGGCAGCAAGTATTGGGATGCTTAATCCTTAATGATTTAAAACTGTGTGATTTTGTATATAAATTGGATTTGTACTGCTAGCATTGTCAATTAGTACTGGTATTAAAAAGTTTGTACTGCTAGTACAAATTTGGATTGTTTTGTTCATACTGTTAGTCATATGATAATACTGTTATAAGACAAATGCTTTGCATTTTGGTTTCTTGGTTTTGGACTAACAATTACAGGTATGGAAAATTGAGCACAAAGGAAGTTACAAGTGCCAAGTGTGAACAAACAAAAGTTGGTGATTCAAATTGCTGACATAATTGGTTAATGATAGTCAAAGTTTGAGAATTCATTCACAAGGGTTTATACCCAAGTTAATAAATTCTTTAAAACTTCTCTCTTGAAACTTATTATGATATTTCATTTTGAATTAATGGCTTAGTTGATCAGATAGTAACTGACTCAACTCACTTTCTATCATTTTATACTTTAATTAGTATAATGAGCAAGTCTAAGGACATCTGATAGAAAGAACAGCGAGCAAATGTGAATCTAACACTTGTGTTAGAGGCAACAATTGCCACGAGCTGGAAACCCTGTCAAGAAAGCCCTTTGAATGGGTTTATCTGTACACAAGCAGTTATTTATAACTGAAAACATTGGTTCTCACACAACTAGAGGTTAATTTAAACCGAAATCTTGATTAAGTGTATGTTATTACACTTAATCCCTTCAAAATGGTTGTTAGCAGTATGATTTTTCATTAAAAATCATGTTCATACTGCTAAGTCAAAAGGTTCTTAAAACCCTTTGGATTCAAAATGACTCAGAAACCCATCTTAGGATGGATTATGAGTCTGTGCCCCATGATTCATGTAACACCCCAACCCGATAAGGGTAGAAGTATTACGTTATGGTGACATATCAAAGCAAACACAAGCATATGACTTAAATAATACAAATGAATCTCAACGGTTACAAAGGGAAACTCTGAAATACAAGGTTACAAAAGAGAACAACAATAAATACTAAGTCTAAAATGTAATCACTTCTAGTCATCTCTAATCCAGAATAGCTATCAAAGTATTGTCTTCTAAGTCCAAAGTACTCTCCACTCATACCCCAGCTTCCAAACTAAAACCTGCCGCAGGAAAAGAAATGCGGCTGAGCTTAAAAAGCCCAGTGAACAGATATGTATAAATGAAACAAAAGATAAGGAACAAAGAATATAATATGGTGCATTGGGGAAAACATAAGGCATAAACGAATTAATATCAAAGTGTAAGGAATGGTCAGTAATCAATTCCCGAGCCCAAACAAATCAAATCATAATCATAGCGTATCATCAGTAACCATAGAGGAGCGGCCTCTCAAATATGTGAAGGACGTGTATTGCACACAACATCAATCACCAAATTAAATCATATCATATAATATACAAAGCAAATCTAGGATGCATCCATACGCCCCTGCAAAGATATTAGTGGCCAAACATATATAATAATCTTGAGCTCATAATATATAACGAAAAGGGACGGGTCGGAACATCACTCCACCGCCCTAGAGTCATGCAATTTGTGCATCAATGACACGACCATGTTACCTTCATGGCTAGGAAACATAATGGCTCGGGTATCAAACTGAAGGGTTCAAATGTCATGTCATATCAAAGTTCATACCAAAGTTCATATCATATGGTTCATATCAAAGGTTCAATTTAAAGGTTTATATTAAATGTTCATATCATAGTGTCATAAAAGTAATCCTTTAATAATGGCTTTCACAAAAGTGATCTTTAATAACAGTTTTCATAAAGAAAGTCTTTAAAAGTAGTTTTCATAAAAGTCAGTAAAATTCCATATAAAAGTGGTATCGCATCGTGCTCATAAACATCATTTTTAAAAATAGTTTTCCTCAAAACATTTTCATGGTATACTTAAGAAAGGTTTTCACATCCAGTTATAATATCAAATGAACTTTCAAAGTATCAAGGGATTCGAATACTGATGTCACAAGGGGTAACGAACGAATTATATCAAGTATCATATCATATGAATCATACTGAACGAATATCAAATAAATCTGAATACCAAGCATCAAGGAAACATAACAAAGGCTCAAAGGATCATATCAAGATAAAGAATCATAATCAAGGATCAAGAGTCATGAGAGAAAGACACCCTTACTGAAAGAGGGTAGAATATCTGTACCTTAGACCGCAAGTGCAAACATAACAGAAAACATAAAGATTGGAAGCAACTCCTTCTTCAGCGGATCTACACGAAGTAGTTTAACCATAAAGATTGGAAACATAAAGATTAAATCAGATTACTTATTTTAGTCGGCTTTCCATTTTTTTGTAACTTTCCTTTTATAGCAACTTTCCAAAAATAGGAACTTTCCAAAATAGTAAGTTTCCTCTTTAATTAGTTTAACCATTTTAAGTAACTTTCTATTTTTAGCAGGTTTCCTGAATTAGTAAGTTTCCCTAATTAGTATGTTTCCTTATATAGTATCTTAGGGTTACTTTTATTCTAATTAGAGTTTACAATAGATCGTTGTTTAGTTCACTTACTAATTATAGCCATGTCTCATATTAATTGGAGTTATGAAAAGTATTTAAGTATCTTAGTTACTTCTTGAATATCAAATTAATGTAAGGATTATAGCTTATGATCAATTTTACCCTTTTTTGATTAAGTTACGCACTTATTTAGCTTTTTAGTTATATTAACAGCTTTTACCCATAAACAGGCCACCACGTTACGAATTTTTGTACCACATCAGAACTCTAAAATAAAATCCAAAATTTTTTACACAGATACTTCAATGTCTTTAGAATCCACACGAATTTTCCCAGAATTTATTAGTTAGTTTAACCCCGTGCCAAAAATACTCCAACTCAGACTACCCAGAAAATCTACCTTTTGTTGTACCCAGAAAGTATACACTTGAACGACTCACCAATAAATCCAAGAAAAATCCCCAAAAATTCATGACATTACTAAACATATATAAGTTAAATAATGGAGAGTTTCATGACCCAAATCCTCATGGTTTGAAAATGAAAAATCAGAAAAGTGGACTGATTTTCAGAATCCCGAGTTCAGCTTCAACACTTAATCACACAAAAAGCAAAAACACGACCATATCAACTCGAAATCACTCCAAATCAATTGGAGAACTTTACTAAGACATAAAACTAAGTTTTCATGAAAAAGAACCGAATAAAACCATTTTATATCATGACATAACTCGCTCACAAATTCAGGTATACATGCTGTCTCAAATCCAGAATTCCTTTTTAGACACTGTAACACATGTTTACGCACCCAAACGCATAGACGACCCTCATAACTCATAGGACCTGTATTTTAACACCATTTTAACATGATCACAAAATCCCACAAAGATCACCCACGAAAATTCCATCAATACCCTAACCCAAATTCGTTATTACATGTGACAATTCTTATGATTTTATGTGAGATTTCAATACGTATACATGCTTTAGATTTAGCCGATTCATATAAGCTTTCATGGTGACATATTACACGTTATAGAAGGAAATCACGATCGCACCCACGCTTACACCTTCGTCTGAACACCAAGTAGAAGCCACAACGAGCCTCCTATGCTTTGTTTTTTATTCGAACAGGAAGAAAGAACAAGAAGGAAGTAGCGGCCGATCTTGGGAGGTTTTAGAGTTTTATTTTTGTGTGTGATTATCTTGGTGAAAAGAAAGAAACGTAAAGTGAGGTTAAAGAGGGAGGGAGGCAGGCCTTTAGGGGGAGGATTGGAACAAATTTTCCCCTTCCAAATTTGAAAAGATATTTTGTTTATTTTGTGTAGTGCAAGTTGTGTACAATTGTTAAAATAAAAATGGACTTTACCAAACATGTATGTAGGCGTGTGATGTAGTTAAATGTGCACCATTTGTTTTATCATAAGTCTTTATTATCGTATTACTTTTATTCGTTCAATTATTAATAGTTAGATACTTAGGTTATATTCGGGATGATATGTCTTAATGAATTTGAGATCAAAATGGTATTCTGGGTATTTTACGTGTTCAGAAATTTTGGGTTTTACAATTCACATCTCACTGGAGTTAACCCACCTGGAAGTGATAAGGGCAGCAGCTTAACTTTTAAGGAATTAATGGCTATATGTACAACATTGTCTGAAAAGGTGTCCTAAATGGAAGATGATCTTAAGAAATTTTAAAAGAAAAAGTTCAGATGATGGTGAGAGATCTTCCAAACAGGGGAGGAAGATTAACCAAACAAGGGAGGATGAAAGATTATGGATGTGTATGCTCAGAATCAGGGGAGGAAGATTGCCCAAATTGATCAAGATAAAGAAGTGCATGAGTCTATTAAAAGCATCATCATCTTGTATGTTCTTATCTTTTCCCACACCTAGCTAAGCAGCAGTTGTTGTATCTCCTCTAACAATGGAAGCTTCGCCTTCAGAATCATCACCCCTATGTCTTTTTGAGAAGCCAACATGTCTTATTATTCAGCCAATAAAAAGAACAAGCTCCAATTTCAGTTGATGGATGCTGGGAATAAGCTCTTACATCTCTCTTTTTCGACTATTGATATTCAAATGGAGATCAGGGGAGGCAAAGGCTTGCTGAGAGATAACTCTTTCAGTTTCAATTTCAGTTCACTACATTTGTTCATCACTTGCATGGCTTGCTGAGAAATGACTATGTATCTTGGATGCTTGGAGCCTGAGAAAGATACTTAATCTTGCAGAATAGAGGAAAGCTCAGATCAAGAGTCTGACTATGTAGTGTTTGAAAGATCATCACAATCCTCATTTAATTCAGAAGAAACTTGATGATTTGGGATAAATCACAAGTTTAGGGGAGGATTGTTGGGAATTAAATGTTCTGAAGATTAGTGTTGGGAATTGAATGTTCACAAGGTTAGTACTGTTGGTGCATAAAGGAAAATTCTCTAAGTGTTGATACTACTGCTAGTGTATTCAATACTACTGCTAGTTTTAGAGATTCTACTACCGCAAGAAACTACTGCTAGTGTATCAGATACTGCTATTGGAGTGACTCATACTACTGCTGAATGGATAAGTATCATGTATTCTACTGCTGACTGGATAAGTATGAAAAAGGTATTTTGTGTATAAAAGTCAAATATATACGGTAGATAATATCTTAGATAAAGTGTTCAGTCAACAATTGTATCTTAGCTACTGACACACACAAGCTAGCAAGTAGACAAATAATCAAGTGTTCATGTGCTTAGATAATATATAAATAGAGAGTCAGACATAAGTTAGAATGTGTCTAAGTTAAGAGTTGAATAGAGACAGAGTGTGTTGAATATTACAAAAATAGTTTTCTTTGTAATAGAGATTCAAGGTTTTGTAACCATAGTGATAGTGAAGATCACTCGTATTATTCTCAAAAATATTGAATCGTTTGGTGTTATACTTTCTGTGCTCATTCACAAATTCAACAATCACCACTGTTCCATTATCATCAAACCAATATTCTTCTAAGCGTGGTTAAGTAGATTCTGCATACTTAATCATATTCACTCAAAGTATCACATACACACGTTATAAAGGACTAACATCCTCAGAGTGTATTACAAATCCTCACAATAGCTTCTACCCAGCTTGAATCAGTCAATGCTTGGATTATCTTTTTGGGTTCCACTTGTGATAAAAAGAAAGCAAATTAAAAATTTTGAAGATCTTTATGACTATTTCTTTGTTTAATAGTTCTAACAAAGAGCCCTTGATCTGTCAAATTCTTGGTCATCTTCCTTGTTTGTACAGCAGAATGCACATCTCCAATAATTTGTTCATGTGGATGATCTTTGTGAATTCTTGTAGTTGGAATAGGACTGACTTGAATTGTTTCATCCATATTGCCCATGTCAGCCTCTTTACCAGCATCTTCATCATCAGTTTCAGCCTATACATCTTCCAATATAGGCATGTCTGGATCATCTAAATATTTACTGCTATCTTTTTCACCAATAGCATCACCTTATATGCCAGCAGCATTAACAATTGAACTAGCAGCATTAACTCTGTTAGTGTTGTTAACACCATCATTCTTCTCCTGATCATCACTCTTGCTGTCTTTTCTAGGATATTCATCATCCTTCTTGTCATCATCACTTGAATGCTTGACTTCATCATCTTGAGAACTCTTTGGATCTTGGGTTGAGATTAGTGGATCAGAAGTCCATAATGGTTTCAAGATGTACTTCTTAGCATGTTCTGTCTCCTTTCCAGCTTGTCCTGCATCATTATATGCTTTTGTACCTGCAAAACTATTAGACTGTGTACCTGTAGCAACTGGCTCATAATTCATTGTTTTTGTTAGTGCATCTTTATCAAACAGTCGGTCTGTTCCACTACCTACAGCATTAGGTGTACTCTCACTAAACTTAATATATAAGTTCTCTTCCACTATCCTTGTTCTACTATTGAATACTCTAAAGGCTTTGCTATTCAGAGAGTATCCAACAAAGAAACCTTCATCAGCCTTACCATCAAATTTGCCTAAGTGATCTATGGTATTGAGAATAGTAACAGGACACCCAAATGCTCTCATAAAACTTAGAGTTGGTGTTCTACCATAAAAAAGCTCATATGAGGTCTTGTTATGAGGCTTAACAACTAACACTCTTTTTTGCACATAGCAAGCAGTATTAACTGCTTCTGCCCAAAAGGTTGTTGGCAACTTAAAATCAGATAGCATAATCCTAGCAGCCTCAATTAGTGTTCTATTTCTCCTCTCAGCAACTCCATTTTGTTGAGGATTTCTAGCTACACTATACTGTCTAATAATACACTTCATCTCACAAAACTGATTCATATCCCTATTCTTGAATTCAGTTCCATTGTCACATCTAATCACCTTAACCTTTTTGCCTGATAAATTTTCTACCCTAGTTATAAAGGAGTTAAGAATGCCACTAATCTCATCCTTAGTAGCTAGAAAGAAAACCCAAGTAAACCTACTATAATCATCTGTGACAACTAGGCAATACCTTTTCTTCATTAAACTTTTTACAAATGTTGGACCAAACAAATCCATATGCAACGATTGTAAAGGTTGGCTGACAGAGTTCACTGTTTTGGACTTACTAGAGACTCTGTGCTGCTTTCCCTTCTGACAAGCAACACAGGTTTCATCATTTTCAAAAAAATTGGAAGGTAAACCTCTTACTAGATTTCCCTTAACCAGTTTATTCATTGTTTTGAAATTCAAGTGACCTAGGATTCTATGCCAAAGTTTAGATTCATCAGATGTGGCTTTTGCAAATAGACAAGTTAAACCTCCTTTGGGAACCATGTTCTCTAAATCTACATTGTATATATTGTCCTTTCTAGGAACTTTAAGTAAAACTTGACTTTCATCAGTTAACTTAAAATCAGGAGACAAGACAATACATTTTGTGTCATTAAAGAGAACACTATTCTTTTTGTCATACATTTGTGAGACACTAAAGAGATTGAATTTTAACTCCTTTACAAAATACGCATTCTCAAAATCTAGTTTACCGGTTCTTATTGTACCTTTTCCTGTGATTTTCCCTCCTTTGGAGTTACCTCCAAAGGCAACATATACTCCATCAATTTCTTCATAATCAGTAAGATAGGACATGTTCCCTGTCATGTGCCTTGAGCATCCACTGTCAATTACTCCTTGATCCTTTAACTCTACTTGTGGATTGCCCTGCACATAAGGTAAGAAATCAGTTTCTTTTAGGGACCCAAGCTATTAAAAACTTGGATCTGCCTTGTGCATCAACATAATCAAACTTCTTAAAGATTATTGATGCACTGTCATGGTTGGAAACATGTTCTAAAACTTTAATTTTTGGTTTCTAAACCCAACAAGCTAAGGCCTTAACAACATAAAAATGATTTCCCTTAATAGTATTAATTACTGCTTTTGGCTTAGCAGTATTAACTATTGTGTTCTTTTGAATGGGCCTTTTTTCAGTTGAATGTGTTGTTTTGAAAACTATGACATTGATTTAGCACCATTCACTGTTCTTTTTGTGGGCGCAATATTAACTGGACTAGCAACATTAGTATTAAATGATACTAGGCCAAACTTCATTAACCCTGTTCTTGGAACCATATTCCTTTTAGCTTTGGGGCGAGTATTTTTAGAAAAACTTTGGTGATTCACCCTCTGAGCATAGTTCCACACAGGTTTTTGATAGTAATGACAGCAATGACAATCATACTACAAATGTTCAAAACTACCACATACATAACAAGCTTTGTTAAACATCTCAAAATCACTTCCTAATATTTGAGACATCATGTTATTCCAGTTTCTTTGGTTTCCTCTAGGCCTGTTAGTGTTCTCCCTAGGTTGCTCAACTTGATTAACAGTTCTCCTAATCAGCTTGCTGCCAAAACTAGGTTTGACAAACTTTATCTTTTCAACACTAGTTCTAACTATTTTACTTTCAACCTTAGGTGTAGACACAACCTGATCTTCATCATCTGACACCCAATCTTCATCATCTGACACCCAATCTTCAATTGCATCAGTATACTTCATATCAATTACCGTAGACTCTTTCTCTTTCTTAACTATAGGCTTAATAACTAACTCATTTAAACAAGACAATTCAGGTGTAGGAGGCACAAACTTTCCGGTAATGGGAGGGGGAACTTCATTATAGCCTAAACCACTACCTTTCTTTACAATTTGACACTCTATTATCTTGTTCACACTTTCAGATGTATGCTCAAACCTATTCACTCTAAATTGAATGCTTTCTTTTTCCTGTTGAACTACATTTTTTTTTTTTTGAGCTTTTTGAGCTTTTTCAAGCCTTTTCCTAAGCTCTGTAATAAGTAATTCTTTTACAAAGAGTTCACCTTCTAAAACATTAACCTTTTCTACATACTCAACCTCATTCTTCTTATAAAATTCAAGTCTTTGTTCTACAGACTCTAAGCCTACCTTATAGCCTAAGATATGTAACTCAGTATTCTTTAAATCTTCTCCTAGTTTATTATTCTGAGCTTTAAGTAACTAAACAGTATCTAAACAAAATTTATAAGAACAACCAGAATCATTAGATACCTCAGAATCAGAACTTGAAGATGAAGATGAATAGGCCATAAGAGCATAGTTAGGTCCTTCTTCAGCTTGATCACTCCAATCATAGCCACCAAGACCATCACAAGACACCAAGGCTGTTGAAGAAGGTGTTTCCACTGGTACACTCCTTCTTGAGCCTTCTTTACTTCTGTTGTAGTGGTTCCTTGGAGCTCTACATTCTCTAGCAAAGTGTCCCTTCCTGTGACAATTGTAGCATTCAACCTTGGACTTATCAAATCCCATGTTTTCATTGCTATTGAATGTGAGCTTCCTTCTAGTATTCTTCAAAAATCTTCTTGCTATCATAGTCAACATAGCCATCTGCCACTTCAAATCCATCTCTTCTAAGTCATCTAGATGAATTTGTTCCAAGTCCTCATATACAATTTGAGAACTATTAGGTTGACTAGCCAGGAATGCATAGATAACAGCATCACTCAAGTTGTCAATGTTTGTAGAACTAGCAGCATTAACTTGAGTGCTAGCAGTAGTAACTCCATGAGCAGTATTAACTGCTTCATCAGTACTGCTAGTGTTATTGTTTAAGGAGGACACAAAATCCATGTTTTGCGTATTTAAGCTTGAGCTGAACATCCCCTTGACCTCTGGTTCATACACTTTAAGATTGTTTTAAAGGTCATCTATGCTCATTGTGTCCAAATTAGGTTTGTTTCTCCACACAACAGCATGTGTGTTCCACTCTGGTGACAAACTCCTCAACAACTTTTGGTTAATGTATTCTTGGAAAATACTTTCACCCAAAAGCTCTAATTAACTCACAAACTTCTAAGCCTGTCAAAGGTTTGGTCAAGCTTCTCTGAACTTGGAGCAGAAAAGTTCTCAAACTGTTGCTTCAAGAGATTCTTCTTGGTCTTCTTAGTAGCAGCATTCATTCCAAATCTCTTCTCAATAGCTTCTAAGAATAACTTAGCATCCTTGATAGAATTAAAAGTCAACTGATGTTCGTTAGGAATGCCCATCATAAGAGTACTTCTTTCCTTTACCTCCAGTCTTATTTGTGCCTTGTCTTCAACAATTTAATAGGCAAAATAGTCAAAACACCAGCATCAGATATTGATGTTTTTGGCAAGGTATTACCAGTCTCTATCACCTCCCATAGAGAATAGTCAATCATCTGAATATACTGCTCAATTCTCATTCTCCAGATTTTATACTCACCAAGCTTGAGCATTGGTACCTTTGATGCAACAACCATATGTGCAGACTATGAATCCATGTCTTCTAGTAAGATCTTGGGTATTAAAGCAGGTTCCTCTTGATCACAGCTTCTAGATCACAAGCTCTGATACCACTTGTTGATCCCAGTTATATACTTGATCGAATTCCTTAGCTTGTAAAGGTTTAGCTATGTGATATAAATCTAACACAACTAGTATAGAAACTGTCTTGGAGTATATTAAAGTTTATGCGGAATCTAAACTTTAATCTTAAGAAGAACTTTTAATGAAACAGTAAACACAAGATTCACAAACAAACAACACTTCAATATTATTGACTATAATATGAATACTCTGACAAGTACTAGGGTTATAAAACCTTGAAGATATAACTCTATCAAAATTATTTATTGTTATTTCTAACACAATGCCCTAGGACCTCCTTTTATAGACTAAGGAGTCCTAGTCGGCTTATAATTACTTTCTCTATAAGATAAATCTTTTCTATATTTATCTAAACATTCTATAGATATCAAACTGACTTAAACATATAAACAACACTAATAATAACTCTAACAGCATTAACTTTTACTCTGTCAGCTTTAACTCTTCAGTAGTTGTAAGTTTGTACTAGCAGTACTAACTTTGTTCTAGCAGCACTAACTACTTAGTATATTTCCTTGAAGTTCTTCAGCATTACCAGCAGTAGTAAAATACACCAGCGGTCAAATATTTGCATTAGCAGCATTAAACACTTAGAGTATTTTCCATTTAAGTCCAAGAGCAGTCTAATCCTTATAGCAGCAGTGCTATCCATATGAGCAGCAGCAACTCAAGAAGCTTTAATTCCCAACAAGAGATGCCTCAGACAAAATCTGGAGACCCATAACCTGACGGCGTCAGGTGTTATTTGGAGTTAAGAGTCACGTGTTAAATTAACAAGATACGGCCCAGACACTTTACAAGAGGACGACGTTAGATTAAATGTGACGGCGTCAGGAGATACAAGGTGACGTCGTCATAACGGCGACTTGCACAAGATGAAACCCTAATCACGGTGTCAGAGTTGTAATCCTATATATATTCCTTTGTTTTTCATTCTAAGTGTGACATCTTTGGGTAACATCTTGGAGTAGGGTTTAGGGACGAATTTGGCAGCTTTTGTAAGGGTTTTTCAGCCTCCAAAACCTATGTTTCATTGAAGATAAGTTACTCGTTTAATCATTCAATATGTCTATGTGTTGTTTGATTAATTGTTTATCTTCTCTTCTCTTTAACATGCTAGCTTAAGTTTATTTGTGTTTTCTTAGATCTAATGAAACCTAGTTGTTGAATATTGATTTGTCATCTCTTGTTTAGTTGATTGCTTCGCGTTAGGCTAAGAAAACTAACTGAATTCTTATATGTAACTAGCTTGAACGTCTTAGAAACGCAACCGTAGAGTGCACTATTGGTTTTTCTTGTTGTATTTATTGCATGAATTGCGGCTTGTAGATCCTAGAAAACTTAATAGACTTTAAGGTTTTTTGGGGAGACTAAGATTCATAGAGTTGGGGACGTCGGCACCTCCCCACGACCGATATTTAGGAATACAACGCTTCAACTAAAACAAGAATGTGACAATTCGACAGATCAATAGGAGATAACTAGGGAGTAATTAAATCTAAGTGAACACGCTTTTCCCTATCATAAGAAGTCACCAATTGCATTTTCTTTTCTTTTTAATTTGTTTCTTTGAATTGAATCATTAGTTTTGGGTTAGTTGACTAGCAACTAATTCCGCCACTCTTCTAAAACCCGAGATTTTTACTGCTTTCATAAAATATAAAAAAATACAAAAAGAATCATCCCTCACCTCTAGACCTATCTCGTCATACATCTTGACCTAAGAACCCTATTCCCCTAGAGAACGATCAATCCCCCAGATTTACCTATACTACACTATAGCGATTAGATAAACTGCCTAGAGGATTGTAAAACTTCGTTTCGAGGTCTTGCAAATCTCGCATCAGGGAGCTCAATGGTGTTTCGATAGCCTTGATGGCTTGGTTTGGAGTACTCACCTAGAGTACGGGCTCGAGGTTGTTCGGGTGGGTCTTGGTTAATTGGTGGGTCTTGGTGTTGGTGTGCGTGGTGTGGTTGGTTTGGTTGGCCAATGGGTTCAAAGATATTATCATCCACCATAATGGCAAATGATATGGATTACGAACAAAGGGAACGAAGAAAAGATAGACGACAAGAAAGCTAATAAAAAGAGAATAAAAATCTGACTTGATAGTTAATATTCATATATATATATCAATATCCAAACCTTAAAAGTATTGACATAAGTCGATCTAAATATTTTAAAACAAAGTTGTAATTGGTAAAACTATCCAACCCCCCCCCCCCTTCTAGTTTTCTACAAAGGTCATTGAGACATTTTTCAGATCTTAGTGCCTCTGGTGTTGTTTGTAGCTCCTTATACCTCGCTCCCTGACACCGCATCAGTTTACAAAGTGTTTCTTCATTTGGTCTTCGACTTCCCTGAAGCTTGACTGTTTATTGAGCTTTATACAACTCTCACTAATTTCTTTTATCAGTGAGTTGCTCTTACTGATAACTATCAGTGACCGAAGTTCATGACCAATGTTCACCGATAACTTTTAGTGAGCTCTGCTCTCTGATAACCATCAGGGAGTAACACTCTCTGATAACGAACATAGAGTAAAACTTTTGATTTCCATCAGGGGGTCTTACTCTTTTATCCTTATCAATGAGTGTTGTTCTCCCTGATGCGTATAAGATAATTAATGAATTAGGCTATTTTATGTTTAAATACTTGTCAGAGACATTTGGGTCGAAAATTCAGACCCAACAATCTCCCCCTATTTGAATAAATAAATGGCCTAATTTTAATCAGTAGCAAGTGAGCATAACGGCTTCTTCTTACATACTGAGATACAATAAGGAAAAATAAACAGGTACAGTGTTATTCATTATTGTTGACGAACATGAAATAGACTCACAGACCTTGAAGTATCGGCGTCAGAGATCTGAGTCACTAGTGGTTCAGCTTCCTTATAGTAATAGGTTATTCTAAGTAAATCAAAGACTGCTTTCTCAGCTTTTCCTAGACAATAGTCTCCTCCTGTTTAAATACGGGAATAACCTAGATTAATTAGTTATAAGTGAGCATAAAAGCTTCTTCTTAGAACTAATGTACAACAAAGAATAAAAAAAAATCAGTAAAGCTTGATTCTTTGTTGTTGATGTCTTCTGGTGAAGTTTCTAAAAGATCAGGGACCGTCTTGTTTACTAAACACTCCTTGATGCACTAGATGCGCATTCCCTAAACACATCTCCTCTTCCCCGAATGCTCCCTTCTTCCGTTTACTTCTGATGCTCTGATGCGAGTTTTGTAGACCTCACAAAGAAGTTTTACAATCTTCTAGGCAGTGTACCTAACTGTTGTAGTGTAGTATAGGTAAGTCCGGGGGATTGATCGTTCTCTATGGGAATAGTCTCGCAATAGTTGTGGAAAGGTCGAAGTGTATGTCGAGATAGGTCTAGAGGTGAGAGATGATTCTTTTTGTATTTTTATATTTTTATGAAAGCAGGCAAAATATCGGGTTTTTGAAGAGTGGGCGGAATTAGTTGCTAGTCAACTAACAAAACACTAATAATTAAACTAAAATAAATTAAATAAAAAGAAAAGTACAATTAGTGGTAACTCTTAGGATAGGAAAAGCAGTGTTTACTTAGCTATATTTACTCCCTAGTTATCTGCTACTGATCTGTCGAATGGTCACGTCCTTGTTTTAATTGAAGGATTGTATTCCATAACATTGGTCGTGGGGAGGTGCCGAAGGCCCCAACTCTATGAACATTAGTCTCCCCTAAAACCTTTAAAGTCTATTAAGTTTTCTAGGATCTACAAGCCGCAATTCACGCAATAAATACAACGAGGAAAACCAATAGTGCACACTATGGTTGCGTTTTCTAAGACGTTCAAGCTAACACATATAAAAAAATAGCCAATTTTCTTAGCCTAACGCGATACAATCAATTAAACAAGAGACGACAAATCAATTATCAATAACTAGGTTTCATTAGATCTAAGCAAACACTTAATAACTTAAGCTAGCATGTTAAAGTAAAGAGAAGATAAACACATAATCAAACAATACATAGACATATCGAATGATAAAAGGAATAACTTATCTCTATTGAAACATGAAGTTCAAAGGCTGTAAAAGCCTTACTAAAGCAGTAAAAATCGTCTAGGGTTTGCCTCTCCAAAGTGTTACACGAATTAATGAAAACATGCGAAATTATATATAGGTTTACAACTGTGAAGGCATCACTTGCAAAGTGTTACGCCGTCACCTCGCCTCCAATTAGAGTTTCGTATTCTCCAAGTCGCCGTTGTGACGGCGTCACTTAGGATCTCGGACACCGTCATGTGATCTCTGACGTCGTCCCTTTGTAAAAGCTCTGGGCCGTCTCTTGTTAACTTTGTACGAAATCTTGGTCTTCAAATACACCCGACGCCGTCAGGTTATTAGGTCTTCAGATTTGACTAAGGCGTCGCTTGTTAATTCTGAGCCAAGAATCCATTTCCATTTTCAAGCGACGGCGTTACGTTGTAGCTTGTGACGCCGTCAGACCCCCTTCTTTGACAGAATTTGGGACTTCGTCATTTCCTTTACCTTTTCGTCCAAATAAGCCATAAATGTGCTGAATTCCAGTTTTTTCGTCTAAAGTACCTAAAATGCAAAAAGAAATGATTTAGGGCAATATTTGATCATATAAATACGATTTCGGGCTTAAATGACCCCTTAAAAATGTACAAAATAATTCCTCATCATGCTCCAACTTGCAATAATGCTTAATGCTTCTTTCTCTCTCTTGGTAGCTCCTGAGAGTAACCATAACCACACTTATAGTTTGTGTGTCTTAATACACATATTTTTATAAGAACTTCCGTACAGATGTTTTCAAGATGAAAATTTTTGCTGAGGACAAGTTGTCCTAGAGAGCTTTATTTCAGAATAGAGGTAGTTGCAAGGAAGTTATACTTTGAAGTGTGGTTGAATAAGCTGGAAAAGAAGCATTTGGCGCTGTTTGCTACACAAAAAGAGTATGGAAGTACTCATTTGTGTAGTTGAGAAGTGAAATGAAGTTATTAGGAGGGTGTTTTAGGTGGGGTGTTGTAGAGGATCGGGTTTGAGTGTTATTTTCTGACATTCAAGAACGGCTTTTTATTATTAGCAGACATTCAAGAACATATTTGGATAGAGAAAAAGCCACCCGCTCTGATACCACTTGTTGGTCCACGTAGTTTGAGTGTAACAATTCGTATGTTTAGGTTACTATTTATCCTCGTATTTTTACTATTCACTTTTACTATTCATTCCCATATTATTATTATTTTATTTATTCAATCTCGTAATTTAACCCACATTCATAATGACAAGAGAGTTTAATACTCGTCATGTCATCTTTACAACATACGTCGAATTTACTAAGAACCGGTTTTTCAAAACCGTGTCTACGATTTATGTTTTGATCTAAACGACATTTAAACATCCCAATATGTCCATACAACCTTATAAACAAGAAAAATACGTGCTTTTCATATGTTACAATATTTCCACAAGTTTTGGATTTTTACGTTTTCCGATTTACGTTTTACGCGTTTTAAACCTACGTTTTCAGGTTTTAACAGCGTTTATGCCCTCTGTTAAACAATTTTTACAATTTTTACTTAGATAAAATATATTGCTATGTTATAACAATTTTTAAAAGTTTCATATTTTTAAGATACCCGGTTTCAAGTTTCGTGATTTAAATACTTACCGTTAGCGATTACCGGGACCAAAGCTCACTCCGTAAACACAAGATAATATCTAAACATCAAAAATAACATTCCACCTCCTCTTTTCCAGCCTTAAGTGGCATTTAAATGAGTCACAAGGGCACTTGGCTTTGTTAGAACAACTCTTATCCAAGATCATTACACCTAATGTAACTTAACTCTTAAGTTCTCTTCATCTAATAACACATACAACCCTTAGCTAGCTAGATAAGTCTTACACTCATCTTGGCACCTCCTTTGACTAACCAAGGCCCTATAAAACCCCTCCCCCTCCCTTTTTGGTCGTCCATCACACAACACAAACACACTTTTCATATTTTGATTTATAACTCCAAGTTTACGTATTCAAGTGAAGACTAAAGTAAACTACATCAAGTCCTTTGCAATCTTTGGTGAATTCTCTTGATTTTAAATCCACTCAAGTCACCAAGGGATTATCACAAGTCTTGCAAGATCACAAGAGGTGTAGAAGATCTCTAAAGAGTAGAGAATTGTCCTAGCCTTGTCCTTGTTCTTGTTTTCTTTCAAAAACCAATCTTTGTAAGAAAGCACAAATACTCCTCATCATTCCATGATTTTTATTCTTGCTATATGTTATCTATACTTGTTATATGCTATATATGTTAATTTATATTGGTCTTATGTTTTACAATATTAAAACATAAGCTAAACATGTGAAACCTTTATGAAAACAAATAGTGAAAACCTTAATTAGCAAAACTAGTAAAACAAGTAGACTTATGCTATAAAATCGATAAAACCATGAACGTAAGACCTTAAATAAATCCATACAGTTATAAAGGAGTTCAAAACATAATCGTAGCAATTCGAATCAACTAAATCGGACTTGCGGTTTGAAAGATACGCCTAGATAAGTTACTAAAAGAAAATATCGGTTTTTGTCAAAAAGCTTGTTGGTCAGATTTTGAATCACGGTTTTGACCCCTTTCTGGTCCGAATCATTAAAAATGTAAAACATGAAAGTTATCCGGATTGATGTTTTACATCTAACATTTTCAGAGCTTTAGCCCAAAAATGCAAAACAAAGGCAGTTTATTGCCGAGATTTATAAAGACTAATTTTGATGTAAAAATTAGATTTTCACAAGTTAAGTAGTTATAACCATATTGTTTTTCCAAGTCTAGTGACTTACAAAACTTAATATCTTTTATGAAAATGTAACATACCACATTAAAATAAACTTCCCTAAGTTTATTTGACAATCAAAAAAGTAGATTTTACAATTGGCGAGAAATATGACCAAAACCAATTTCTAGTTTATTAATATGACTTGTGAAATTTATAACTTGTGTAAATCGAGAACTTTATTTAAAATCCATTAAACAAAATGTAAACCAATTAATTTTTCAAACCATATGACTATTTTAAAACACTTATGTCATATAAACTAGTAAGCAAAATGTATGTTTTACATATTGATTGTACAATAAATTGCACGACCAGGCCTTGCGATGATGATCGAAGGGTATAAGGGGTGTTGTGGTTGCGCCAAGCTTGTTGTTAACCTGAAATAAGAAATACGAAGACACTACATTAAGTGATTGCGCAGGGGTTGGACCCTGCGAACCACCTCGAGCGTGCGAATGAGTATGTGATATGATAAGTTGGTAAGTTTTCAGTAAAATAAGAGGGTCGAGTTTGCATACCATTGTTCCCAGCCCGTCCAAGCTATTTATAGGGGAGAAATAACCTTGGAGAGCTCTTGCACGATTTTAGGAGATCATGGGGGCGTCCCATGATTTGTGGTAACCGCTAGGGCTTAATGTCCCACTCTCCCTATCTTGGCGAGAAAGCCAAGGAGAAAGAGAGGACGTGGGTGAGACCAAGTCATGGCTATATTCCGTCCTAACATCATCGGAGCCCATACCCCGAAGGGTTTGGACCTTCGATTGGCGAATTCCCGATTGGTAACCATGTAATAAATGAATGGTTTAACGCCAATAAAGATTTTAGGAGGCTGACCTAGGCCTTCGAGATGAAGGTTGCGACCAGGTCCGAAGGGGTGTCCTTCGACCTGTTTGAAGGGTACATCATCAAGCTCCCCAGTCGAAAGTGATGTTCACCTACAAGGGTACATTGCTTAAGACTCAAAAAATTCAACTATACACGGAACCATGCCGTAGCATAAAACTTTAACAAAATATGGTTGTGCTTAACTAATTACGCATTAAATGCGCTTAATGATTACTCCAGCCACTTGCATTAGAGCCACAACGGCATGAATATCGGTAACCCCAAACGTCTTTTCAAATTTTGAAAGAACTTGAAGTCCGGATAGAGAGTATATAGAAGGATACGTGGACGGTGAGGATCAAAGGGGTAGACGATATTTAAACCTTTTATACCACAAACCTTATTTTACTTTAACACTCCGCCCAAAATTTACATATAGTACTGTGCTTCGTTTATCTTTCTGATCGAAAGGTAACGTCCTCCTTCACCGATCTTTAATTTCTTGCTTTAATTGTGTACATCCATCATGAGTATGGATGCGAAACGTATCATTAGGCAACAGAAGTGCACATTGTCTAGGAAAGCACTATCTGATTTCCTAGATGAGTACCCCATACCCAAAGAGTTTAAGGTTATGCTTCCTAGCAAACACCAAAATATCTATGATGCACCCGAAGGGTATGTTGGGCTTTACCTACATGCATTCACCCAGTCGAACTTAAGGATACCACTCCACCCATTGTTTTTAGAGTTATTATAGTACTATGAGGTACATATCTCTAGGTTCAACCCATTTGGCCTAGCCAAACTCACCACATACATAGTAATGTGCAAAGCGTATGGGTATGAGCCCACACTTACAGTGCTTAGGGGCTTTCTAAACCTCTACCCTGGTGGAGATTGGTTAATCTTAGCCAAAAGGGGTGAACATGATGTTCCATACTTGGTCACAAAACCATTTTCAAACATTAGGAACTGGAAAGGTCAATTCTTTTATGTGCAAAACACCATTGTACCTCCACAATACCCTGCTCTGTCGAATGAAGCCTTCCAATATGATGAGAAGCGTTTCAATGATCCACTATCATACATAATACGAAGAAGTCCTATCTACCAACGTCTTGCTCGCTATCCTTTTGATGTCCAAACATTCCCTGAGCCCATTCTCTTCATGGCTGGAAATGTTGATCATTGGGAAGGATCTCCCATGAAGACTGAAATAGAGTATAATGGAAAAAGTATGTACGCTCCTATTTAATTAAAGTAAATAACTTATCTAATTATATTTATCTTTTTGTCTTCTTGTTGCAGAAATGGCATTCTGAAACTTCGTTTTATCTGGTGGTGCTAAAGAATTTAGCTTCATTCCAAGGGACCCCAAAGATTCCAGCTATGGTGTTGGTTCTCCATCTGTTTCGATGAATAAAAATGATGTGGATGCCCAGATGATAGATCCCATAGCAACAGCTCAACCTACTAAGCCTGTGAACACGGAAAAGACTCCGTAAATGGTGGAGAATGTTGCAGACTCTGATGATCCTCCCTCCGAGGGTGAGCAGGTTATGATCGTGGGGTCCTCCAACATTGCTGACAGGGTACGAAACAGGAAGGGGACCAGTGCAAAAGCGATGAAAGCCAATCCCAAAAGGAAACTCACCTTACTTACCCCTCCTTCTAGAACCACAAGGCAGATGGGTTCGCATGGTAAGGCAATCATTCAAGTGACTGCAGAGACTCCAGATGATGATGACATCCATGGTAAGTATATATCTTCTTAACTTAATGATCCGTAATACTTCATATATCTGATTAATATATTTTGTTGCAGGTTTGCCTAATACCAAGGAGCTTCCAAACTCCCTTGCTTGCCATCGATTGGTTAAGAACGAGACCCCAGCTAGTTGGAGGGGGACTCTAGACAATATGTCCTTTGAGAGGCTATGCAACCTGCATGACAAAAGCTACACAAGGCAAGCTATCCTAGACAATCATCTCAACACCCAAACAAGGGAGCTGATTCAAACTGTGAAGAATGCTAAAGAAGAGATGGGTATTATCTTGGCCAGAGAGAAAAACAGAGAACTCCAGTATGCCGAGCTAGAAGCCAAATGTGATGAAGCCATGGAGGAGTTCGAAAAGAAACCTCTTGTTCAAGACCTTCGATCCAGGATACAAAGTCTCGAAGAGCAGCTAAAAGAAACCCAAGTAGAGTGTGGGAGGCTAAGACTGGAAGAGGCGAAGATAGCTGGCTACAAAGCGAAGGTTACCACCCTTGAATCTAAGTGTGCAGGTCTTGAGCCTGAGAGGACAAGGCTTGGAGAGCAGGAGATCAAACTGTGAGAGGAGGTAGATGGGTTGAACCTCCATTGCAAGGGTTTTAAAAAAGACAGAGTTGATGTGGTGTCAAAGGTTGTTCCCTACATAGCCATGGAGCTATACCATAGTGATGAGGTGGGAGAGATTGTGGGAAACCTAGTGAATGCTGCCATCTTTTATGGGAAATGCACAATGTTGGAGGAGATTGTAGAGACAAAGAAGCCTGTAATCCTATCGAAAGTGCCCTACTACTGTCTAACATCAGAAAAAGAATACAATGATGCTGGCAATGCATACACTACGGCAGAGTACCCCTTTCTCATCGAAGCAACCAAGAATCCATCAGCACCCTTAGAAGAACTCCTCTCTAAGAAGCCTCGCAAGATTCAGCCACCCTCATCAAGCAAAAAGACTCCGTCTGTGAAGCCTCCATCTCCTATTCAGCAAGAGGACCCTATGTCCTCCAAGAATGCATGAAGGTTGCCCTTTTGGCAGTTATTTAACCCCAAGGGTGGTGTGTACCCTAAGACATTTTTAGTTAATGCTTCTTAGGCTATTGCCTATTGTTAAACAATTTAACTTTTATGCTTGTTGGGCTTTGGCCTATTTCCTAGACAATATTTTAATGTATATGTTGGCTTCGGCCATATGCTATCTATGTTAGCTTATCTACAAATGCAGGTTAGGGGACAGTGTCCCACTTTTGCTAGAATGATGTTCTTCTCTTACGTTATTTATCAACGTTAGTATACAACCTAAGACTATAGTAGATAGATAGCCTTATTGTGTGTATTTTGAACCAAGATTTTAGCAATCCTATAATTTAATTGCTGACAGAGGGTCGCGACCCACTCCATCTTTGTCCTTAAGGTACAAAGGGCTTGGAATGCCCTAAGACTTTTAGGAAATTTAAAGTGAATTGTAATGGATGTTATTTTTATACAAGACATATGTGTCTTGAATCATCCTTCGACATTGAAACTTGTAAACCACTTGGCTGAACAAATCTTTGTTGTATAGAACGAAACAAGAGATTTGAGGGAAATACGTTATATTATTAATTGGGTAGGGAGGATTACATCATTTGAAGAAATGAAAACTAGAATGCCTACCATTAATGCTTCTTTCCCCAAATGAGAAGAATGCGATACATGAATTTGAAAACACACTAAATGTTTTGAAAGTGGTAAGTCTTATATGCAAAACTTACGAAGGTTAGCACTGTTCCAAGTCCTATCCATGGCATCTCCGAAGAGTGTTTCGAGCTTGTAGGCTTCGTTGCCGTAGGCTTCAGATATGACATAGGGTCCTTCCCATGTAGGCCCTAGCTTTCCTTGATACTCAGCTTTGCTTGCGCTGTTTAGTCGAAGGACATATTCACCCGGCTTGAACGTTGAAGGTCTAACTCTGTTGTTGTAGTACTTCTCGAACTTCTATTTGTAGATAGCTTCTCTAATTGAGGCTATTTATCTTCGTTCTTCAAGTAGATCAAGGTTTTTATGAAGCCTTTCTTCGTTCTCTAATGTCTCGAAGTTCATGATACGTTCTGTTTCAACACTTATTTCCGAAGGTAAGACGGCTTCTGTTCCATAGGTTAGGCTAAAAGGAGTCTCTAAATTTCTTGACTTGGGGTGCGTCCTATGTGCCCGCAAAACTTGGGGTAATTCATCTACCCATCCATGGTGGCTTCGACCAAACCTTCTTTCTATTCCTTTGACAACATCTCTGTTTGTGACTTCTACTTGCCTGTTACCCTGCGGGTGGTACACGGATGTGAACGACTGCTTGATCTTTAAACCTTTGCAGAAAGTTGGAAATACCCCTTCGGTGAACTCTTTGCCATTGTCAGAAATGATGATGTGGGGGACCCCAAATCGGCAGATTATGTGTTCCCACACAAAATTTTCCATGTGTCTTCCTGTTACTGATGCCAAAGGTTTGGCTTCGACCCATTTAGTAAATTAGTCGATGGCTATGACCAAGAATTTTACTCCTTGATAACGCTCAAATTGTGCATGTTTTTAGTAGCGTTATTCATGCTTTTGTATATGTTATTTATTTATATTTATATGCTTTTGTTACTTAATCGTACCAAAGTATGTTTACAAAGTATATTTAGCCAAAAAAAGGAAAAGGGAAGAAAAATTGAAAGAATGAGGAAGAAGGAAATATTTATGATCATACGAAGATTTCCATATCCAGAACCACATTCCAAAAAGGCATTTCAGTGAATAAAAGTCCAAGTATTCATCGTTCCAGGTTGACAAGTTTCAAGACAAAGAAAGAATCAAGTTTGGATGAAGAACCAAGAGCTATGAAAAAGAAATAAACCAAAAGCCAAAAGTCCAAAAATGAGTCTACAGCAGCACTTCATCTGATCGGATACAGCCCGCAACCGATTCGGATGGTGGCCACATTTGAAGACCAACCGATCGGTTGGAGACAATACCGATCGGTTGGATGTTGTCTGTTTTCCCAAACTTCATCATTAAGTCTTGTATATTCAAACCAACGATTCTAGGACGTTCCCAGGAGTCTTCTAGGCTATTCTACTTTACTTGGAGGCCAAGATGAAGCATTAAAGACCCTAGGCCTTGAGAATAGTATAAATAGAGCCATTTGTAACAATAGACACCCTTTCCTGTGTAGAAAGTTGTCTTATCTTCATCTTCCTCTACCATTTGTATTTGATGATACCCTTTGTAGGCATCTAGAAAACACTTCAGATGGAACCCTGAGAGAGATTCGACCTTTCAATCAATTTATGACAGAGGGTAGCAATCTTTTGGGCAAGCTTTGTTGATGTCGGTGAAGTCGACACACAAACGTCACCCTCTGTCATTCTTTTTTACCATAACCGGATTTGCTACCCAGGTTTGGTATTTCACTTCTCTAAGTATTCCTGCTCATACGAGCTCATCCACCTCTTTGCAAGCGGCTGCGTTCCTTTCAGGCGCTAGGCTCCATCGCTTCTGCTTAATTGGTTCAATGTGTTTGAATTCATTAAGCTTATGCTCTGTGCCGAAAGGTTTGCCATCAATCATAAGTGTCCTTGGGACCCCTGTCATGTCTGAGTACGTCCATGCCAAGACGTCTTTGTTGGATTTGAGCAGTTTCTCCTAATCTGTCTTGAAGTTAGTAGGGAATGCTTCCCGATTGCCACCGTTTGCTCCGGATAGAGCTCATTTATCACAATGTGCTCTTCAGCATCTGCACAACTTAGGATAACTTTTGAAGGCTCTTTAGGACTTTCTTTGATCTTTTTACCAACATCTTTTGCCTTTCCCTGGTTGTAGCTGGAAAGTACAGTTCCTATTCCATACGGTGTTTGGAATTTTACCGCTGAGTGTATGGTGGAGACTACGATACCCATATTCTACATGGGTTCTTCCTATCAATAAATTATAAGTAGAATCGGACCTTACGATTGCGAAAGTAAGGGTTTCTGTTCTTGCGAGCTTTCCTTCTCCACTCGTTATGTCTAACGGTACTTCTCCCAAAGGCCATGAATGCTCACCTGAAAACCCTACCAAAGGTATCTTTGAATCAACGCGCTTTGACCTGATCAAAGCCTTGAGTTTTAAGAAGCAATGCTCATATATGATCTCGCAGGAGCTTCCGCAGTCCATGTAGGCCCTATTTTCTTTCTGGTTGGAAATTAAGACTTTGATGACTAATGGATCATTCGAAGGGCTTGGCCTGTAATGGAGGGAAACGTTACTTCCCCTACCTCGTATATCTCCTTCTCCGTCACCTTTCTTTTCAAGTTTGTCTTACCCCAATGAACCATAAGTATTGGGGCTTCGGGAGGAGTGGTGTCTTTAGCCAATTGAGTGTCAAAGGTTTTCTCCTTGCCCTTCTTTATGCCTTTCACTAAATGTGCCAACTGTCCAGACTTTATGGCTTCTTCTATCTGCCTCTTTAGCTCTCTGCAACTACTTGTTTCATGGCCATAATCTTCGTGGAAGTGACAATACTTGGTTTTATCTCTATTTCTGCCCTTGCTTGTCATGCGAGGGGGCGGTTCAAAAGCCTTAGCGGCCCTCTCCGTTGTGAGTATTTCTTTCGGAGATTTAGTCAGGCTTCCTAGCAACCCATGATTAGGACCTTTGTTGTACGGAGTGAACCTATCTCTGTTTTTGTTTTTGTTCTTCGATCCTTCCCACA
The DNA here is from genome assembly GCA_021014915.2 of Artemisia tridentata subsp. tridentata. Classification (NCBI taxonomy): domain Eukaryota; kingdom Viridiplantae; phylum Streptophyta; class Magnoliopsida; order Asterales; family Asteraceae; genus Artemisia; species Artemisia tridentata. The sequence continues at coordinate 251,352,656 of CP139505.1, forward strand.
CAGAGTACTTCGAGTACTTCCTATGGCTTTCCCTATTTTCGATCGGAGCCCCATTGGTAGATACTTCCTTCGCTTCTATCCAAGTATATGTCTTTTCCATTAAGCCCTTATAAGTTGTCGGAAGGTCAGTGGATAGAAATTCCACCAAGCTTCGATTTCGTTAGCCATGTACAAAACCAGAGATATGCTGATCTTCATGTAGACCCAAGATCTGTAGAGTATCATCGGTGTACCTTGTGACAAAAGCCCTTGTGCTTTCATTCTCCCTTTGTTTAATGTTGTGCACCGTTAAATGGGTCCTTATGAACTTCTTTTGCTGGCTAAAATGTGATCAGAACTTAGCCTTTAGGTCATCAAGGTTGACAATACTACATGGCTTATCTCCGTTCCACCAGATATGAGCAGAATCTCGTAGGGTGTATGTAAACATGTGGCAGGCTACAGGCATGCCCCACTTTTGCATTCTAATGGCCCCTTCGAACAAATGTAGAAAGTTTTACGGATCCCCCTTCCCATCATAAGTGCCTATGTTTGTAGGCCTTTTCAACCCATCGGGTAAAGGGTAGTCTTCTATCAATCTTACGAAGGGTGTTGCGGAAGCCATAGGCTCCGAATACAGGAAATTATAAGGTGGTGCATACATGGGGATAACATTATATGGATTATGGTTCGGGGGCACTCCCATAGGAGTTTGGTTAGGGTAAGATAGGTAGGAAGCATTCAAGCCAAAAGGATAACTATTTCCCACGGTACACGGGGGGTATACTATAGGATGCCCGAAGGGTATGTTCCCATAATGTTGAGGGAGACTATGGTTGTTGGACTATCCATTTACTGGGGGATATAAACCCTGAGGGTAATACTGAGTTTGGAACGGTGGTACATACCATTGGGAGGAAGATTTCATCCCATATTAAATGGAGGAGGATTGCCTTCTACGCCAGATGCATGAGAAGGCTGCAACGGAACCCCTGCTTCAGTCCTTCCAAGATGAGCTGCTAATAACGGAGGTAGATTCACCTTCTTCTCTTCCCTTCGTTGGCTTCTTCCATTGGAACCTTCGGCTACCGCTCCTTCTCTACTAGTCGGAGCCCTCTCAGGAACTCCTTCGAACCTAACAGACCTTCTGCTTAGCCTTCGACCAACAGGGAACCCTATCCTCAGGGCTGAGTCTGTTGTCCCGTGTGCCAGAGGCCTAGGTTCCATCTCCATGTCTTCATCGTAATCATCACTAGAGTATTCCAACTCCCTTCGCATCTCTGTATTCCGAACATGCCTCTTGCGAGCCCTTAGGAGAGATTCCAATGCCTCAAGGTTAGCTTCGACAAAGGCTGGGCTAATGACAGGTTCCAAGGTGGCTGATGTCGAAGCATGATGGTTAGGTGTTACTTCTGGATGAGATCATGTTGTGAACGTGGAATGGTAATAGGGGGAGGTTGTTAGGGTCGTCAACTGGTATTGGCATCAAGGTCGAGAAACCCGGTGGGGGAGTATCTCCTCTCCCTTGATCCATGCTGGAAATGTAGTGAATGTAGTTGACTGGTTATAAACTTGGGAATAACGAGACCAATTGTAGCGGGTCCCACAGATGGCGCCACTGATTGTACAATAAATTGCACGACTAGGCCTTGCGATGATGATCGAAAGGTATAAGGGGTTTTGTAGTTGCACCAAGCTTGTTGTTAACCTGAAATAAGAAATACGAAGACACTACGTTAAGTGATTGCGTAGGGGTTGGACCCTGCGAACCACCTCCAGCGTGCGAATGAGTATGTGATATGATAAGTTGGTAAGTTTGCAGTAAAATGAGAGGGTCGAGTTTGCATACCATTGTTCCCAGCTTGTCCAAGCTATTTATAGGGGGAAATAACCTTGGAGAGCTCTTACATAATTTTATGAGATCATGGGGGCGTCCCATGATTTGTGGTAACCGCTCGGGCTTAATGTCCCACTCTCCCTATCTTGGTGGGAAAGCCAAGGAGAAAGAGAGGACGTGGGTGAGACCAAGTCATGCTATATTCCGTATTAATATCATCGGAGGCCATACCCCGAAGGGCTTGGACATTCGATTGGCGAATTCCCGATTGGTAACCATGTTATAAATGAATGGTTTGACACCAATGAAGATTTTAGGACGCTGACCTAGGCCTTCGAGATGAAGGTTGCGACCAGGTACGAAGGGGTGTCCTTCGACCTATTCGGAGGGTACATCATCACATATTAAATACTATGTTAGTAGGGAATTTCATGTGAGGGGCTTCATTTGGGTAAACGTATCGACGAGTTGCTGGATTTATGAATTAAAGTTTCCTAGCTCCTCGAACGTTTGCTACATGACCACTAAATTATGATAGCCCGAACAGTAGTGCGGTATTTAACTAAAAACATTTTATAAACTAGTAAGCCATTTTTATAATGACATACACAAATACTACAAGTTACAAAGTACAATATCATGATCAATATAAAGACTTATATAGACTTGTATAAATTCCAAATCGCTATTTCAAAAACCTAAGACACGATATCATATTCCTAGGTTGTACGTAGAAGTTTTCCCAGCTTATCCATCGACTTCGTTATAAATTTGATATCATTAACTCACGGTGATTCATAGCCCCATTTTTACTCGTTTAACTATTTATTAAACTCTTTGGGGGAGATACATGCTCAACTATTCTAATTTCAATCTTGATTATTTGCAAACTGTACTATTATCTGAACTGAATATTGTATTAGCACTAAGTAAACACTATTGTCACACTTAAGTCCCTATATCACGAACCACTAATCACTAGTTAAGTAAGCGCAAGTACTACGTTTGTGTTAAGCCGGTTAGGTAACAAAACGCACTATATTTGAAGATGTTTGTGTTAAGCCGGTTAGGTAACCAAACGCACTATATTTGAAAACATTTGTGTTAAGTCGGGTAGGTAACCAAACGCACTATAATTGATGTTGTGTTAAGACATTTGTAACATGAGCTTAGTGGAATAGTAACTATTTTTCAACGATTAGGTGTGAGATCATAACTCACACTACAAACAATGTGTTCAAACAATTAACTATAAACCTATGAACTCACCAACCTTTGTGTTGACACTTTTTAGCATATTTATCTCAGGTCCATAATGTATGAGGCTGGCACAGTGGAGCACGGATTCATCAAGAGGGCTATAAATTTTATTATCATTCAAAAACTTATTTGTAAACCGTGAAACTACTAGGACCTCATTTTGTAAACTCTGATATTTATATAATTTGAATGATAACTCTCTTAAAAAATGACTCAATTAGAGTTCGTTTTCTATTGTTATAACTGTTATGCCATGAAGTAACACCCAGTTTGAATTCTGCTGCGTTCACAAAATTGGGGGTGTTACATTGAGAAAATGACGATACCGAAGGAATTGAACATTGAGAAAATTGACATCTTTTACTCAAGACCACTTAGTATACTAATAATACCATTTGTACTTTTCAACGTATATAAATCTTATTAGAAATGAATCAAAGATTTACAATGGAATAGCTCACTGTAAACTATTCCAATTGATGACATATGAAACACTCCTATTAGAACAACTAGTGGCAGCTAGCTTTGCATAGTTCGTTCCTAGGAAAGGGGATCCTATCTGTTGGATCGATATACTTTGACCAAACTAACTTGTAGCTTGTCTAATGGTTTAGCAACCTTGGATAAATCCAAAACTACTAATATTGAAACGCTGATATACTTTGTTAAGTATGCGGAATCTACTTCAACAAAGCTAAGAAGAATTAACACAAAACTTTGATTATATTAAACCTTGAACCTGCTTACTTTATACAGATTCACTAACAAACTCTAAACACTAATACTCTAATAATCAACTAATACTTTTCTCTAAAACTTCGTCTAAACTCATACGTCTAATGCCAACCTAGAGATCCTTTTATAGGCACAAGGAAAACCCTAGTCTGTTTACAATACTTGAATGACAAGTAATTCTAATTATAATCTAATAATAACTCTAAGAACATTCTAGAATTACACATTAATCCTTAAACGTATTTGCATATCAGTCCTTTATCTTTAGCAGTACTTTGACTTCTTTAGAACATGAGCAGTACTTTGACTTCTTATCGAGCAGTACTTTGACTTTCTTCTTGTAGCAGTACTTTGTAGCCCAACAATCCTCCCCTAACTTGAATTCCACTTGCTTGATTTCAAGTTCCTTTGTATTTCTTTAACTTCAACATCTTTATCTTCAAGGAAAGACTGTATCATTAACTTCTGTCTCATGTTGGTTTTGTCATCATCAAAGTAATCATTAACAGCAATCTTTATCAGCAACATATCTTTTCAGCAACTCAGCATCATATTTGCAATAGGTACATCAGATCTTAAAAGTTTCATACTATTCTCATCACTTCTAGGTGTGTTAACTCCTGTGAGAGGTGAATCATTGAAAACTTAATGGATTTTGATGTCTCTTTACCAAAGCCATTAACTCTTGAGTAGCCAATGTTTAGGTTTAAGAACCATGGTACATTGATAACCATATGGTTTTTAGCAAATCATCAGCTATCAACGGATTTGATTAGTCTTTACCAATAGCCGTTTGCTTTTGGACTAGCTAGTTCTTTTAGTACAATCACTACCATGGTGAACTAATTACCATACAATGGTTTTCCACAGCCTTTACCACAAAGCCATTATCTTGTGGGCTAGCCAACTCTTCACTAACATAGATATGGTGAGTTGAAAACCATACAATTTTTAGTAAATTGTCAACTAAAAACGGATTTGATAATCACATCAGAGCCGTACCCTCATGATGAGTCAAACTCTTTCTTGTTTACTTCAACATGGTGAGTTGAATACCATTTGTTGTTGTTTAAATCTTTTGTGCTTAAAAATATTTTTGCACTTTTCAAAAATCTCTGATTTTATCAAAAAACTTTACTGGTTTCATGCTGCAAGCAGTACTTTGAGAAAGTACTGTTTGTCAAGCAGTACTTTTAAATAAAGTACTTATTTTTCAAAAGATTTATATTATAAATATCATACCAGTTGTTATGCATCAATCTTCAGCTAGCATTGTCCATTTGATGAACAATCCAATCACCATCAATGCAGTTTCACTTTCTTCTTCCACTTCCATGCCATAATCTAGCATTCTAATCATCAGATCCCTAGTAAGTGGATATCTTTGCTCTGCTAACATGTGGATCATTGTTCCATCTTCTAGCTCCAAAACATGTATTCCCACTTATTCAAAGAACCTCCATATGTTAATTTCCCAATCCTCTTGATTTTCCCAGAGAGCACTATCACTTGTCTCTTCTGTTTCCCAGATGGTTGTGAGATCTCCTACCAGAACCAGAACTACTCCTTGTGGTGGAATATGTTCAAAATAAGTCTGCACTTGTAGATATAGCTGAAGCATATCCTCTCTGTCTATCAGATGTAGTATATCCCATAACAAATTGAATACTCTAAAGCTTCCATCTTGTCTATGAAATATCAAGTAGTCCCATTCTTGTGAATCTACAACTGAGAATGTAGAAATCTTGGACTTCTTATCTGCAACATCTTTTGATTTTGGATGCTGAAAGTCAACAACTCTCAAGTAATTTCTTAGCTCATCAGCTGTGTCTACTCTTAATTCAATAGAATCCTTGAGCTTCTTTGATGACTGTTCATCGGTTGTTGTTCTTTTCCTCTTTGAGCTCCTTGTAACAACTCTTTCTTTTCTGCTATCTTCAAGCTTCTTATCTTCAAAAGAAATAATGCTTGCAAGATCTTTTTCTACAACATCCCTAACAGCATCATACAAATCCTTCATCTCTGTATGTGTCAATTTCACCAAACCTGTATATCCTCTACCTTTGAGATAAGCCATCATAGAATTTCTTTCTTGAGCTTTACTTTGTGGCCTTCTAGGTTTGATAAGTTTCCTTGACTCTTCAGCATCTAATTCAGTCTGTAATTTCCTTGCAGCTTCCTCATTTTTAGCATCCTGAATAGCTCTTAGTTCTTTCAAGGTAAGCTTCTTCTTCTTAGTTTCTACCATGATCCCTTTACCTTTGTCTTTTGGATCTAACTCCTGGGTAGGTTGAGAAGAAGTATGAGGTTGTTGTTCAACATCAAGAATACTTATACCTCTTGGTCTAGCCATATTTAACATGATGTCAGCAATAGTCTCATCATCACTTTCAGTATGTTTTCTAACTTCTTCTTCCTGTTGAACTGGATTGGAAGGGCCAACTTCTTCTTGAACTTGTTTTGAGGGACCAACATCTTCTTCAAAATCCAAAGTCCTTGGTGTAATAGTTCCTTGATGAGCAGTACCTTGAAGAGCAGTACTTTCAACATCAGTTCCTTCCAAATCCACTTCCTCAGTATCACCACTTTTTACTTCAACAGTAGCATCTTCAATGTTGATCTGCTCTGTTTCATCACTTTTCCTCTCAACAGTATCTTCATGAGGAATATCTTCAAGTGGTGTATCATAATGAAGCCCAGTATCTTCATTGAACTCAGTATCTTCATTCAAATTCTCTAAATTCCTCCCCAATTGGAATGAAGACTGCTTGTGGATCTTTCTTTTCTTGGACTTAGACTTCTGTGAGTGTTGACCAGTCTTCTTCTGTGACTTTACCCACAACCGTGTTGCTTTACTAATGGCCAAACAAACCTCTTTAATCGTCTGAACTTTCTTGTCAAATCCAATATCTGATCAGCTTGATCATCAGTGACCTTCTTCAGCCTCCTTAATTCCCTGGAAAGCTCATAGTTGGTCAAGACATCCTCAACAACTTCCTCATCTTCCTCAGATGTTTGATGCCTATCTGTGGAAGCATTGGGAGTTGGTGGTAGAGTCTCATCTTGAGGTGAATTCTCCTGAGCAGCACTTTGTGAAGATGAAACTGGAACAGTATGTTGAGAAGCAGTATGTTGTGAAGAACTATCTTCTCTTGAAGCTGGTTGCTCATTAATTGATAATGCAGAGTATTCCTATTGCTCTTGTTCTTGGTCTTGCTCTTGCTCTGCATCCCTAACTGCTTGTGCAACTTTCAATATATGGGCTGTCAAAGGTGTATTTCTCCCAGAGAACTTGATACTCTTCTTAGCAATGAATGTAAACACCTTTGGTGGAAGTGTGACAGTAGGTAGAAAACTTTGAGGTTTAGAAATTCCCTCAAGGTGTTTGTTTAAGAATACCTGAATAAACCTTGGGTACATCAAGAATGGTGAACCATTAGTGATGTGTGAGAGCATTCCATCAAGAATCATCCTTGAAAAGTTGAAAGGACAATTTGTAGCTAAACCCACCAATGCAGAAGCAATGTTCTGACCAAACTGCTCCCATGAAGTACTCTTCGGACTCAAACAGTGAAGTAGAACATGTATGAGATATTTCCAATGAGGACTAAAGAATGGCTTCTGAAAAGTAAGTATGGTGAGATCACCTTCATACCCAATATCCCTGAGTGTATCCCAAATCTCTTGTCTTTCAAAACGAATAGCACTCCCTGCATCATTAAACTGCAAATCTTCCCTAATTGAAGATTCAGTAACCCTAATTGCTCGACCAGCAACCTTAGCACGAATAAAAGGAACACCATCTTGTTCATCAGACTTAGCAGTAGACCAAAACTGTTGAATCCATGGTCCAATTACATCAGGGTTTACCAAAATAGCATAATTGATTGATGACCCAGTCAAGAAATCAATTATCGCATGAAAATTAACATTCTTTGCCGTTTTATCCAAGTTCGCGACCACGTTATGCTTAGAACAGAAATCACGATTAGCCATTGATTGTGAAGAGTGTTAAGCGAAGGTAATTAGCGATTAGAATCGTGGATAGCGAATGAATGAATGGATGGATAAGAATAAAGTGAAGAGTGAAAATCGGTATAGTGGAATTGGGTAAATATAGGTAAGATTTAAAAAATCAAAGCCTAATTAATAGTGTTACCGTTGTATTTGGCTTTTACCCCCTCCGTAATGAATTAATTAACTGTAACCCCACATTTTTGACCGTTGGAACAGTACTTCCACGTAAGCAGTACTTCTACCTAACCAGTACTCTTTAAAGCAGTACCTTGGAGCAGTACGTTGCAAGATCAGTACTTTCCATCCTCTTATACTTCTAAACGATCCAAATAAACTTCAAACTAATCCAAGAACTTATATGATGGCGCATGCATAAGTTCTAACTAATAACTATGTTGCCTCCCCTCAAATACAACATAGGTTCTAAACTAATAAATCAATACTTTCATTAAGAACTGAAAGAAAGTATACTAACTAATACTAAAGCCTCCCCTCAAATGTAGCCTAGTAGTTAATCATCCCAATGCTCACAACTAAGTGGTTGAATCTTGAAACATCAAATCCCTTAGTGAGTAGATCAGCTACATTGTCTTCTGTGTGAACTTTGACCACATTTATAAGCCTGTGCTCATAACAATCTTGAATGAAGTGATGCCTAATCTGAATATGCTTGGTCTTGGAGTGATAAACTAGATTCTTCACAATACAGATGGTACTCTCATTATCAATGTTGATAGGAGTATTCTTGAAGTTGTATCCATAATCCAAGAGTTGATTCTGCATCCACAAAACTTGTCCACAACAGCTTGCAGCAGCAACATATTCTGCTTTAGTAGAGGAGGTTGCTGCAATTGTTTGCTTCTTACATTGCCATGAGACTAATCTTCTTCCATGATATTGACATCCACCAGAGGTTGATCTTCTATCATAATTATCTCCTGCATAATCACTATCTGAAAAAGCTTCCAAGTGAAAAGGTGACTCCTTAGGATACCATAATCCTAACTTTGGTTGATGCTTGAGATATCGAAAAATCCTCTTGACTGCATACATATGTGAAACCTTGGGTGTAACCTGATATCTTGCACATAAGCATACAGCAAACATGATGTCAGGTCGTGATGCAGTCAAGTACATAAGACAACCAATCATAGATCTGTAAAGCTTCACATCCACAGCTTGTCCATCTTCATCCTTGCCTAATGGTTTATTGTTGTCAATAGGTGTGGTGGCAGGCTTGACAGTTGGAAGGTCAAATCTTTTAAGTATGTCTTCAACATACTTTTCTTGATTAATGAAGATTCCATCTCTTGTTTGTCTAACTTGAAGCCCCAAAAAGAAAGTTAATTCTCCCATAGAACTCATTTGAAACTCCCGCTGCATAAGTTCTTCAAATTCTTTCACCATAGACTTCTTCGTGGATCCAAAGATAATATCATCCACATAGACTTGGACTAACATAATGTCCTTCTTATCTCTTTTGATAAACAAAGTCTTATCAATGGCTCCTCTCCTGTAACCATGTTGTAATAGAAAAGTAGAGAGTCTCTCATACCAAGCTCTGGGAGCTTGATGAAGGCCATATAATGCCTTGATCACCTTGTAGACTTTGTTTGGATGTGCAGGATCTTCAAATCCAGGAGGTTGTTTAACATAAACTTCCTCAGTAATTGTGCCATAAAGGAAGGCACTTTTCACATCCATTTGGTAGACAGGAAATCCCATGTATGATGCAAAGGCAAGAAATAACCTTATTGCCTCAATTCTTGCAACAGGAGCAAACACTTCATCATAGTCCACTCCTTCTTCTTGGCGATATCCTTGTGCAACCAATCTAGCTTTATTTTTGATAACATTCCCTCTTTCATCTCTTTTGATTCTGAAAACCCATCTTGTACCAATGACTCTCTTGCCATCCGGTAGATCACATAATACCCAGACCTCTTGAAGCTTGAATTGTAAAAGCTCCTCTTGCATAGCTTCAACCCAACTTTCATCAGTTAAAGCTTGAGCTACCTTCTTGGGTTCAGTTTGAGATAGAAAACAAGCAAACAGGCATGTTTGTTGATCCTTGTGATTCATCCTGTTTTGTTTGTAAACAAAGCTAAGTAAAGCAGTATGTTGCTTAGAGAGACCTTTAACTTTGTTTCTTGTAACCACTCCTGAAGAGGGTGATCCAATAATATTGCTTTGAGGATGAGCTTTATGAACTGTCAATGTAGGAGTTGGGGGAACTGGAAGATCAGATTCCAAATTAGTAACATCAGGTTCTTCATTGGTAGTTGAGAAAATACCTTCATGATTGAGCTCATCATCAATTTCTTCTAACCCAGGAATGTTAGCATTATCCAAATCATCATCATCAACATTGGAATCATCATCATTTCCCCAATTTGATGGTTCTAACACACCAGAAATACTGTCAAAAGGATCATCAGTACTTTGATCAAAAGTACTGTGAGCAGTATCTTTGAATTTACCCTGTTTCTTTGCAGCATCATAAGCCCTCCTTTGTTCATCTTCATAGGATTTTGCTATAGTTTCTTGAAAAAGCATCCTATTAAGTTCATCTTGTATGGCTTGATCCTCATCAGATACTGTATTGGTTGGTTGAGCAGTACTTTGTTCCTTATTAGTAACTTCAGGTTCTTTATCAGGAACATCTTCTGGTCTAACATTGACTCTATGAACAATGTACTGAGAATCATCTTCTTTGTGATTAACTTGATTTTCTTCTCTAACAGGCACATAATTCATAGATGGAGTGAACTTGAGATCAAGATCAAACATCCAATCAGGACCTTTTCCTCTTTGAGGTTCTTTATCTTCCAAAAATTCAACATGAAGACAATCTTGAACCCTTTTGGTACTCATGTTATATACTCTAAAACCTTTGCTACAAGAAGAAAGTACTCTGATACCACTTGTTGGATCGATATACTCTGAAACCTTTGCTATTTGTATAGTAACCTAATAGATATCCTTCATCTGACTTACCATCAAATTTTCCCAGAGAATCAATGGTATTTAGAATAGTCAGAGGACAGCCAAAAGGTTCTAGAAAATGAATGTTTTATTTTCTTTCCCATGAGTAGCTCATATGGTGTCTTCATCTGAGGTTTAGTTACTGATACTCTATTTAAAACATAGCAAGCAGTACTTATAGCTTTAGCCCAAAAGAGAATAGGTAATTGTGAATCTGCAAGCATTGTTCTAGCTGCTTCAATCAATGTCCTGTTCTTTCTTTCTGCAACACCATTCTGCTGTGGAGTTCTAGCAATGCTAAACTCTCTCTTGATCCTTTTCTTGGCACAGAATTCATCCATATGCTTGTTCTTGAATTCTGTTCCATTATCACATCTAATACCTCTTACTTTGAGTCTCAATTGATTTTCAAGGGCTACTATCAGGTCATGGATAGCATCAAAGGTTTCATCTTTGAATCCCAAGAAAAAGACCCAACTAAATCTGCTACAATCATCTGTCACAACCAAGAAGTACTTCTTCTTGTTTAAACTTTCTACTGAAACTGGTCCAAACAGATCCATGTGTAGCAACTCCAAAGGTTCTCTAATAGCTCTGTCCTCAAGCTTCTTACATGAAGCTTTATGTTGTTTACCCTTCTTGCAAGCTAAACATGAATGATCAGTCTTGAATGTTTTGGAAGGTAAACCTCTAACTAAATTGCCTTTGACCAGCTTGTTGATGTTCTTGAAATTTACATGACCTAGTCTTCTATGCCATAGATGTGCTTCTTCTAATGATGCCTTGGCTACTAAACATGTTGCTCTTCCAGCAGAATTGAGACTCTTTAAGTCTAAACTGTACACATCATTAGTTCTTGGTACTTTCAATGTTACCAAGTGATCATCAACAAACTTGAACTCAGGAGAGAGAATAAGACATTCTGTATCAGTGAACAGAATTGGGTACTTCTTGTCACAAATCTAAGAAACTGACAAAAGATTGAACTTGAGCTCCTTCACATATCTAACATTTTCAAAATCAATACATCCAGCCTTGATGGTTCCTTTGCCAGTGATTCTCCCTCCATCAGGATCATTACCAAATGCAACTCTTCCTACATAATATGCCTTAAAATCTGACAGGATCTCCTTGTCCCTTGTCATGCTGCCAGAGCAACCACTATCAACAATAATATGATCTTTAAGCTCCTCCTCTGGGTTACCCTGCACAGTAAAAGAAAAGGGTTAGTTTCTTTTAGGAACCCAAGCCATTACTGAATTGTGTTCCCCTTGTGGAGTGACATACTTGAATTCCTTCAGTATGTAATCTCCACTGGTTTTGAAGGCATGGTCAATGATTATTTGCTTTGGTCCCATGTCCTGTGTTGTATTATCAACAACACTCCCTGTTTCACCCTTATTTGATGAAAGTACTGCTTGTTCCCCATCAGTACTTTCTTTCTTAACCCAATTTCGTTTGACTTTAGGTTTCTCTGACCTAGGTACTCTGCTTGAGGTGTAAAACCTTTTAGATTTATATGAAGTGAATCTCTTAGGTCTTTTATGCGAAAAAGTGTTAGCAGTACCATGATTGGGTGAAAACTTAGCTGTAGTTTTAGAGGGTACTGCTTGAGAAACCTTAGACTTATCAGTACTTGAGAATACTGATGGTTTTGAAAAAGGTCTTTTCTGGTGAGGGTACCTATAGTCTTTTGAGAAATTACTATGGTTAACCCTATTTGAGTGATTCCAAACTGGTCTAGTCTCCCCTGGCTTATGGTTGGCAGGTCTATTCTTTGGGAACTGACTTAAATATTCTGAGTGAAAGTCACAGTGCTTAATCAAATGATCAGGACTATAGCATACATAACATAATTTTTGCTCCATATTCCCAAATCCTCTTCTATGATTAAAAGGTTTCCTATAGTTAGCAGTATTTTGAAAAGTTTCTCTTGAAGGTACTGCTGAATGTCTATCAGCACTTTGAAAAGATTTTGGAGGTACTGCTTGTTTTTGAAAGGCTGTAAGAAACTTTTGATCATTACCCCTTTGAAAATCATCCTTGGGTTTCTCAGAACTAGATTGTCCAGTAAGCTTCTTCCTAAACTCTAGGTTGTCTACACCATAACAAGAAACATCTGTCTTAGGTGGTTGAAGTCTACCAGTGGGTGGAAGAACTGAGTGGTACTCCTTATCTTTCTTAAACTTAGGAGGTGATTCACTAATTGGTTCCTCATTCCTAGATGTGTTTTCTTCTGAGCTAGTAAGTTCATCATCACTAGGTGAGATCTCTTCCTTATCACTAGGTGGGGTCTCATCTGAACTACTAACATCATAACCTAGTCCAGCTCTACTGTTTATTCTTCTTTGTTTTTCAACAAATTGAACATGTGATAGACCAGCCTGTTTAATACTACCAAGTTTTTCTAACAAAGCATCTCTTTCCTCAGTAATCTTTTCTAATTCAGACACCTTACATCCTAACTTCCATTCACTCAATTTTAATTGATAATCTTGTTGCTCATATTTTTCTCCCCAAGCCATTTCATTATTTTCATGTGTTAATATTTTGGCTTCCATTGACTCTAAAGTTAATTGATAACCAGCTACCTCAGACCTAGCTGTTCTACAATTATCTCTTTCAGTCACATAGTCTTTAAGCAACTTTTGATACACATCATTACACTTAGAGCATACCTCAGAGACATTGGATGAACTTGGTGAAGTAGCTACCATAGCAATCTGAACAGGTTCATCTTCATCCTCCATGCTCCAGTCAAATCTTCCAAGACTATCTCTTGATTCCAAAGCAGCATATCCTGGTTCCTCATCAAAAGCTGTGCTCCAATCAAAGTCTTCCATTGCAACCATAGAATAGGTTACAGGTTCATCATCAAATTCACTGCTCCAGTCAATTTCAGCTAGATTTTCTTGAGCCACCAAAGCTTTTGGTTGTGATTCAGTAATAGGAACCTCGTTTTCTTTCAACCTTGGGTTGTTCAATCATTCTGTTTGCTTGATATTTTGCAAACTTGCATTCCCTTGCAAAGTGTCCAAGCTTTTGACAATTGAAACATTCAATCTTGGATTTGTCAAAAGTGATACCCTGTTTGGCTTTGAAATCAATTCCCCTTCCTGTCTTGTTCATGAACTTCTTGATCCTTGCAGTGATCATGGCAACTTGCCATCTGATGTCAATCTCCTCTAAAGCATCTTCTTCAATCTGCAACAAGTCTTCTTGATAGGTATCAGGTAGAGTGGCTTGTTGAGCAAAGAAGGAACATACAACATCATCAGAGTTGGTGTTGTTTGTTGGTGATGGGTTGGGGATAGTAGTGGTTGTGCAAACATGCTGTGTATCACCAACAGTACTTTGAGAAGGATAAGCAGTACTTTTAGTGGAAGTACTGCTTCTGTTTTTAGAAGATACAAAAGCTATGTTTTGAGTTTTCTGAGAACTATGACCATTCATCTCTTGGTCGTACACCTTCAAATTGTTGTAGAGATCATCAAAGTCCATAGAATCCAATCCAGGTTGTCCTCTAATCATGGTAGCAACCACATGCCAGACAGATGGCAAACTCCTTAAGAACTTCAAATTTGCATCTTCAACGGTTACCTCTGCTCCATACAACTCTAGCATACTAAGTAAATTTTGGAATCTGTCATAGGCAGCATCAAGACCTTCTCTTTCACCAACAGTGAAAGTTTCAAACTGCTGCTTCAATAAGTTTCTATGCATCTTCTTGGAAGCATCATTACCTCCGAATCTTGTCTTGATCGCAGCCCACAATTGTTTTGCATCCTTAGCATCATGGAACTTTAGTAGGTGACCATCAGGAATAGCAGACAACAGTATGTTAAGAGCCTTATCTTGATTTCTCTTTGTAGCTGCTGGCAAGGTTGGTTGAGGTGGTTTAGGTTGTCCTTCAACTGCTACAGGTTCTTCAAGAACAACATTACCATTGACAATTACATCCCATAGAGCATGGTCTGTAATAGCAAGGTACTGCCTCATCTTCATGCTCCAGAGATCATATTCTCCCTTCTTGATGATAGGAATTCTGAGTGAGGTGATGGATGGGATTGGTGCAGCTTTAGTCGTCATCGTTTAGGGTTTGTTGTTAAATCGGTTTTAAGGGTTTCTTCTTAATCAGAGTCTCCACACAAGCTCTGATACCACTTGTTGGATCGATATACTCTGACCAAACTAACTTGTAGCTTGTCTAATGGTTTAGCAACCTTGGATAAATCCAAAACTACTAATATTGAAACGCTGATATACTTTGTTAAGTATGCGGAATCTACTTCAACAAAGCTAAGAAGAATTAACACAAAACTTTGATTATATTAAACCTTGAATCTGCTTACTTTATACAGATTCACTAACAAACTCTAAACACTAATACTCTAATAATCGACTAATACTTTTCTCTAAAACTTCGTCTAAACTCAAACGTCTAATGCCAACCTAGGGATCCTTTTATAGGCACAAGGAAAACCCTAGTCGGTTTACAATACTTGAACGACAAGTAATTCTAATTATAATCTAATAATAACTCTAAGAACATTCTAGAATTACACATTAATCCTTAAACGTATTTGCATATCAGTCCTTTATCTTTAGCAGTACTTTGACTTCTTATCGAGCAGTACTTTGACTTTCTTCTTGTAGCAGTACTTTGTAGCCCAACACTATCAACTGTAATTCTAAGTATTACTTTATGTGTTTGTTTAGGATCTATACTTATCTCGGTTACCAAGTTTCGTTTAAATAGGGAAGGGAAATACTTTGGATGCACATGGGTATAGTAGTTTGCCAACTTGGAGTAGATAGCACGTGCCTAGGAAACTAGGTGATGCATGCTTTTGTTTTCCAATTCCAATAACCTTTTGTACCCAAGATCTTACTTTATCGTCCTTTGATAAGACCTTTCGCTTCTCTTCCTAAGAAGTTTCCCGCCCTTTCTTCATAGACTAAGTTTCTCTTCACAGATAAGTCTTCAGTGTCATTGAGACATTTGGTCTTTGACTTCCCTGAAGCTTGACTGTTGATTGAGATTTATACAACTCTCACTGATTTCATTTATCAATGAGTTGCTCTTACTGACAACTATTAGTGACCAAAGTTCATGACCAATGTTCGCCGATAACTGTCAGTGAGCTTTACTCTTTGATAACCATCAGGGAGTAACACTCTTCGATAACGAACAGAGAGTAAGACTTCTGATTTCCATCAGGGTCTTACTCTTTGATCCTTATCAGTGAGTGCCATTCTCCCTGATCCTTATCAGAGAGTTAACCAATTAGGTTATTTTATGTTTAAATACTTGGCAGAGATAATTGGGTACAAAATCAGACCCAACAAGTTTGCTTTGATTCAACGATCCACCTTAGATGTAACATCGTTTAAGGTTGGATGCGTGCCATGTTAGGGGAATGTCATCCGCTTCAGGCGTTGTTAACAAGTAAGAACCGTTGTCGTTTGCCTAACGAATGATGCATGGCCCATCTCAATTGGGAATGAGCTTACCCTGACCTGTGGCCTTACTGACCATGTTTCTGCGCATTACATGCTCCCCAGGTTTGAAAGACACCGGGTGGACGCGTTTGTTGTAATACTTTGCCATTTTATTTTTAGAGTGTGTTAGGCGGATGGCGGCTAGATCACGCTTTTCCTCGGCTAGTGCTAGGTATAGCCTGAGAGAATCTTCATTTTCATCCTCGTTAACCATAACAACTCTTTCTGTTTGGATGAGCAAATCCACAGGTATTACGGCTTTAGTTCCAAAAACCAAATTGAATGGTGTTTCGTATGTGCTTTCCTTTGGCATGGTTCTTGATGATGTACCCTCCGAACGGGTCAAAGGACTCCCCTTCGAGCCTGTGCGAAGCCCTCTCTTCGGAGGCCCAGGTTAATCTCCTAAAACATTTCATTGGCGTAAAACCATTCATCTATGAAGTGGTTACAAGTTGGGAAGTCGCCAATCGAAGCCTTAAGCCCTTCGGGGTATCTCCTTCGAAGGAACTACAACGGAGAGCTACCTTGACCTGGTCACACCCACGTTCCTCCTTCCCTTAGGCTTTCCCGCCAAGAAGGAGATCGTGGGCCACAAAGCCCTAGCGGTTACCACATTTCATGGGACGCCCCCATGATCTTCGAATCAAGTGCAACCGCCCTCTAAGGCCTATTTCTCCCATATAAATAGCTTAGATGGGCCATAATCATGGTAATGCCAACTTAACTCTCTCAACTTACTACAAACTTACCATATCACATACTTACTCGCACGTCAGAGGTGGTTCGCAGGGTCCAACCCCTGCGCAATCACTTAACGTAGTGTTTTAGTATTTCTTATTTCAGGTTAAAGACAAGCTTGGCGCAACCTCAACACCCCATAAATCCTTTGACCATCATCGAAGGCCTGGTAGTGCCATTTATTGTACAATCAGTGGCACCATCCGTGGGACCGCTACAATTGGTCTTGTTATTTCCATGCTTATAACCAACCAACTACTTTCACTATATATCCGGCATGGATCAAGGGAGAGAAGATACTCCCCCACCGGGTTTCTCGACCTTGGCACCAATACCAATCAACGAATCTAACAACCTTCCCCCAATAACAGCTTCCACGTTCACTAAATGTTCTCACCCAGAAGTAACACCCAACCATCATGCTTCGACATCAGCCAATCCGGAGCCTATTATTAGCCCAGCCTTTGTCGAAGCCAACCATGAAGCGTTGGAATCTCTCTTAAGGTCTCGCAAAAGGCAAGTTAGGAATGCTGAGATGCGAAGGGAATTAGAATATTCAAGTGACGAGTATGATGAAGAGATGGAAATGGAGCCTAGGCCTCTAACCCATGGAGCAACACTCTCAGCCCTAAGAATTGGGTCACCAGTGGGTCGAAGGCTAAGTAGAAGGTCCGTTGGGTTTAAAGGGGTCCCAGAGAGGGCTCCGACTAGGAGAGAAGGAGCGGTTGTTGAAGGTTCCAACGGGAGGAGCCAACGAAGGGAAGAGACGGGGGTGAATTTGCCTCCATTGTTAGTAGCTCATCTTGGAAGGACCGAAGCAGGGGTTCCGTTGCAGCCTTCTCACGCATCAGGCATAGAAGGCAATCCACCTACAATTAATATGGGAGGAAATGTTCCTCCCAATGGTATGTACCCCTCGTTCCAAACTCAGTCTTATCCTCAAGGTTTATATCCTCCAGTAAATGGGCAGCCTAATAACCCAAGTCTCCCTCAACCTTAAAAGAGCATACCCTTTGGGCAACCTATGGTGTACCCTCCATATGCCATGGGAAACGGTTATCCGTTTTCCATTAACATACCTTATCAGTCCTACCTAAGCCAAATCCCTATGGGGATGCCCCCAAACAACAATCCGTATAATATTGTTCCTATGTATGCACCACCCTATAATTGTCTATACTCAGACCCTATGGGTTCAGCTACACCCTTCGTTAGGTGGATAGAAGACTACCCATTGCCTGATGGGTTGAAAATGCCTTTGCATATTGGGACTTATGATGGGAAAGGGGATCCGGAGAATTTCCTACATTTGTTCGAAGGGGCTATTAAGATGCAAAAGTGGCTTATGCCTGTGGCCTGCCACATGTTTACTTATACCCTGCGGGATTCTGCCCGTATTTGGTGGAATGGGCAAAAGCCTGGCAGTATACTCAATCTTGACGATCTCAAGGCTCAGTTCCGATCACACTTCAGTCAGCAAAAGAAGTTTACAAGGACCCATCTGACGGTGCACAACATTAAACAAAAAGAAAACGAAAGTACAAAGGCCTTCGTTACTAGGTACACCGATGAAACTTTACAGATCTTGGGTCTACATGAAGATCAGCGCATTTCGGGTTTCGTACATGGTCTTCGAAATCGGAGTTTGGTGGAATTCTTATCCACTGACCTTCCGACAACATACAAATGGTTAATGGAAAAGACGTATACTTGGATTGAAGCAAAAGAGGTATCTACTAATGGTGCTCCGATCGACAGAGACAACAAAAGTAAGCTCTCAAGGCGTTCTTTATGGGAAGGGTCAAAGAACAAGAACAAAAACAGAGATAGGTTTTCTCCGTATAAAGGTCCTAACCATGGTTTGCAGGGAAGCTTAACTAAGTCTTCGAAGGAAATACTTGCAACAGAGAGGGCTGCTAAGGCTTTCGAAGCACCCTCTCGTATGACAAGAAATGGCAAAAACAGGGATACCAGTAAGTATTGTCATTTCCATGAAGATTACGGTCATGATACAAACAGTTGCAGGGGAGCTAAAGAAACAGATAGAAGAAGCTGTAAAGTCCGGGCAATTGGCACATTTGATGAAGGGTATAAAGAAGGGAAAGGAAAAAATGTCCGACACTCAATTGGCTAAAGATACTACTCCTCTCGAAGCCCCAATACTTATGGTTCGTTGGGGAGAAGTAAGCTTAAAAGGAAAGGTAACGGAGCAGGAGGTAAACGAAGTAGGGGAGGTAACATTTCCTCCCATCACAGGCCAAGTCCCTTCGAATGATCCAGTGGTCATCAAAGTTCTAATCTTCAACCGAGAAGGAAACAGAGCCCATATGGACTGCGAAAGCTCCTACAAAATCATATACGAGCATTGTTTTCTTAAGCTCAAGCCTTCGATCAGATCGCAACTGGTTGATTCGAAGATACCTTTGATAGGATTCTCGGGTGAGCATTCTTGGGCTCTAGGAGAGGTGCCATTGGACATAACAATTGGAGAAGGCAAGCTCACAAGGACAGAAACTCTCACATTTACTATCGTAAGGTCCGATTCTCCCTACAATCTATTGATAGGAAGGACTGCCATGCAAAAGATGGGTATTGTAGTCTCCACCATACATGCAGCGGTGAAATTCCATACACCTTATGGGATAGGAACCGTATTATCTAGTTACAATCAGGGGAAGACTGGAGATATTGGGAAAAAGATCAAAGAAAGTCTCGAAGAGCCTCCGAAGGCCATTCTAAGTTGTACGAATACCGAAGAACGTATTGTGGTAAATGAGCTCTATCCAGAGCAAACGGTGGTAATCAGAAAGCAACTCCCTGCCAACTTCAAGGCAGAATTGGAGAAGCTACTCAAAGCCAATTAGGATGTTTTCGCATGGACGTACTCAGACATGACAGGGGTTCCTCGGACTCTCATGATCGATGGAAAGCCCTTCGGCACAGAGCATTAGCTTAATGAGTTCAAGCAGATTGAACCAATTAAACAGAAGCGACGAAGCCTGGCACCTGAAAGGAACGCTGCCGCTTGCAAAGAGGTGGACGAACTTGTACGAGTAGGAATTCTAAGAGAAGTGAAATACTAAACATGGGTAGCTAATCCAGTTATGGTAAAGAAGAGTGACGGAGGGTGGCGAATGTGTGTTGATTTCACCGACATCAACAAAGCTTGCCCAAAGGACTGCTACCCTCTGCCAGAAATTGATTGGAAGGTCGAATCCCTCTCGGGGTTCCGTTTGAAATATTTTCTAGATGCCTACAAAGGGTATCACCAAATACAAATGGCAGAGGAAGATGAGGAGAAGACAGCCTTCTACACAGGAAAGGATGTCTATTGTTACAATAAAATGCCTTTCGGTCTAAAGAACACATGGGCAACTTATCAACGATTGGTAGACAAGGCTTTCCACAAGCAAATAGGAAGGAACCTGGAAGCCTATGTTGATGACATGGTAATAAAAAGTAGGACTGAGGAAGACCTACTCTCCGACATTCAAGAAACCTTCGATCAATTGAGGGCAATCAACATGAAGCTTAACCCAAAGAAGTGTTCCTTTGGCGTGGAAGAAGGACAATTCTTGGGGCATCTGATTACAAAGCAAGGGATTAAAGCTAACCCTTCGAAGGTCAAAGCCATCACTGATCTACAAGCTCCAAAGTCATTAAAATAAGTAAAAAGTCTAAATGGGAAGCTCGCTGCAGTTAGCAGATTCCTGTCAAAAGGGGCGGATCGTTCTTTACCATTTTTCAAAACACTCAAGGGGTGTACTGATAAAAAGACTATCCAATGGAGTTGTGATGCAGAAGCCGCTTTCCAAAAGCTGAAAGAGTTCACGAAAATCTTACCAACACTTACGGCCCTAATCAAAGGCGAAGTGTTGTTCATGTATATTGCGGCATCTTTCGAAAGCATTAGTGCTGTTCTTCAGGCAGAAAGGGATAGGAAGCAAGTCCCGATTTACTTTGTTATCAGGGTCTTGCAAGGGGCTGAATTGAACTATCCGGAGTTAGAAAAGCTGATCCTAGCTTTGTTTTATGCTGCAAGACGTCTTCGAAGGTACTTTCAAGCTCATCCCATCACAGTATTGACCGACAAGCCAATTAAGCAGATACTGTCGAAGCCTGAGAAATCAGGTAGAGTGGCCAAATGGGCCATCGAACAGGGAGAACATGACATAGAGTACAAGGGTTGAAACTCCATCAAAGGCCAAATACTTGCAGACTTTCTTGCTGAAACACCTTCCGGACCTAGCCAGGACAAAGAAATCCTGAAAGAAAAGCCCCCAAAGACGAGCAGGTCTGATGCTTGTTAGTCCGGAGAAAAAAGAGTACACTTATGCATTACGTTTTGAGTTTGAGGCTACGAACAATGAAGCAGAGTATGAAGCTTTGCTAGTTGGCCTCCGACTCGCAAAGGACATGGAGGTTCGTGACCTCTCCATTTTTGTTGACTCGCAGCTAGTCGCCAACCAAATCAAGGGCTCTTACGAAGCAAGGCAGCCCACCATTAAACAATATTTG